>SFZH01000008.1:25720536-26113036 GCA_021234535.1 Stichopus chloronotus | reverse complement strand
GATGATGTAAAACCAATTGTTAAAACACTTTAACGGGTAATTATTGGCACTACTTCCACTCTCGTAAGTTGTTTGAAACAGTTGAAAGTACTTAATATCAGCGATAGAAGTAATCTTATGTTAAAATGGCCAACAGAGCACCTCTTTATAGCGTTGTCGTCAATGTATATGAATGATATTTGCTTTTATGTATAACTACATTGATTAGGCTTGCCTCATGCACAAAGTAGAGCCTGCAGATGCAAATACTGCTTCAACAACGTGTATAAAACATTAAATCGTGACAAACAACATGCATGTGAAATGCATGTGAAAGGTGTTAAAAATTGTTAACAAATTTCCATTGTGTTTTTTTTTTACAATGGTTAGTCAATCAAGGTCACTAAATTTCTTGAAAGAAGTCACGAGAACTTCACTGACGAGTTAAGCACAATGGAATTATTTTTAACCAGTTCATTAAAGGTTTTTGGCGTAAATACTGTTTTGTTAAAACCAGTTAGCTTTCCTGTCCATTCATCCTTTTTCTTTTCTTGGAAACCGTATAATTGCTAATTCACTTATTAGTGAAACATTTGAGTGATATTTCACTAGCTGATACCTCCTCATGTTGTTTTTCTTTTTCTATTTTTCTCTAATATAATATGTATGTTATAATGACTGTAATATGTATGTTCCTCCTTCCATCTACATTTATTTCATATTATTTCCTATAAAAAAATCAAGACAATAATTGGCACAATATTTATTTCGCGTACTTGTTTCATATCCACAACGACAAAATAGAACACTCAACTTACGCAGTAGCAATTTTTCCCTTCAAACACCCATGCACAGTTAATGTAAATGCTCTTTTGACTTTACATAAATTTCAAGGAAATCGAAGCAGACCTTTTTTCAGACTTAGAGAAAATTTTAACACAATTTTTTCGTACAATTGTTCGACGTCTAATATAATAATAGTCGCAGTTATTTGACCCTATCTGTTGTTTTATATTGTTTCCCCTTTTGATTCATAAAATGGTTGCAAAAAGAACTTTTTTGACATGTAGTTTGAGCAGGTGCTGCTATGTCGGCTACTCGTGCCTTCTGCAGACATTACTTACTGTAAAAATGATTTGCTGAAGGTAACTACATTTCTAGCTAGTGTCGATGCTACAAATTCCGATGCGGAATAGATCATGTTGGTCTTCCGAAAAATGGAGAATTTAGACAGGTACTTAGGAAAATAAACCAGCCCAGTTCCTGGTATAGGACTGTTTCCTATATGTGGAATCTGTGGAAGCTTTTGCTACATATAAACCCTGACAAACAGGACCTTCCGGCACCGCCATTTAACGTGTTCATCCGACCGACGAGAGTGTCCCCTAGTCTTTAGGCACTTTCGCAATAGCTGGGAGGGGTGGAAGACCTGCCCAGATTAGCAATTCTTTATTTGTAGGAAGCAATTAAAGGGACGAGACCTGAATCGGACAACAGGAACCTCAATTGAAATCACCAAATAAACCCCTTAGTACACTGCACAAGTTATTTGTGTCCCATGAAAAATTTCAAGTGATTCCACTGGGATATGATGGGGGAGGGGGACTATGCGTATTGCAAGAGGGACACTCTAACTGCCAAATACTGATGAGTGGCGTATAGCTGGACTTTATTTTTTTCTTGTGAGAATTAAAGGGGAATTTCATGCAAAGAACATGTCTTCGGACTTCATTAAGCCATTCCAAATCAATTTGATTCGTATCATTGACGTTTTGTAATGAAATGCTAATGGGTATGATGAATATGTTCAAGCTTCCCACCCAACAGATCGTCTAACACTATCCATGTATACGAAGGGTGCGATCATTAAGATGTAATTGACTGTGATCTACGTGGCTTGTGACGTAGCCCCTTCGTATATGTGCATAGCCCTTTAATGTCCAGGGTTTCACACAAGGAACATGCAGTTAATGCCCTTGCTATTTGGTACAATTGCACATGAATTTAGAAAAAAAGTACTTTGTGCACGAACCTGGTATCAATCGTAAGGGTAAAGTTTGAGATTTCAAATCTAGTATGTTTTACCTATTTGAGCTACTTATGTATGCAAATATGCAAATTAGCTCATCAACTGAGCCAACTGTTGTATACATGCTACTCAGTGGCTTAACTTTTGCTTTTAGTACATTTTTGTGTTATAATGTTATTCCCTGTAAAATTCCCTTTCTTTTGAAAAAGAAAGTAATGAAATTGGTTGGAAAATGTTCAAGATGCAAAGATTTTTATGAAACAAGAGGACACACCTCTTTCCAATTGGTGGGAGTAATGCATATTGTGAAGCAGAGTTGAACTTTCACATATGCATGTCCAACTATTCCCAGCTATAACATCAGTTGTTGTGGACAATTCCACAGTGTATAAAAGTAAAACTCATGTAATGAGACATTGGTGATTATTTTATTTACATAATTATGTAAAGAATATGCAATTTTGTACCGCGTAAAGCATTAATCACGTACTTACAGTGTAGCATTGATACAAAGCCAGGGTAGTTTTCTGAAGTGTTGGGCTTGTTCTAAAAGGTAAATGAAGCCATTAGCCTGTTGTTTGCTGGAAACAGAATTTTGTTTATGAAATGTCAAAAATGCCAAAAATACTAATTTTTTTCAATGTAAACAAACATTCACCTTTTTTTTTCCAAAAAAAAAAGTTCAATACCACCCCCTCCCCCCAAAAAGAAAGAAAATATGCACTTTTGAACAGATCTATTTCTCACTTTCTGTTTAGTACTTTAATCAAGTCTGTAGGTTAAACGTATGCCAAGTTATTGAATTTTTAACATTTTCCTCATTTCGTGGCTTTCAAAGCCCTAAGAGGAATTAAAGGGATAGTGTTAGTCACTCTATTGGGCGGGAAGTTATAAACCCTGTGTAAATTCATTATTGCTACATGTAAACTGTTTGAGACAAGATACACAGCTGGGTGGTATTTTAGTAAACCGTCCTTATAAACAATGTTGATCTGGAACAAGGTACAACTATTGATTGTATTTGAGTTTGGCTTCATCAGTTATTTCACAATAATCTGAAGTCTCTTGTGTAGTACTTCCTTGCATAGCAATCGAACGATGATACACGTGAGACGAAGTGGATGAACGATTTGGTACTCTAAGACGTTCTCGTTTTGTTTTACATCCAAGCACTACAAACACAGAAATCGATAAGATAATAGCCGTGGTGAATAAAGAACTAACAATCCACACCACATTGAATTGCATCTTAACGTCATTTCCATCCTTCCCTTCAAGAATTCCATTATTTAGAATGATGGTCACTCCTTGTGATATTACTCTTCCTTTACATGAACCTTCGCACTGAACAATTATTAATTCATTGACAATTGAACCATCATCGGAAATCATCAGCTTTATGGAACCATTGACACGACTGATTTTATACTGTGTATTATCGAAAGGGATATTACTCCATTCTAGTAGGAATCCAGTTACATTGCTGGTACATGTTAGAGTAATGACGTTTCTTTTCTTGGTAACTGTGTAGTTAGATGAATATGAAGAGAGGCGCGCCGTGAAAGTTCAATAAACGAAGACTTTTCATAGTTTTGATAGGGTGCCGGTAATTGCTGATTAATGGTGCACACTAATTTAGCATCATTAAATGATGAATTAAGATATGTAACAAAAGAAAGATGTATGAAGTTATTTGTCCCTGTAATATTAGAGACTGACAGTATTTTCCCTTCTTTCTCAATGTACAGAGACATATTAACAGGTGGATCTCCTGCTTCTGTGGTACAGTTAAACGCAAATGGTCCATGAGTTTCATAGTCACAAAGGTAATGAGGAATATATATAATCAGAAGTAAAAAGAGGATAACCGACAGGACTGTAGAGAACATTTAATGATAAATATTGTCTTGGTGTCCTGCAAATAAATGTATCTTCATCATCTCGCCTTATATTGTGAATAGTTAAAATAGCGACTGACTTGTTTTTTGTGAAGGTTACGTTACCTTCAAATGATTGAATCAACTCTCCATCTCTTACATAATATTTAGTGTTCCCCACTATTTCAACTTTGTCACTATCTGTATTGGGGAGGCAGATAAGGTTGATCGTATCCCCCTCGAGGACTTCAAACTCCTGAACCTTTAATATATTTTGAACAAATTCAAACGATCTGATTTCACCATTTGATATTGTAATCAACCGAGTGATGAAAATTAATTGAATTACATGAATACTACGTAAGAACACTCCTGTATTCAGACTCTTCATTTCTTCCAGTTGTTTCCTCTTGACTATTGTCCAAGTTAGAGTTCATGGCGGTAGAAATACCGTTCCTGTAATTAGCAAGAAATAATGTCAGAGAAATGTCACACCGTGAAAATACAAAATAACATTTTCTTGAAGACAAGATAACATATTTCATCTTTATTAGTAAAACAAATATATGCGATACAATACTTCTATCATTCTGTGAAAGTTAAATTGTCATCCTCAGTTGTATAATAAGGCACTTTATAGTTCTCTCATACCCCATAATATTGACACTGGGAAGAAAGACTGGTGAGATAAAGAGATAAAGAGATGAGAAGCTAGAAGTATCAATTCACAATCAGTATCTCCTATTGCCACTGGCCGGGAATATTCAACTAGAGGATTGCGGAAATGGCGGATCGATTAGTCAAAGGAGAGTACATACTGAATTAACATCAAAATTTGGGGGATGTGATATTTCATTAGTGCATACCAAATTTCATTCAAGGTAACTGTAATGTAGCAAGACCTGCTTCAATGTTGTTATATTACGTACAGATAATAACTTTGACACCAGCTAAGCTAAGAATTACTATCAATTGGCGTTATGCGTTGGGGAAAATCTTTTCAAAATGTACTTTATTCTAGAAGATTTGATAGGGGGAAAATTCTTGCTTGGTTATTGACCATGATACCATTGACACTATGCCGGGTGCTACCGTCAGTTGGCACATAGCATATGACTTTTTTATTGACACAAACGGCACCCTTGAGATATATCTAATAGGAAAGAGAAAATGTTGTCACAAATGTTTACCAGATTGCGGGAAATGGCACAAGACAGATATATTTTCAACTTAACATATTTCATTATAGCGATTGGAAAGTGGCACATCATCCTTACTATTAATCAAAATTTTAAGTCAAAAGGTTAATAACTTTAGAACAATTTTAATTTTTATTTTGGATGTAAACAGGTAGATGGCTCAGTGTCAATCGGTATTTGTTTTCATAACTACCTAGGACATAAAGATGTAAATTTATCTTGTAAGAATAATTTGTTATCTCTATAAAAGTTTGCAAAAGTCGAGATAGCGATTTTGCAAACTCTACTTTTTGGAAAGTTTGTCCTTTTCTCAAGATGTCTTGTTACACATTACTAAATGTTAAATATCATTAATATTCAATTGTGTAGCAGAATGTAAGACATATATATGAAACCAACTCACACAAAACAACTGAAACCAACTCACACAAAACAACTGAGAACGTAGGTGAGAAAGACGAAGAGATTGACACAAGGTGTCACAGCACACACTGCACACTGTTCTTATATATAAATATGAAGTACATGCACCAAGTACAAGCACTCACCAACGCCCGCCCCGCCCCCTCCCCCACACACAAACACCGCATAAGTTAAAGCACAGGACTGGATATTCGGTAACATAGAAATAGAAGAACCTAAAAAAAAATCTATTGCAAAAAATTGACCACGACCTATCAATTACGCTAACGTTCCTTAAGTTAGAGGTAGACCTATCAAAATATTGAAAATTTGAACATTCAACTTTGTTTCATTGAGTAAACCTTACAACTACGAACAATAAAATTGATTTTTAGTTTCTGTTACTTAAAAAAAAGGTTATTTATATACGGTTTCTCAAAATTTTCGAGCTGAAAACATGGAATGTGCCAACGATCTGTTACCATGTCATTGTTGGTTGATAATACAAAAGGACAATGATGACTACATTGCAAGTCTTTTAAACATTGTGCTGTACAGTTAGTCTTTACAAAACAGCTAGTTTAACAAAAATACGAAGTCACAGTTGCTAAGAATGTTAATTTTAAGGGCTAATAGTGACACGATGAATTGCATTCACCAATTATGGTACATACACAGAGTAAAGGTCATAACATACCTCAATTTCTTGAATTTCCGCTATGCAGCTTTCCACCGCAGCATTCCAAACCCTTCCATCACAATTACAGTTCTGTATATACAATGCTAAAAGTTCATGGAACGATCGAAAACTCAGTTCCCTGACATGTACCACAATCAACAAGAACCCACTCACATAAAAATATGGGAGGGTATCTTGACTGACAACAGGTGAGGTCGATAGGCGTGGTCAAAAACAGGCAAAAAAAATGTTAACCTTCTTTCAAAACAAAGCATGATCGTACAGAAAGGAATTTTTCTTTTAAGTGCGGTGGAGGGGGGACTGCACCACATACACCCTAAGGAGGTTCGAAAGGGAGAATTCCCTCCTTACTGGATTTTTATGAGAAATCAAAGACTCTCGCGGATACTGTTTAGCTCCACCAAATGCCTAAATTTGTAATATTTCTTTTGATACTACAGATGATTATTATTTTGTCAGAGAATTTGTTTGTAAATCATAGAAAATAAATGAATTGTAATCTATAATTCATCCTTCAGGATGCACACATTATTAACAAAACAAACAGGCATGTGAGCTAGGGGGATCTGGACTGAAAGGTTTGTGATATCAGTGGTTTAACGAATTTTAAATCACAGAAGGTGACAAAGGGTTAAAATGTGGGACAAGCGGTAATGAGTGCCAACATCAGTTGAAGCGATGCTTAAAAATGTCTCTCAGATGGCAGAAACCAGTCTTATGAAAATGGGCTTATATGTCACTGGGTACTGGAGATGGAAGCATTTCTCCTCCGGAATATTTCGGACTAGGGTAATGGTTTCTCTCCAGCTCTCCCCCCCCCCCCCTGCAAAAATAATCCTTGCTTCTTTCGCTACTGAAGCAAAGTGCGATATAGGTATATAGTAAAAATGAGATATGGAAATTAAAACCGAGATATATATCAGTTGAGGTTTATATCATTTTTGTAAAGTTAGCATAACCTTCCTCAGTCACTGCATTCGCCAGAATTATTGATGAAATACGGAAACAGTTCTAAATTTACCCTAATAATCAGAAACACGTTTTACATTAGCATAATTCACTAATGGATTCAAATCAACATGCGGATGAGCACCTTAATGACACCACATTGCGACAGAGTGGAAGAGTGTTGATTAATTTGTTTTTGATTACCTGGCTTAACTGTTTTAATAGCTCATACGTAAGAATATTCATATTTAGGCTTGACACATGTGGGTTTTGTTATCCGCTGTCCTTTCAGATGCGTACCTGCTATTGATAAAATAGTGACATTGCCAACAGAGCAAAACAAAACATAATTCACTTGAAGTGCGATTTGGTTCACTTGTGAAATTCATTTCTACAGGACAGCTTACTAAGTTACTTCACCTTTACTGTAATACTTACAGTAGAGTCTGGAACTAGTTTCTCTTAGTCACGCAATGACTAATTCATTCCATAGAACTGAACCAACATGAAATTCACATCACCGTCCATTGTAGGAGTCTGATACAGGAAGCACTGCAGGTAAATCGTACCTAGTAAACATATTTAATGTTGTCTTCATTAGCTATTTCACAATATTCTGAGGTCTCTTGTATAGTACTTCCTTGTATAGTAATCGAACGAGTATACACGTGAGACGAAATAGATGAGCAGTTTGGTAGTCTGTGACATTCGCGTCTCGTTTTACATCCAAGTACTGCACATACAAGAATTAATGTGATGGTGGACATTATTATAAACGAACTAATAAGCCACAATATCCAATGGCCTTCCCTCTTCGCCTCATTCCCCTCCTTCCGTTCACGAATTTCATTACTTAAATATAAATTTTTACTTGTTGTGACATAACACTTCCTCCACAGGAGCCTCTGCACTGTACAATTATTGATCCATTGGCAATTGATCCATAATCGAAAATCACCAGCTTTATCGAATTATTGACACTACTTATATTATACTGATTATCTTCCAAAGGGATGTCAATCCATTCCAGTGCGAATCTATTCAATTCACATTGCTGGAACATATTAGAGTAATGACTTCTCCTTCCTTGCTAAGTATGTCATGAGATAGACGTATATGTAAAGAGGCAAGAGGCGAAATATCAACGAATCGAGACTTGTTGTAATTTCCATAGAGGGCTGGTAATTGCTGAGTAATCCTACACACTAATCTAGCATCATTAAATGAAGAATTAAGATATGTTACAAAAGACAAATGGATGTAATTAACTCTTCGAGCGATTTTATAGTCACTAACCGGTTGCTCTCCTCCCTCCTTCTCAATGTAAAGAGATACATTAACAGGCGGATTTCCGGTTTCTGTTGTACAAGTAAAATGCAACGGTTTATGTTGCTCTGTATCACAAAGATATTGAGGTTTGTAGTTATAACTTGTGACAAGAGGATATTCCCGAGATGGACTGTGCAGAACCGTTAATACCAAATTTTGATGTGGTTTGTATGAAACATAAAATGCTTAATGCTGTTATTACATTCGTTGAAAACCATTCAGCTGCTATTGTCTTCATCTCGTTAGGTTGTAGTACGCCTATTCCAGCTGGAAAAACATATGAAGCTTAATTATTGCCCGACTATGTTGAGAGTCCTCACTCACAAATTATAGTTTGTTTAATCAAATGTACAGTACCTGGGTTACTGATATCCTGATGGTAACCTTGCTCTGACTGAACGAAATACTTTGTTGTTAGTGTAATGATGACTCTTCGTAATCTGATAATGATGCAAGTAAGCTAATTTTCATTTATTGGTTCGCTTCATGCAAAAAGAAAACTACTGACCATGGACGGGACAAAATAAATCTATACAAGAGCAAGAAACATCTCAATAGCTCATTCACGTTTTACTTACTGTCCCATTATACATTGTATACTCACCTATTGGGTAATAATAATCCTCAATTGAAACTTCTCACATTATCATCCACATTGAGCGTTAACATTATAAATCCATCAAATACCCGAGAAAAGAAACACAGAGATTTGTACAAAAGATTACATGATTTATATTAAGTGAATATTTCTCAGTATTCACTCCACAGTGCGCGATTCAAGATACTACTACTTTCCCAATGAGTGAAACCAACTTAGGGGAGTTCATTGTTTTTCTATACTAAGGTCCTAGTAAGTCCTAGTAAGGGACGCTGTTCCATTCACTGAGTCTGGGGTTCCTATTAACATCGGTTTACAGGATATAACATGTACTCCAGGCTTTCTGAAATCCAATTCAGCTGCTCCAGGTAATATTACATATATCAGAGAGATCCCTGGTATGCGTTCAAAGATTTTTTTTTTTTCGGACACGAACAGTCTAGAATTAATTTGGTTAGGTGCATATTAAAAGAAAGTAGTTTCCTCGCAAATTTGCAGTACCTCAATATCACATAGAAATTGGGAAACTAAAAGCTAGTATCTATTCACACACTTTTGAAATCGAACACAATTGGCGGTGTTCTTGTTCTGCACTATCTAAGCGTGTCAATGGATACTCTTAGTATATTATAGGCAACTCCACCCCTGCGTATGTACCAAATGTGCCTCCACTTGTTGCTCCCGGGATGATGTCTCCTGGTGTATTTACTTCTATGGCTCTGAACTACTAAAGAGGAACCGTAGTGAGTGTTGCAATCTCAAGCTGCAATTAATGTACATATATTTACAAGCAATAATGCCTTCTTATTTCAAAAACTATACTTGAATAATCACAATTATTTGGAAGGCTACAACGATTTTCCAGTTTCGGTGACAGCCTGACAGGTAAGACTCAATATGGCCCACCTTAACGACGGGCCGATGAAAAAGTGCCACAACGTGATCACATTAAACTATGACCACAAATATTCAGTATATTTTTGCAAAGCAATCAGTTTTAAGCTGTTGTAGAAGTTAGGATTACTCTGCATCAACCGTACACTGTTTCGCTGTGTAATTTACTACACTGTTCTGTAGGCTGATTCACCTAGCACAGTAACGTTATAGCCTAGGTGATAGCACGGGTCACACTAACGCGATTCAACACGCAATTTAACTTTCAACTAAAATTGCACAACTTCAACAGCCGTTTACATTAATGAACGCAAAGTAGGAAATACGAAATCGATTTTCCTCTTTCAAAAAATCCAGGATGAGACATTGTGACGATATTTTACCCTGCACAACTTTTATAATCAACTCAATTTGCAATAATTTAGTTGAAAGTTGAATTGCGTATTGGATCGCGCTAGTGTGACTCGGGCTTATGTGTAACGTTAGTAATAAACAGATGTAAACTACCACTCTATAGAAAGCTAACACATTGGCCATTCATGGCGTTTTCGATTTTCTGCAACTTAGTTGATTTTCTGCTTGAGACCGTCGAAGTTACCATACTTTGTCACTAGGATAAATCACACATCATCTCGGATGATATTGCTTCCCAGTTAAAAGTCCATCACTTTACCATAATTGTTTCAATTGGCATCATTTTCACACCATGCATACCTCAACTCGCCTATGTCAATATTCAGTCCACAAAAGAACCCATCTCAAAGGATTAAATACCAAAGTAGTTGTCCAAATGTCCCTAATAGGAACTTTCACCAACGGTGAACAAAAATGGGCAGGAATCTCAAACAACATAAATGAACAACATAAATGAAAAATATTCTGCTTTGTCTTCTTTCTATCACTATTACCAAGTGCCTTGCACATTTCCACCATGGCTTCTTGAATAATGTTACAATTCGAGTGAGCTTTCAAAGCGGGATTTCACATGCATGGTCTCTCTCTCTACCCACATTATTACAAGCTCCTTCTCCATTTATTTGATTCAGAATGTTAAACATGCTTGTTTTATGATTGTTCGGCTCTAACGGCTCTTAACAAGTCACTTCGTTTGTAAAATGCAGTTGTTGGTTACTGATAACTGTTTCGAAAGCTCAAGATACAGAAACTCAAATTTAGTGTTGAAATGCATAGGTTTTATTCTCAGTTATTCTTTCAGATTGTGACACCCCTGTTGACAAAATTGTAACATGCACAGAGCAAAATAAAACTTAAGTTACATGAAACGTGGACTAGGTCGATGGTGAAATTCTTTTCTAGCTAATATTTTACCGAGTTTTCTTGTTTACCTACACTGTAATCATTAAACTACAGTCTGAGCATAATTTCTGATGGCTACAAGATTAACTTATCGCATAAATTGCAATACAAAAACTAAAATTACATGAGACTTGTCAGATCAACTTGGTCGATCAACAGTCGGTCCTATTCTATATGCCAGTGTGTAAATCAATAAATTGACATAACATGGTTATAATTATCAAGCGAAACATTTTATATTAGGTAAATAGAGACGCTAGCTGAATCTCACTTCCAATGCCGATGGATAGGCCTATATGTTTTCACTATAGTTTGGTACTCAACAATATACCTTGTAAAATAAAGCAGATGTAGATTGTAGATGTAACATCAACAAAGCCAGTACATTTAGCTCTTGTTTTCAAATCGACCAGAAGGTGATTCAGATCAAACGTGTCAAAGGGCCATTATTGTCACTACTTCCACTTTCGTAAGTTGTCGTGATGCTAAACCAAACTAGTTGAAAGTACTTTATATGATAAACTGTTTCTTCATTGTTGACGGAAATAATGTCATGTGAAAGTGGTACAGACAAAGCACCTCACTGTAACGTTGTCACCACTATGTATGAATAATATTTGTTGTTATGTAGATCTACATCATTAAGTCTTCCCTCATACATACACAAGGTAGCGCTTGCAGCTCGGATTGAGACTCATTACACGTAGGGATATAAAAACAACTGTTTCAACAACGTCAAATCGTGACACACATGCATTTGAAGTATGTTAACAATCATTTACCAATTTCCATTGTGTTACTTTTACAACTATTAGTCAATGAAGGTCACTTGTCTTTTTTTATAAATTTCTTGAGAGAAATTATGGCATGTTTAGTGACGATTTAAGTACTATTAAATTATTTTTAGTCAGTTCCTTAACGGTTATCGGCGTAAATGATATTGATCAAAAACCTGTAAACTTTCCCTACCCACTAATCCTTTTATTTTAATGAAGGACCCCGTATAATTGCTTTACCTTGTAGTTTAAGACGTCAGTAATACTTCACTAGCTGATACATCCTCCTGTTGATTTTTCTTTCTGTCTTTTTTATTCTCTAAAGCTGTGATATAAATGATTCTATTTCCATCTACATCCAGTTTATATTATTTCTCTATTACAAAAATCATGAGATGATTTACACATTGTTTATTTTGATTGACCGTTTATATCCATGACATCGGAATGAAACACTGAACTTCCACAGTAGCAGTCTTGGGGTGCAAACGCAGTATGCATACTCAACCTAATTTTTGGCATAGATGCATACGAAATCGAAACATACCTTGTGAGGCAATTTTTTGTACAATGCATACCACATCTTACTCATAGGCTAATATAATAGCAGTCACAATTATTTCCATACAAAAAACTGAAAAACTAGGACCAATTGGAAGAAAGTGAACATTTTAATCAACGAGAATCTCAAATACGTAATTCTAGGATAATAAGATACAGCAATTACCTCATAGAGCTAAATTGTTATAAATACATATTTGTCTCATGATAAAAGAAATCAGAAACGATATTTAGGAAAATATACGTTATCATCCCATGACTGCAGTTGACCACATACTTACAGACTGAATCCTTTTAATGTTGACATTATACTGATTCCTTGATTACCCCCTCGGAACACGTTACCCGCACGCATTGAGTCTACCACTATGAAAACTAATCACAAGACGTTATAACGTCATGACAACTACAAAACAAAGTCAATCACAATTGCTTTAGTAAGTGCTTTTAAGATAGCAGTATAGCGGATAAGTTTCTAAAAATGTATGCAAGAGGAGTTTCGCTCAATCGTTATACTTCGTTGGCATGTAGTTATGTGTTTTCCCATGACAAACCAGGAAGTGTATGATATTCATATTCAATAATTCAGCGGAAAGAAGATTTAACCCTAATCTGCGTTCCATGTTACAAAACGACTAAATGACTGTCTTTTTTCCCTCCGTAGTTTCACACATAAGAAAAACATGTAACAAGGTTGCTATTACGCTTGATTCTAGCCAATAATTTGCAGGTTAGACTATTAATGTTATTTTGAATTATCACGTATATTTACAATAAAAGACCCTGTGTACTTGTTTTATTTTGTTTGTTTTTTTCTCTTGATTCATAAAATGTTTGCGAAATGTTGTGTGTTATTCAGTATGACGTAGTGTAGCAATGCTGGTTACCTATTCGATGGCTAGAGTGTTCTGATTCGTGCCATCTACAGATATTTCCTAATTGTAAAAAATGATTTGCTGAAAGTAGCTACATTTAATGATGTCGTCGATTCTTTTCATGTTAACTGGAGTAAACGTTACCTTTAAATCGAGTTATTACGAAATTAATGACTAAGGCATAATTGACTGTTTGTAAAGAGATACTTAAAAGATGGCGCTATATCCTTAACAAAGGTTAGGTCCGTAATTCTACTGTATCTATATAGATATACCTTATTAGATATACTTTTATTACATTTATTAGATATACTTTATTAGGATGAGTCCAATAAGAAGAACCGATGCAATGTGCTTATTTTCAATCTTTTGATACGCTCCTTTGAATGAAGGCATCTTAATTGGCTGGCTTAAAGACGCATGTAATCTTATACTTTGATGTCATTTTTAAGTCAAATATAGTTTAAAGCTTAAACAGTGTATGAATTGAAGGAGCAATAACATAGGCCTACACAGTTTTAATAACCGTAATAACAAGTTCCTTGCTCAGTGAAAGCATACAGAGGCTTACCTATGAAGATAGGGGGTTGGGGTTGATGGAGTGTAACACCCACCAGGACATGGTTCAAATCGGGAAAATGTGTGTTAATTGGTTATTTTGGAGGATTAGAATTACTGAGCCACTCAACTTAGGAAAGAAATAAAACACAATGAAAGTAATATTAAAACTAATATTCCCAGACAAATCATTGTCACGTGATATCGCAGACTCTGAAACCTTTTGAGCATTCTCATATAGTGTTTCCGGTGTTTTGAAATTGCAGCTACCACGAATGACTTTTACCATTAAAATGTCTGTTTGTAATAAGGGTTCCCTGTATTATTATTTTTGCTTCGTAACTTGTTATTGTCAAAAAAGCTTACATCTAGAAAATCTAGGCCTGCATCTTAATTTTATGAGACTCGCAGAGCTAAGAACTTAATAATAATAATAATAATAATTGTGCGTTTATAAAGCGCCATCTATCTATGTAACATATTCCGAGGCGCAATAAAGGTATGGTACGGATCATCACAAAGAACATGAATATATATATAGGAAAAACACCAGTAAGAAAAGATTAATTGAAAGCAATAGAGAACAAATAGGTTTTAAGATAATTCTTGAAGATATGTAAAGAAGTGCAACTGCGAATGTCCAATGGAAGAGAGTTCCAGAGTTTAGGAGCAGCAACAGAAAAGGCCTTATCGCCAGCAGCTGCTGAACTTCTTGGGATGGCTAGAAGATTTTTTCCTGCCGATCTTAAATTACGACCTGAGGAATATGGTTTGAGGAGCTCTTCTAGATAAACCGGTGTTTTGCCATTTAACGCTTTCCAAGTGAGTAAAATTATTTTAAAGTCAATACGATGCCGGACTGGAAGCCAGTGAAGATGTCTCAAGATGGGGGTAATATGATCGTGTTTTCCAGCGTGTGTTAAAATCCGGGCCGCTGCATTCTGAACACACTGAAGCTTTCTTATCAACTTGTCGGAAATACCGTACAAGAGGGAGTTACCATTGTCAAGCCTGGATGTTATGAGGGCATGAACAATTAAGGCCGCTGAATCATCGGGTAAACACCTGCGAATACTATTTATGTTCCTGATATGAAAGAAAGCAGTTTGACAGAGCTTCTTAACATGATTTTCCATGGACAAGGTATTGTCAAAGATTACACCAAGATTGCGAGCAGCAATGGAAGGTTGAATAATGGAGTCACCAATTTGCATCTGTTGGGTTTGTATTTTGGCTTGATTATGTCTAGACGTGACAACAATAAATTCTGTTTTCTCATCATTCAGCTTCAGTTTATTTGAAGTCATCCAAGATTTTATGTCAGACACACATTTTTCAATGCAATGGCGGGCGGAATGTTCAGCACGAGGATCATCTAATTTAAAGGAAAGATATAACTGAGTATCGTCAGCGTATAAATGTACATTAAGCCCGTGTTTCTGAGCGATAGTAATGACTGGTCTAGAGTAGATGGTGAAGAATATGGGACCAAGAACCGAACCCTGCGGTACACCAAATGGAAGATGAACATTAGATGATAATGTGCCGTTGATATTTACGGCCTGAGTTCTGTCACTTATGTAGGATCTAATCCAGTCTAGAGCTGTACCTTCGATACCAATAGAACGAAGCCGAGAAAGAAGGATTCCATGATCTATTGTGTCAAAGGCAGCAGATAGATCAAGGAGTACTACGAACACACCATATTTGCTGTCGATGGCTCGAAGGATGTCATTTTTCACTCGTAGTAAGGCAGTCTCAGTTCCATGATGTTGTCTATATGCAGACTGAAATGGCTCATATAACATATTTTGAGACAAATGCTCATGACGGCGAGAAGCTACAACCTTTTTAATGATCTTAGACACAAAGGAGAGGTTAGAAACAAGGTGGAAGTTTTTAAGACTTTCTGGGTCCAAGGTTGCTTTCTTCAAAAGTGGCGTAACATGAGCATTTTTGTAGGGTCTAGGAAAGTTCATGGTGCTCAGTGAGAGGTTAACAGTCTTGGTAATGACAGGAACAATCAGGCTGAGATGTTTCTTCAGTAACCAAGTAGGAATGGGGTCGATTTCAGAAGATTTGGAAGGTGATGATGAGACAAATTTTGAGATTTCTTCATCGGAGGCAAGAGCAAATGTCTCGAGCGAAGCGACATCTGAAAAAGGATTTTCAGTGTCCACCAAATTATTAAAAGAAGAATCTGGTGCATCCATTTCGGTACGCAATTTGCGAATTTTCGAGATGAAGTAGTCGCTAAAATTCTCTGACAATTCATTCGCACTACTATGTGCTGGTAATTTGGGTTTTCCTTTATTATGGAGCAAGGATTCAACAACTTTTAACAAATCCCTTTGATTGTCACAACCAGATATTTTGTTCTTATAATAGGCTGCCTTAGCCTCATTTATCATATTCACAACACGGCGACGCTGAGCACAGAATCTCTGTCTATCAACTACAAGCTTAGATCTTCTCCAAAGTCTTTCAAGTCTCTTTCGAAGTTTCTTAGCATTTGCAATCTCCGGAGAGAACCAAGGATTAGCTGGACGAATGGTCTTAGTGCAGTTTTTCAGGGGAGCATGAAAGTCGAGAATGGTTCTGAGGGTAGAGTCATACTGATCGACAATAATTTGTAAGTCGACGGATGGATTAGTTACAAGTTCAGATTGAGAAAGATCATTTGCAAAAGCATCGTGGCTCATAGAGGCATATTTACGATAAGAAATACACTGCTTCCTAGTCTGAGGCTTGCAAAGGTTCAAAGAACAGTGTACGGCTGCATGATCGGTTAAAAAACATGCAACATTTACAGAATCAACAACATTGTCAGAAGAACGCCCACATACTAAATCCAGAATATGGCCATTGACATGAGTAGACTCTTTGACATACTGCGATATATTCAGTGTTTCAAACAAATCCTTGAGGCGTGTGGAGTCTGGGTCACTGTCAGAATCCGAGTGAAAGTTGAAATCCCCAACAACTAACAGCTTACACACAGATGTAGAAAGTAGAGAAAGGTAGTTAGGAAATTCATCCAGGAACATGTTGGGGGTTGTGCGGTTCAAAGGACTATATGGAGGTCTGTATATTACAACAAGTTTAATCGGTGAGAAAGTTCCATTTACAGCTAAGTCACAACATAGACTTTCAAAGGTTGAACCATTGTATGATGATTCAGGTCCACGTTTTATAATATCCTTGTATAAGAGAGCAACACCTCCACCAGGCCTGTCTGGGCGTGGCATATGGCAAATGTCATATCCAGGTAAACACAGATCACCAATAATTCTGTTATGCTTATCAAGATGTGATAGCCATGTTTCCTTTAAGGCTATTAAATCAATGTCATCTTCAATAAAGTAATCAGTAAGAAGATTGGTCTTGGTACATACAGATTGAGCATTGAGAATACAAAGTTTGAAGTTTCTGGAATCATTAAAAACGGTATTATGATGTAATGAAGATGGGTTTGGGGATTTCCTGCATTTACCAGCTCTTGTACCCCTTCTGGTCCGTCTCTTATATTTGCCTGGCAAATGGTGAGTCTTGCATAAGCATTTTGCAACTTTGCTAATTTGTAAAGCTAAACAAGTGTTTTCTGATAGTGGGCAAGCTACAGTGACTGCACAGTTATGTAAACCCCGTAGGCATTCAGCACTATACCTGATACAAGCAGAAGAAGCTGTGGTGGAAGAAGTCATGACAGTAGGATTAGTGCCCGATGAATAATGTTATGATTTCCATCCAAGAAAATAATTACAGCCCCACTCCAGGAGATTATTTGTGTAGTATGAACTTTTTCATCCCAAAATTTTCGGCTACAGGTTGCATCAGTCAATGGTCCAAGTCCGCCTAGATGTACTTGCACAGTTTTCTCCTGTCAGAAGAGTTGGAGTGTCCAACTGCAGTACGAGGCGCACTGCTTCTGCTTCATCGCACCCATAGTGTAACTTTGTTTAATGTAAATCCACAGTACAGTCCATTGTAGTAGTCTTCCATTGTGATATTAGTTCCCAGAGACTGCGCCATATTCGTTAGCAGAGCAGCAGACCTTACAAGTGAATTCGTCACTTCTTGTTGCCTTTTGATAGATGAACGAAGTTGAATATTGTCTATCTACGGCTTACATTCCATCTACGGTTTCTTTCTATGTCAATGTGTCTGTTCATTATGTCTTTTCTAAACTGCGAAGAACACTCTGTGAATTCATTGTTTCGTGTAAACTTGTTGAGACAAAATATGCACAGCTAAGTTATACTTAGTTGAACTGTCTCTGTGCAATGTTGGTTTTAAACAAGAAATAACTCTTGTCCATAATTAAATTGGAGCCTTCGGGGTATTTCACAATATTCTGATGTCTCTTGTCCTAGACTTCCTTGTATAGCAATCGAATGAGTAGGCACGTGAGAGAATGTAGAGTGAACAACAGTATTTACCAGAAAATAGAGAAAGATGAGCTGAGACGAGATATCTTAGTTTAAAGATGCAGTCATAAACATTGTACCGAATATCTGTCTGCATCCGGTGTCGATCGATGCCTTTGCTATGCGATCCCAGATCAAAGTTGAATAAGGATCCTGTCAACATTTGGTTTTGCTGCGACAGACGTGATAAAAATTGAGGAAATGGAGTGGAGTTTGTAGGTCTAAGAGTAGTCGTAGTGGCGGCTCAAAAATTGGCTATTACTTGTGAAACTGCAGATATGAAGTCCCTGTTTCAAGGTTGAAAAAAATGGGAGCTTAGAACACCCTGGAAGCGCCGTTTTAGACCATCTGGATTGTAAAGGAAAACACTTTTGTACACCTAGCGCCAGCTGACGGCGACGTTCAATTTAGGTAATCCCTATTTAAGTTGGCCTTCAGGCCACGCCTTGCCAACTGTTGAAAATCTTGGACAAACGTCACATCACACCAGATAAAACTCACTTTATTTCAAGCAAGATGAAAGAAAATGCATTACTTAAGAAATAGAGATTCCTAAAGATCAAGTTCAAAGATTGCAATTAAAATTTACAAGTCATTTTGCATCTACCTTCAACTTATGTAAGCAAAATACTCCCACACGGGATGGAATTACGTCACTCCTCAACACGGTGAACGTTCACCAATTTCAATCATATCACCGGACAGAGCAGTATAACGTCCTCCCTCTTTATTGATGTCACCCTACTTTCAAAATCATGCTACTTTCATCATCAAAACGACAACTCTGCCACTTCATTGTACTCACATAGAAGAAGTAAGTGTTCGGGGTTAGATACTTTATTATCAAGAAGACTGGAGTCTTGAAAGAATAACGCATGCGTTCAAATAAATAAATGGTACTGAAAGTTATTTTTCACCACTAGATTTGTAGTTTTTCTGGTATATTCCTTTCAATCTTTATTGCAAAATAAACTACAATATAGTCTGCGTGTAATATAGTTACATGTATTGTATAATCCTATGTTATTCAATCACCTCACGAATAGTCTACTGTAAAGAATTGCTTTTTGGTGTTCCACACATTTAAACCTTGATTTAACTATGTTGCAACCGGTTATTTAAAAGTCAACCGATTAACTTAAAAGCAAACGACAATGTAAAACAACTGCCGATAATGTAACAATTCTTCGGAAGGATAAATACTCTTCCGAAAATAAAGTAATAATTCTTGGAATCAATTATACAAGTAAAAATAACGAGAACTTGAAACTTATTTGAACCAATAATATGCATAAACTTTACAACGACAATGTGAAAACATTTTTAACGACAACTTCCTATAGTCTCACATATACGTCCTTCATAGGATCAAACTTTGTATGATATGTAAAGTGCACACAGTCAGACCACAATTCATTGATTGGCTGCTAGTTTGTATACTAATGATCCTGTTATATTCAGCTAGACACAGGATGAACATTTTCCAATGACTCCAAGCAGACTTTCACCAAATCTGCCCACCTAAACACAACCTAACAACAGCTTATTGCAGTCTAATTGTAAATGTTTTCAAGGAGAGAATTCTAAAATTTTCCGTTTCACTCTCATGCGACGCTTAACTGAAAACAACAACGAAAAAAAAAAAAAAATCTTGACTCTACGGCGACTTGACAATATTGAAAACTCTTAATTGTAGCTCACGGCAATGTACATATATTACAATTATCGATCAACCAAATTTATTGCTTTAAGTAAAGCAACAAGAATGGAAGTATCACGCAAAAGAAAGTTTCTACAGTTTCAGTCTCAAGTTCTACAAATATTGAGCAAATGTATGAAAAGATTTTATGCACATGCTTAACTCAGCAATATGATTAACGCATCAATATTTCATGTATTCTGTATTTTTGTCGGTGCAGCTTGCTCTCCTCTGTTTTTTTTTTCTTCTGGAAAACATTTTTCTGTAAAGCACTATCATCCACTCGATATAGAGATGAATATTTAAGCGATATCATGTGCGAAAAATTCAGAGAGAAAGGAAAAAATGTTTTGCACACATCTTTGTCCTTCAGGAGAAAAAAAATGAATCATTGGTGTAGTAGTGATCAAACACTCGAAATAATGTTATTTCCCTAGAGTAGAGGGTTTACACAAGAAAAAGGTCAATATTAAGAAATCTTAAAGTCTCCATGATTTACTTATTATATTGCAACACAACAGCGAACATTCACAGTTGATACGAGTGTGAGTGTGATAGTTATAGTGTCAAAGAGAGTGAATGTTTCGTCAGTGGTAATAGAACGACAGAGCTAATGTATGATTGTGCTACCTTTTTTATTGCCTTTTCGTGGAGAAATTAAAAATCTGACATGACATGGTTTTGTAATCTCTTAACAGATTTCTTCACGGTGGTTATTTGTTTCCATCATTTAGTGATAACCATGCATTTTAAAGCTATATGCAAAATATGCAAAGTGTAAAACAAAAGTCGTTGACAACACTAAATTGTAGTTTGGTAAACTGCCTCTCTCTGGTGGTCGGGAAAGAGGTACAACTCCTCGTCATATTTAACTTTGGAATCATAAGGTATTTCACAATATTCCGAAGAATATTCTGTGAGTCCTTGTAAAGCAATGGAGCGAGCATACTCGTTAGGGGAAGTAGGTGACTGGATTTGTACTCTAGGACATTCGCCCTTCGTATTGTATCCAAGTACTACGAATATACCAAATGGTATCATAATGGCCATGGTTACAAAAAGACTAAGAATCCACAACATCTCTTTGTATCCTGTCTTTACCTCTACCAAGTTCTTTTCTTTCAGAATTTGATTATTAAAAGTTACCATAACTACTTGTGACATTACTCTTCCGCCACAGGAGCCTCTGCACTGTACAATTATTGATCCTTCGTCAATTAATCCAAAATCGAAGATCATCAGCTTTATAGAATCATTGATGGTACTGACATTATACTGTGAATCTTTTAAAGGGATATTAATCCATTCCAATTTGAAACCACTCACGTTGCTGGTGCACGTTAGGGTAATGAATTGTCCTTCCTCAGTAATTACATATTTAGACGAGTGAATATCAAGTGAGGCCCTCGGTGAAATCTCAAAGAACCGTGACGCTTGATAATTTTTGTAGGGTGCTGGTAACTGCTGTGTTATGCTGCACACTAATCTAGCATCGTTATGTGAGGAATTCAAAAATACGACATACGAGAGATGCGTGATTGTTTTTCTCTTTGTGATATCATAGTGGGTACTATCAACTGGTAGACGCCTTCCTTCCTTCTCAACGAAAAGAGATATATTAACAGGCCGATCGCCTACTTCTGTTGCACAGTTAATCGGGAATGGACCATGTGATTTATTATCACAAAAATACTGAGGATTATAGTCAGAAGTAAAAAGAGGATATATCCGAGATGGACTGTGAAGAACCCTTAATCTTAAATTTTGGATTGGTTTCTTACACTGAAAATCGTCTGAAATATCACGTGTTACATTATGCAAAGTTAAAACCAAAACTGTTTCATTTTTCCTGATGTTAATATTATTCCTTAGGGATTGAAGCAGGTGTCCATCTTCAACGTAATCTTTCTTATTGCTGAATATATCTACCTCGCTTGTACTGTAGGTTTGGCAAATGAGATCTACTGTATCTCCCTCAAACACATAATAATTAGGGATGTCAACAGCAGAAAACTGAAGCGATCTTCTAATTGCAGCTGCTCCTTGTATTAAATGTACAATGTTTAAAATTGTAATGACAATCGATAGCAGTTGTACAATTTTACAAGCAGCCACTATAGTGTCCATCTCGTCTGGTTGTAGTAGTTCACCTGTAAAGAAACAAACGAAACTCTCCAATTGTCCATTCATATGATAAATTCAGGTTTCATTATTATGTAGCTTTTCTGATTGAATGGTTTAGCTTTCGTATTTCTCATTGCAAAACGTACTGTGACACAAAAGGATATAGTACCACATCGAGATACTTTAACAGCTAGAAATGTCACTTAAATGGTAGCCCATGTTGCACCCGTGTGATGATCCAACTGATATATATATAGATAATATATATATAGATAGATAGATATATTATAGTAGAGCGAGTATAGATATATATAATTAGTATACTATGATAGAGAGATATATATATAGAGATAGATATATATAGATAGATATAGTATATATATATATATATATAGTATATATATATATATATAATATATATATATCTATATTATATATATATATATATATATATATATATATATATATATAGATATATATATATATATATATATATATATTATTATATATATGTATATATATACATATATGAATATATATATGTATATATATATATATACAAAAACATATGTGACAGGAACATTATACGTATATCATGATCAATCAGTCTGCAGTATTCCACTCACCGTGTTAATTCAGACGATCAATACTTCCCTTAGCAACACAAGAAAAGACACTGACAACCAGTTAATTATGTTACTTTATCCACTTCAAGTTTATTCTGATACCTTGCTCAAAAACTTGTTCAACAGGCTGCGTACCCGTAACTATACCCGACTGTAACTGAATACATTGAGTAAATGTGGATGCACACAATATTTGCCTAGCAGCGTATTCAGTCATCACTTGCTGCATGGGCGTTCATGAAAGCAGATGAAATTATTTGGTATTTGTGTCTCATAGGAACATGAGAGAAAAGAGAGAGAGAAACAGAAAGAGAAAGAGAGAGTTACAGGATCATCAACTCTCAAAAATACTCTCAAATTGCAGATGATGAATTCATTAACTTTTGTCTATGTCTTATAATGCACGTGACACAAAAATAGACCTTTTCAAAATGCAGTAGTTTCACAGTAAATATTTTTTTTGTAAAGTTGAAACTGTAAGTGTGTCAGCAAACCTCAACTTTCAGATTATTCGATCAGCACTGACATTAAATTTTCGATTTTATGTTAACCCCAGCAACTTTGCGATCAAGAATATGTGATTTCATGTTTGCAATATTTTCAAGAAGTTTTTGAGCTATTTTGTTAGTTTTTTGAGTAGGATGATGAAACAACACAATACCAGACCTTGACCTACTATCTATTCAGTTCATTTAGAAATCACATTTTGAATGTTTGTGTTCGAATTCCTTCTTTTTTTTTGTATGACATGTGTCAACGAATCATTCGACTATTCGTCTACTCACGATGTTTTTCAAAATTTCGAAAAGCCCGGGAACTTTCGAACCTACTTCCGAGTTATTCCGGAATTTTATAGAATTATAACTAAAGTTTACAGAACTTGCCCAAATGGAAGCCGACGAATTTCAAAACCTTATTTTTTTTTACAAAAGGTCACCACATTACTTTTAGCATGCATTTTCCTCTTCCAAATCGGGTATATCTCCTTAACAGACTGGAGGGGTAAAGGATAATGTGCCAATAACAAATTAAGGCAAGAAGTGTCCCATGCAATAGACAGGAAGAACTGTTATGTTTTTTCTTACATTGGCGTCCCATGGATAATGTTTGTGAGTGTGTGTTATAAGCCTCTCATGACCTTGCAAAAAGCACTTTTGTCAAGTACAAGCAAGCAATCCGGACCCAACCAAACACTTCAGTCTATATGACTTACGATAGTCCAAAAATTTGACACACCAGTTTAGAAGTTTCCATGTGTTAGTCTTTCACATTCCATTTTACTTCAGAAGATGCTAAGCATTGCACTAGATTTCATGTAAGGTTAAAGGTGAAAAATTTCCCCAAAAGAGGATGGGATCATCCTCTCCCTTAGAGCAATTTCCCAGGACAACCATTCTTCATCTCATGCTTTCCCTTCTTCATCTATCAAAAGACAATTGCATTACATCTGTTTTTCTCGTCAAGGTTGGTATTATTTACAAAAGGTATTGCAATTCTCGATGATCGTCAGTCGTTATTCTTGTTCAGAATTCAGTTTTCAACTTCAAAAGCGGTCCGACACCTATCGCTATAGAAATATTATAATGTTGTGTAACTCAGTGAACATGGATACAAACTCTGCAAACTTGTGAAAATCAGTTAAACCGATAAAATGCTACAGTAAAATATAGGCTTATGATCGTTTGCGTCATTTTCATATGGCAAAGGTCTATGCCTTGTTCTTATATACCAGTCTGTCTCGATGCCGAAGAGATAGTCAGTCGTTTCTATTTTTGAGACAGTGGTTTTGAGTTGATTGAACCTCACATCAAAGCTTCGCAATCCTTTTTAAAGATTATAAGCAGGTGTGAATGAAGATTACTTGGATGTAATGAAGGAGATACAAGAGGACGGAGAGGACGGAGATGCATGAAGGATAAAAGAGTTCACCTTCATGATACAAGGAAGGAGATACAAGAGGACGGAGATACATGAAGGATACAAGAGTTCACCTTCATGAACTAACGATCCTCGAGAAAAACAAATGTGAGTGAAGTAGGCTAGTGGCTAAGTATGCCACAGATTTTGTCTATTACTACATGGGTTTTAAAATTCCTCAAAGAAATAAAAAAAAACTGTTAGAAAGTAAAACTTGTTGAATTATCTTTTCTGGAAATTATGTCTTGCCAAAAAGGTGATTTCAAAAGACGCCAAAAATTAGATTACATCTAAGGTTACATGATAATTGAAAAAATCTCATATTCCTCTTTTTTTCTTAATACAGACCAGCCATCCCTTAACTTATTCTTCCAGACAGGCTATCAAGATGCCATTGTATGCCAGCATTATTTTCCATCAAGATGGTTATCATTTACATAAATTAGCTGTGCACAGACTTACATCCAGCTCTTGCAATCATCGACAATTTTAGTGCGAAGTACCACTTTATGTTCAGCAATCTTTTTTCTCACAGGCTTATGTTTCCCTGGTTCATACTTAACGTCCAAGTTAAAACCGCTGCTTTCCAAAACTTTCTTGTATGCTGGCTTAGCTTTGTTGAATTCACTTTCTGATGAAGATATTTTTGATAAGCTCTAGTTGATGCCCTTTGGTGTGTTTTGAGTGGGTGGTTGGACTTTAAAATTATGCAGAGGGTGTCGTTGTTGGGTTTCATGCGTAGGGCCGGTGGCTTGATGTTGGTGAGTTCAGACTGAGGTAGTTCACGGTTTTTTTTTTTCTTTTTTGACTTCTGCTGTTATCTTCAAGTCATTATCAGTGAATGTATTGCAAATATTTTTCTTAATATTTTCAAGCTTTTTAAGTGAGCAGCTGAAGCCACCAAGGTCGTCGTTCCTGTAGAGACCGAAATTGTTTCCATATTTAGGTATATATGGATAGCATGCAGCAGACTACTGACTGGCAACATTCTGCCCCGTCCACGCTGCACATTGTAATGACAAACAGATTGTCATTATTTCTTTTCTCCACAGTACTGAGTGTGATTACTGAAAACAATGGTTCGACTGGGGGGATTGTGTTTGTCTCCTCTGGTGTAATTCTTCAAAGCAGGGTGGCAAACTTTAGGGCTTTCAATAGTTTAGCTGTAATTGACGGATAGAACTCAACTCACAATGAATACAATGAGCTGTGTTTGGGTTAATCTGTAAAAATGTACCATTTTAGGACGTCCCTTGTGATTTAACTTTCAAAAGGGTTTGGTTTTGTTCTCTATTGTCTTAATTGCTTTGTCTAGGATATGATTACTGGGTTGCCAAATTTTGGATTTTGCATGGCAAACGACATGTAGGTTTGTTGAAATTGTCTTTGTGATCTTTTCGAGAAATAAAAAGTTTCTCGTTTGGCGGTTTGGTCTACTGTCGTCTAAATTGAGATTTTACTTCTTTGCTCAGGCTAGGTACCTCTCTTATGAGCTTTTTATTTATTTTTTTTTGGGGGGAGGGGGTAATTTTAGTCATATTGTCATGGGGAAGAGCTTTTTGTCTAAGTCATGCCTGGTTGATTCCCCATTGAGGAGAGAAAGGTACTGCGTGTAATGAGAACAAAGTCCACACCAAACATACATTTCACAAAAAAATACCCTAAAAGTCTATGAAGGTGCAAGGGTCATTGTATATTGCTCTCCTTAAGTCTTGGGGTTTGCCTCAGTATCATCAAAAAAAAAAAAACTGGTTTCTTCAGTGTGAGTGAATGCATGTGTGCTCAGAACCAGTGAGCACAAAACTGCAGTTGTTAGAGTTTCCAGAGGAGACAGAGGAGACGTCTTACACCTGATGAGTAATCCGCTCTGGATTTGAAGAGCTTTCTTTCGCAGTAAGTCCTCTTTAGTATTAGTACTGGTCATGAATCCATCAAAATTATCAATTAGGAATCAGGGAATGGACCACGTCAATCACCTACAACAGTATGTCAGCATGGAAATAGTAACAAGAAAAAAGTAGACAAAGACATTAAAATGCTGTGTCTCAAATTATTATTGCCGATCTTTGGGTGATATAACCAGTCTACAAATGAGACTAATATGGAACTACAACTAAGGCAGCTACAAAGTTCATATGAAGCAGATTTCACAGTTAAACACACACATCATATCGTTACGAGTCAGCATATCACGCACTTCCAAAATACATGCAGTGCCTGCAAATTCATTCGTAACTAAATAGTGGTTATTACCACGTCACAATAGTTAACGTAGCATACGTGAGGACTCGCTATGACATGACGAGCCTATCGAAATTCCGCTCAGAAGTAAGGTCACTACAGTGCGTTTATAATAATTAGGCTACGTAACAATGCGTTGGAGCAGATAAAACATGTAACTATTACAACAAACGTCAAACTTTAAGTTGAGATCATAAGGGCTTAAGGTAAAAATCAGAAGTTTTCTGACTTCAGTCAGCCCACTCATTGCCTCCATAGAAAATATTCCTGTGACCGGGAAATCGTTGATGTCACAGAAGTTGGTAACAATAGGAAAACCTGGAGACGGATAG
This sequence comes from Stichopus chloronotus, assembly GCA_021234535.1. Classification (NCBI taxonomy): domain Eukaryota; kingdom Metazoa; phylum Echinodermata; class Holothuroidea; order Aspidochirotida; family Stichopodidae; genus Stichopus; species Stichopus chloronotus. The sequence goes on along the minus strand of SFZH01000008.1, from coordinate 26,085,628 downwards.
AACCCCGCCAGGTGCTGGCAGTTGTTACCCAATTGACGTTTGGTTCAAAGAATAATAATTTGCAACGTTTAAATGCAATGATATAGGCTACACTACACACACAAATAAAGTGATCTTTGATTCAGAATGAGATTCGGGGACCCGGTATTTGTAACAAATTACCAATAAAGACAAATTCACGGTAGGCTATTACGTACCACACCGACTTCTGTTGTATAAAAATGTGACTTTGGTTTGCAAAAGAATCGTACAATCTTACTAAATATTCAGCGAGAGAGTACGGTGTCTCTTGTACACCGTTATAGGAAAGTTGTGAAAAATGTCTGTTGTGAAATCGTATTGAATGAAGGTTTGATATTTATTACATTATTATATTACAGAACTAACTGTGTTGACGGGTGAAACGGAAGGTCCATTAGGATACGATCAGAGCTGAGTTTACCACAGGAATGTTGTAATAGGGTGTCTCTATATATATGACATAAATAAAAACACTACCTTAAGTAAGGAAAGGATAACCACGAGGTTTGAAAACTCAGTGGGAGCACTCTCAAAATCGGTTTTGTCACAAAAAAGGCTTCTCGCTCGCAAAAGTTGAAAAAACGGTAAATTGTCAAGTTCATCCCTAGTGCATTAGGCACATCCTACAACATCGTCATTGTATCTTTGTACAATAGAAGTACCATACCGGTGTAGGCAGAAATTTTTTAATCCCAATACTCCCATCATCAGGCAATAGATGGGTCCATTTTTGCTCTTACTGCCAAACCTTTGACTTGTATGTCAATGTGATCATTGAAATAAAAGGCATTCAAATCGAGTACAGGCTCCGCGAACCGTTAAACAGTATTAGTAGAAACAATGAAGTGATCACAGCTATCACAAAAGTATATTCAACAGACACACCATCGAAGGAAGCTACAGTTGTATGAATAATGTCAAACATCTGCCATATATTAACAATACTAATGATATTAATAATATTTATAATACTAATATTAACAATAACACTACTACGAATAATAATAATAATAACAACAATAATAATAATAATAACACTAAACTAATAACAAAAATAATAGCTTCACTAGAAGCCATCACAACCAACCTCATGACTCCAGCAGGAGCCATCACAAACAACCTTGAGTCGTATCTGGAACAGATACCAATCAAACATGAAGTTAGACCGTTGATACACACAGCATTACTGGGACGTGTCCACATTCTAAGGTGGTTGTTCCACCTCTTAGGGTCCTGGTAGGATCCCGAGCTGTTGGTGTTGAGCATTTTGGGAGTGTTCCATATTTCTGCCAGAAGCCAGAAGTTTACTATCAGGTATAATTGGATGTTAGTACTTCCTGATTGTTACTGTAGAATTGAGCGTATACCCTTCTGGGGTAATTGAAAGAGGTTGTATTTACTAATATTTTCTTTAAAAGCTTCCTTCAGATCTCCAATCTGACATCTTTCTAGATAGCCCTAACAAAATCTTCAGCCATTTTAGTAGGTCGATAATGATGAGCCTCCATATCTTTCAGATTCACTTGAGGGACGCAAGCCCCTCCCTCAGGTCTAATTGTCTGTGTTCCTGACTAAAGAACATCATACCTTTGTACATAATGTGATCAACGGTAATATACATGCACCGTGTACAGGGCCAACCGGGAATCTATGCAAAGTTTACACGTTTCATTTGGACAATAATAGGTTGACGTTAAACCCAGACCTTAGAAATACTTTGCACATTATGGATGTGGTCTATTTTACATACCACTTTTGTTTTCCTGTTTTAGTGTGTAATGGAACCTTAGAACGTATATGAAGATGTTGCAAAGCATTTCGATAGCTTTTTAATGGAGACAACTTTATGAGGAAATCTGACATGCCAGAGAGGAGGTTTGGAGATGCACAAACAGATTTGACTATAAACGATATTTAATTTCATCATATATAAATTTCGAGGATGACCATTTCAATGGAACAAATAACAGATCGCAACTTGATAAAAAAGATAAAAAAATCGTATTTTGATAAAATGTTTCTCTGTTATAGAGATCGATTGGGAAAAAATGTAAATCCTCTAGATATATGATTTTGAAAGCATCATGCACCTCATAATCTTCTATAGCCTTCTTCGAACGCAATGCCCCCAATCCGTCTTATGTAACATGCTCTTGTGAACTATTCAATTTTGTTTTGAACTGCATTTACTTATAAATGCAAAATTCTCTAATTAAAAGATAAAACAATATTAAGATAATAAATAAAGACGTCTGTCGACCTTACTTTTTACCACTTTACATTCTATGAACTGTTCATTGCACGGATATCTGTCTCCTGACTAATTGTCCTTTCCTTCAGTCCGTCTGCCTGTTAATTCCTGTAGTCACAATGATCCGTTAATCCATCATTAGTCTATCCTAGTCGGTTATTCAACATGTCGGTCGATAGAAATACGTCACTTCATATCACATGTAACACAGTATGATGTAAAGAGAATCAACGCTGTTATAGAAATTTGTATTTTGATGAAAATGTTATACATACTTTCACTTTTAATTAAACAAGCACCTCACTGGTGATACAGAAAAGCCCTTACCTCATATGAGCTTATTTATATGCACCATTATTTTACAAGTTCTAGTATAGTATTCCTATGATGATTTACCAAGCGAATGAAAGTTACTAAAATGTTAAGGAGTTGGAAACAAACATTGTGCCTCATTGTAAGTATCGATACTTTACTATTACACGTTACCATAACATTTACACAAATGACATTGTTTCTATTCCATGCTGGACATTTTCGATTTTCGAAAGAAAGATACAAATAGTAAACTGATACACTACGCTATTCTAGCGCATACCGTGAGAACAGAATTACTTGATTGGCTTAAGTTTGCATTGTACTGATCATGTACTTTAAATTTGTTATTATGCAGACAAAGCTGCCACGTTTCCTAGTATAACGCAGTTGCACTGTCACACCATCCATATATCTATCACTATAACATCATTTCGTTTAACTGATAAATCATCGTAAATGTTTTCAACTTCATTTCAAGTTTCTCTTTTATACGATACTATTTACAAACTACTTCTTGAAGTATGGTGCTATAGGCAAACTAATTAATTGTAGAAATGCACAGTATCATGAAGTATCTATCGTGACAATATGTATGAATGTTTTGTTGTTTCAAATGGTAATAAAATATAGAAACATAGAAGGTAACCACTGTCGATTATTAACACAAGATTCTGTTACTTAGGCTAAACTGAGCGATGTTCAGATAAGGTAAAGCTATAAATTTCAAAAGGTCCTCCTATATCACATGCATACCTCTTCAGTGTATCTTGTCGTAGATAACAACTCCTCCCCAAGGTGTTGCTTCTTTTTAAATTACTGTTGTTCAACGAGGATTGCTGTTTTGAGAGCCCAAGATACAAATATCCACATGGAGGCTTGAAATATATGAATTTTGTTATCCGTTAGCTTTTCAAATGTGATCCTAATGTAGGTCACCTGGACATAGTACAACGCAAGTCTACCGCCTGATAGTTTACTTAGCCTAGTTCACCTATTTAGTTCACCTTAATTGTAATAATCAGACTAGCCATACAATTAACTTACCATATGAATGCATTGCAACAAAAGACTAAATCAACATGAATCTATCGGAGGAGTTGCTTATACTAATTAAGGGAGGAGTGCATTCTACAAAAAGGTTACCAGCAGACTCTACTGTTTACTATCAATAGCATAGCACTAACATAAAACAGTGTGTACATTACCCTCAATCTTGTAGTAAGAGTGAAAGTAATAGGGGAATTGGCTGAACATTCTAAAAGAGATATTTCACTTTATCTGTATGAAAGAGCTTTACTTTGGTTTCAGCCATTTGAGTAATGAAGAACATTAATATTACGAGTGGGTCATATACACATTCTTTTGTGAGTGAATTTCACTCGTCTATTGTTTTCAAAGAGAATAACTATGGGGTGGGCACATTTTTAATTGTCTCTTCATAGACAATATAACTTTACGCTACCATGTTAAATCTAAGGCTAAGTACACATGGGTACTATCTGCTCCAACAAGAGTTCATATGGGTAATATTTATAGGCGACATATTTAGAAAAGCCCTGTGCGAATTCAGAATTGTTACATGTAAAGGATTTATGTTAAATGTTGTCTTCATTTGCTATTTCACAATATTCTGAGGTCTCTTGTATAGGACTTCCTTGTATTGCAATCGGACGAGCACACACGTGACTCGAAGTAGATGAGTGATTTGGTGGTCTGTGACGTTTGCGTCTCGTTTTACTTCCTGTCAAGCATTTCATTATTTAAACTTATGTTCACTTGTTGTGACATAACGCTTCCTCCACAGGAGCCTATGCACTGTACAATTATTGATCCATTGGCAATTGATCCAAAATCGAAAATCACCAACTTTATCTAATTATTGACAGTACTGATATTATACTGATTATCTGCCAAAGGGATGTCAATCCATTCCAATACGAATCCATTCACATTGCTGGAACATATCAGAGTAATGACTTGTCCTTCTTTGCTAAGTATGTAATGAGATGGATGTATATGTAAAGAGGCCGGAGGCGAAATATCAATGAATCGAGACTTGTTGTAATTTTTATAGAGTGCTGGTAATTGCTGAGTAATGCTACACACTAATCTAGCATCATTAAATAAAGAATTAAGATATGTTACAAAAGACAAATGGATGAAATTATCTCTTCGAGTGATTATATAGTCACTAACCGGTTGCTCTCTTCCCTCTTTTTCAATGTAAAGAGATATATCAACAGGTGGATTTCCGGTTTCTGTTGTACAAGTAAAATGCAACGGTCCATGTTGTTCGTTATCACAAAAATATTGAGGTTTGTAGTTATAACTTGTGACAAGAGGATATTCCCGAGATGGACTGCGCAGAACCGTTAATATCAAATTTTGATGTGGTCTCCTGCAGCTAAAATAATCTGAGCTATTCCGTGTGACATTATGCAAACTTAAAACAAAAGTTGTTTTATTCTTCCTACTGCTAATAATATGAGTTAGTAAGGCGGACGGGAGCAAGTTTCCATCTTCAACGAAATCCATTCCATCACTTGATATTTTAACTCTGCTATTATTGTCAGTGTCACAAATGAGATCCACGTTGTCACCCTCAAGCACAGTATAATGGTTGATAGGAGGAGAAGAAAACCGAAGCGATCTGTTAATCCCAGTTGCCTCTTGTATAAAACATAAAACGCTTACTGCTGCAATTATTTTCACTGATATCCATTCACTCGTGAGGAAAGCTACTATTGTCTTCATCTCGTTAGGTTGCAGTAGGCCTTTTCTAGCTGAAAAAAAAAACATGTACGAAGCTTCGGTATTGCCCGACTATGTTGAGAGTCCTCACTCACAAAGTGCAGTTTGTTTAATCAAATGTACCTGGGTTACTGATATCCTGATGGTAACCATGCTATGACTGAACGAAATACTTTGTTGTTAGTGTAATGATGACTCTTCGTGATCTGATAATGATGCAATGATTAAGCTAATTTTCATTTTTTTCGTTCATTTCATGCAAAAAGCAGTATGTGCCAGGAAAACTGCTGACCATCGACGGGACGTTGCTGGCTCTCCCCATTTCCCAGTGAGAAGAAATCTATACAAGGACAAGAAACATCTCAATAGCTCAATTACGGTTTACACACTGTCCTATTGTACACTCACCTATTGGGTAATAATAATCCTCAATTTAAACTTCTTACATTACCATCCACATTGAACGTCAACATAATGAATCCATCAAATTGTGATTTCTGCAATACCCGAGAAGAGAAACACAGAGATTTGTACAAAAGATTATATGATTTGTATTTGGTGAATATTTCTCAGTATTCACTCTACAGCGTACGATTCAAGATACTACTACTTTCCTAATGAATTTCCTCGCAAATTACAGTACCTCAACATCACATAGTAACTAAAAGCTTGCATCTATTCACACACTTCGGAAATCGAACACAATTGGCGGCGTTCTTGTGCTGTACTATCTAAGAGTGCCAATAAATAATCTTAGTGTTTTATAGGCAACTCCACCCTTGCGTACATACTCAATGTGCCTCCACTTGTTGCTCCCAGCACGATGTATTCTGGTGTATTTACTTCTCTGGCTCAGAGCTACTAAAGAGGAATCGTAGTGAGTGTTACAATCTCAAGCTACAATTAATGCACATATATTTACAAACAATAACAACAGTAATTGTGTTATTTTCGTAAATACTCCTCTCTACACATAACGTCAAACTTTCCGCCGTTATTGTACAGCATATTGCCATTTTGGGAATGTCTAACTATCATATGCACCGGCAATACTACGTGATATGAACAGGTGCATGTGTGACGTCCGACCACGTAATTTCGCAACAACATGGCGACTTGCGGGTGAAAAAAAAGTATATTCACTAAAACGTCATATTTTGGGGGAGTGAATTTATTGTACTACCCAATGGTGTCTTCGTATTTGAAAAACTATACTTGAATTACTTGGAAGACTGTACAACGGTTTTCCAGTCTCGGTTTCAGCCTGACAGATAAGATTCAAAAGGGCCCATCTATGAAAAGTGCCAGAACTTGATCACATTAATCTATAAACACAAATATGCAGTATATTTACGCAAAGCAATCAGTTTTAAGCTGTTATTGAAGTTAAGATTACTCTGAATCAACCGTGTACAGTTTTGCCGTATATAATTTACGACACTGTTCTGTAGTTGATTCACCTAGCGCAGTAACGTCAATGCCTGGTTGCCTAACTTAAGCCTCGGGTCACACTAACGCGATTCAATACGCAATTCAACTTTCAACTAAAATTGCACAACTAGAATAGCCGTCTAAATTAATGAACGCAAAAAGGGAACTACGAAATCAATTTTCCCTCTTTCAAGAAATCTAGAATTGAGAGACGTTTCGAAGAAGACGTTTTGTTTCTAAACATCTTTTATGGAGATAAAATACGTCGGTCTACGTAATTTCGTCAACTTTTCACAAAAGAGCTTGTACATCAATGTTTGTGTAAAATTTTCTTCTCGGGATTTATCTGTTTTAATGAGTAAACATTTTCAGTAATTGTAGAAATGCACGCTACTTAAGCGATCCTTATTTATTTTTACACAGATTGTATTTGCAGGCCAAACCTTACATTTTTTCAATTGCTATTAAACGTAGGATAGGTGGAGCGTAGAATCTTGTGGAAACATTTCTTATTTATAAATTAAAAATATCGAGCGTGCATAAGAAATAAGACCAATGTTTAACAACATGAATAACTTAAATTCAACTTTCACTCAAGATTGAAGGTGGATGGGTGATTTGGGATATATGTTTGATTGGATCAATTTATGACTTATTTTCCAAGTTAACATTTCAGAAATTCACGTGCACGAGGAGAACTGTACTAGTACCGATACCGGTTCTTACGGGTACCGCGCAACACTAAGGTAGCATACCCCTTTTCATTGCCCCATTAACTTATACGCAAAATCGCAAAAGTATTGTGGTCTCTAAGGCCTTCGAGAAGTTTTCAACAGATATAAACTATCACTCTAAGAAAGGTAAGACATTGGCCATTCTTGACGTTTTCGATTTTCCATACCTTAGATTTTCTGCTGGAGGCCGTCGAAGTTACCATACCTTGTCACTGAGGCAAATCACACATCATCTCGAATGAAAATGCCCCACCAGTTAAAAGCCCATAACTTTTCCTCAATTGCTCCAACTGGCACCATTTCACACCATGTATACCTCAACTCGCCTACTTCAATATCCAATCCACAAGAGAACCCATCTCTAAGGATGAAATACCAAACAAAGTTGCCTAAATGTCCCTGATAGGGACTTTCACCGACCGTTCCGCTGAACAAAATGGGCAGGAAACTCCAACTTCTGTATAGGGTATGCTACCTTATGTCGTAGACATGTGGAGTCTCCCATCATTGCCACACTGCAGGGAACCTGAGCGATGGGGTATCGTACACCTGAGTGGCAGTGAAAAAAATCTTATCCCACAAACTCCTCTCAGTTCAATTGCAAAGCCATACACATACGGGAATGTGGTGCAGTTCTGGCTCTTTATCTCATTTGCGGATCAGTGCAAAGACATAGTCCAAATAGACCTTTTAGTCCCTTGGTAACTTTCATAAGCCAAAATACATGAAACAGCATAGATGTGACCAAAAGTATTTCATCAAAGTGGAAACACAGGATGTATCGTTGCAAATTTTCCATGATTTACGAGAGCCGAATCTCCCAATAACAGAATGACACCATGTTGTTGAAAAAGCCTGTGTGTGTACATGGTCGCACGTAAACAAATAGTAAACAACATAAAATAAAAATATTCTGTTCTGAAATGTATGGGTTTTGTTTTCAGTTATTCTTTCAGATTGTGATACCCCTGTTGACGAAATTGTAACATGCACAAAGCAAATACGACTAAGTTACATGAAGCGTGGAGTAGGTTGCTGGTAAAATTCTTTTCTAGCTAATATTTTACTGACTCAGCTATCTTGTTTACCTAAGCATAATTTCTGATAGCCACAATATTAACTTATCCTATAAACTGCGATACAAAAACTAAAATTACATGAGACTTGTCAGAATCGATGGGAGGAGTCGGTCACGGGGGAAGTGAATGATTCATAAGTCTAAACGGAACCGCAGACGTAAGACATGGGATAATTTCAACTTTGTTGCCTTTTTATAGATGAGATCATTTTAATTTGAAACCTCACATTTTACATGTCTCGATATTCATGGGAGACTTTTTCGTTTACATCATTCATAAACTTTGAAAATTTTTACGTGAATTCATTATTCTCACTTAAAACATATTTAAGACAAGAAGCACAGCTAAGGTGTATTTACAGTATTTAGTGAACACTCTCAGTGAAATGTTGGTCTGGAACAAGATATAAGTCCTGATCATACTTTATTTTGGAATCATCAACTATTTCACAATATTCTGATGTCTCTTGTGTAGTACTTCCTTGTATAGCAATCGAACGAGTATACATGTGAGACGAAATAGATGAGTGGTTTGGTGGTCTGTGACGTCCTCTTTGACACTTATATCCAAGTACCACAAAAACAGGAACTGATATGATGATTGCCATGGTGAATAAAGAACAAAGAATCCACAACATTACATTGAATTCCATCTTCACATCATTCCTATCCTTTCTTTCAAGAAGTCCATTATTTAGCCTGATGGTCACTTCTTTCGAAATTACTCTCTCTCCACAGGAACCTTTACATCGAACGATTATTGATCTATCGACAAGTGATCCATAATCGAAAATTATTAGCGTTATCGAACCATTGGCCCTACTGATAGCATACTGTGTATCCTCCAACGGGATGTTACTCCATTCCAACAGGAATCCACTCACATTGCTGGCGCATGTTACAGTAATGAATTCTCGTTCCTTAGTAGTTGTGTAGTTAGGTGGATGAATATGAAGAGAGGAGGGCGGTGACAAGTCAATGAATTCAGACTTTTCATAGTTTTCGTAGGGTGCCGGTAACTGCTGATTAATGCTGCACACCAGTCTAGCATCCTTAAATGAAGAATTTAGATATGTTACAAAAGATAGAGACAAGAAGCCATCTGTCAGCGTGATATCATAGTCGACACCATTAACTGTTAGATTCTTTCCTTCCTTCTCAATGTAAACATATAGATTAACAGGTGGATCTCCAACTTCTGTCGTGCAGTTAAAGTGGAATGGTCCACGTGATTCATCATCACAGATATGTTGAGGAGTATAGTCAGAGATAACAAGAGGATAACCTTTAGGTCTGTAGAGAAGTCTTAAATTTAAATATTTCATTGATAGGCCTAATTGTAAACAGACAAACTCATTTACGTTATTTCGTTTAATATCGTGAATGGTTAAAATAACCAGTGTCTCGTTTTTAGTGACGGTAATGTTACCTTGCATGGATTGAACCAACTCTTCATCTTTCACGTAATATTCACTTCCACCCAGTATATTAACTTTTTCACTCTCCTTCGTAAGTTCCCGACGGCAGATAAGATGAATTGTATCTCCCTCAAGGGCTTCATGTTCCGGAATGTTTAGAACATCATCTACAAATTCAAATGACCTCATTTTGCCATTAGAAACGTTGGTCAAGCAAGTAATGGCAATTAATTCAATTAAAAGTATCTTTTTCAAGAATTCTCGTATGCTCAGAATCTTCATATCATCAGTGTGTTGTAGAAGTATTTTTCACAGAGGTCATGACGACAATCATATAATCAGTTTCTGCCAAGAACAAGAGGGTGGGAAGACATTAGAATTAGTAAACGAGTAAAAATATAGCTTTCCTGTGGAAATAAAAAATAGACTTTGCTGAAAGCAAAGTATACGTAACTGATTCTGATTCAACTTAGAAAATCAATCTGAACGACTGAACTAGAATATCATTGTCTAAAGTTATGACCGCTTCTTTTGACATTAATCTTCCTCCACATGAACCTCTGCAATGTACAGTTATTGATTCATGGGCGATTGATGTATCATCGTGAATAATCAATTTTATCGAATCATTGACAGTACTGATGTTATATTGTGTAGCTTCATGTGGAATGTCAATCCATTCCAATGCAAATCCACTCACATCGCTGGTACATGTAACAGCAATGAATTCACCTTTCTTAATAATTATAAACTGAGAGAGAGGCCGGAGGTGAGGCCGGAGGTGAAATCTCAAAATATCGAGAGTTTTGATAGTTCTCGTACAGTGCTGGTAACTGCTGAGTAATACTGCACACCAGTCTAGCAGCATGGAATGAAGAATTAAGATAGTAACAGAAGATAGATACATGAAGCTATCTCTTCGTATGATGTAATAATCGGCTGATATATTGCTTTCTTCCTTCTCAATAAAAAAATATAAATTAACAGGTGGATCCCCTATTTCTGTTGTACAGTTAAACTGAAAAGGCCCATGTGATTCGTCATCACAAATTGGAGTTGGAAGTGACGAGAGGATAATCTATAGGACTGGAAAGGAGGACGTAACAGTATCAACTCTGTGAGGATCAAAAGTTGTAGTCAATTGTCAAGTTGTGGAAGACCCATAATTTGACATTTGCAATATGGCTGCCATTCACCATTTGCGGATAATTAAGATATTACATATATCTATTTGAATCCTGACGATAAGCTGCTGTACGGTCGTCACACACTCTAGACAAAGAGCACAACGAGCTCCTCCACCCAAGATTCATATTAATATTTTTATTAATGATTTACCTTTGTTTAAAAAAGTGCAAGGAAAACATGTTTACCGAAATGGCGACTTATAAATTGTTCCTGCATCAATGATGTGAAACATAATATAGACACAATTTAAGTAATAGCATACCTGAATTACAGCTACTCACATTTTCTGCGTAGACTGTGAAATCTCCCTATTCCAGCTTTAAATTTAAATTTGTAAGTGGTGACAATGTATGACACACTACATCAAGTGGGTATGAATGGGAAAGAATATTCCTTGAGTGACATTACAATGAGACTGACGTGCTTTGTCAAAATGTAGTGAAAACAAGACCAACATCCTTTCAAAGCTAAATGTCTACTTCCTTATTCGAGATCAGGTTATGCGCATATACCCTTCCTGCATTAAATGATAACGTGCGATTGTGTTGTGCTTAAGTAGGTGTAAAAGATAATAAACATTAAACCTCCGTTTTAGCAGTTAAATTTTACCATTTAAGATAACATCATACATCTGTTCACGTCTCTTGTTGCATACTTCATTGTGAAGTAAGTGAACTAGTGAACTAGCATACACGCAAGTGGAGTAGACTGTGGATGAGACTCATGTCCGCGTGTCGAAACCGACTGTGAGAATCGCGTGCTAGTATATATCATGTAAAACTTTCAAAGATCATATATCAGACTGCTGCAACAATAACATTAGATCATTCCGCACTCTATGAAAGAAAATAAATATTTTATAAAACAAAAATGTTTCATTAGAAATTTATGTTTCACATATCATCCTATTTTAAAAGACACATATGATATGTTCACTCCTGAGATACTTAAAAAACAACTTTTCCACTCGACTGGGAACATCATGAAACCTCTCAGTGGACAGAAATTCCACACTGTAATGTGACAGATGTTTTGTGATGTATTCATTTGAAGGAGCGAAATAGGAATATACACCGCAACTTGAAAGGTTTCGTTATTGACGGTCATCGGTACCTGATAAAAACTGCAGCAGAAGTAGCACATCCTACCGGTTCCGCGATTTCGTGCCGGTTTCGTGCCAAAGCTGTCATTTCTTTCTAGTTACAAATTGCTTATTCTCTTCATAGGATTATCAGCTGAAGACAGTTGGAAGTGTTTATCATTTTTTTTAATTGGTTAGTCAGAGCTTGAACAATTTACCATTTGACAATGGACCATTCTTTTGAGTATTGTTTTTCTTTTAAACGTAGAAATCGCCATATTAGTTCATTTATCTGTTATGGTGATTGCAGTGCAGAATTCATGTCTTCGAAACTGAATCTAAAATGAACTAAGAAGTACATGGGTGCAGAGAGAATGAAGATGCAATCTCAGAGTTATGGGCATTGAACGTAAGGTTCTGTTTGAAATAAACAATTTTAGTATCATCCGAACAAATTTGCTCGTACTTAATCTGGCAAAGAGTAATACTTAAACGGTGGAGCTCTCACTTTTCTATATCTAAGGAATACTAAATAGTCATTTAGGCATACTGTGCATTCCTTTATCAAGTAAACAATGTAAGTTTCTTACACTTTAAATTGAAAGTACATGTTTCACTGGTGAATCACCTTGTCAGCTATTTTTCTATTCACCCGACTTTTCTTTTGTAACGCGCTTTTACCTTTTACATAGTACAGTTACTTTAGCTGACCATATATTTGCAATGATTAAATCGTGATCTAAGTACAACAGTGATTAAATGCTCAAACAGCTGTTATTGTCAGCACTTTACCCCTAACAATGCTAAACCTAATCTGTCAAGGACGCTTATCCCTGTGTAGGCCAATTTTAACACAAAAGCATATTTTTCACTAGGTTAGTGAATGTGGTTGATGCATGTTAGCGAGCCCGTTAAGGTTAGGTGTTCAAAAGTGGGCGGAGCGAGGGCATATACCCCCGCGTTTCTCAATATTTGACAAGTGCTCCAAGGAATAAACAAAAAGGATGCACTTTTAATCCACTATCATTCTTGTATCGCCTGAACCCATCCGATATGTATTACCATTTTTCACACATTCACTTGTTCTCCTAGCTGAAGAAATTGCAGAGGCGGGATCCCTGTTTCAAGACTACGCACATCATGCAAATTAGAACACCCAAGAAGTGCCGTTTCCGGTCATCTTGGCAGTTGGTGAAGTCAACAATTTTCTTGCACGTTCGAGGGGGGGGGGGGGGATTGATCGATTATGGCAAATCACTTATACACACACTCATCGGCTTAGTGTTAAGGATACTAGATATCAATTATACAGCGCCCCTAGGGCCCCTAAATGCCCTTTTTGCCCCCCCCCCCCCCGACAGAAACCTTATCTTCCCCACTGTATGTTTAAATGTATTTTTTTTTTTAATTCTAGAGCCCCGTTATCACGTAAGCTGCAGCCCTGATCCTAGCTTAAAAGTACGAACCCGCAATGGCCTTATGGCAATGGCAACCCGCTCGGGCCCTGAAGATCATGCAATGGGCATTGGAACGATTCATGATTAAACTTTCTGAGTTATATGCATAATGTTTTCTTGTGTACTCTTACATGATCCAGTCGCACTGTTAGTGATCCAGCCTGTCCAGCATATCACTTATCACATTTCATAAGATCCTCAACGTTGTCATTGCAATTAATGTACCCCCCCCCCCGATTTTATCAGTTTTATCTTAACCATATGTCTGTTTTCTTCTCCGAAGATTCTTTGGTCCATCAGCAGACGGTCCTGGTCTATGGGCCAGTGTGTCGGTCGATAGGACTACGCCACTAACGTCACATGTGAAGTAACGTAATATGTGAATTGTATTGAGTATGTGAATTGTAATGAGTATGTGAATTGTAATGGACACAAAAAAATTAACCATTAATGCGTCCCTAATATTATCCCTCAGTGAATCAACAAATTGACATGACATGGAAATTATTATCAAGTTAAACATTTGTTATAGGCAAATGAAGACGTGAGCTGATTCACTTCAAATGCCAATGGATGTAAAAGTTTTCGATATATTTGGTATTCAATAATATACATTGATCAAATACGGCAGCTGTTGTGAGTCTATCCGTGTGTAGATGTAACATCAACAAAGACAGCACTCTTCGCTCTCGTGTCTTCAAATCGACCAGAATGTGATTCAGCTCAAATCGAAAGAGTTATGTACCTCGGCAATTTCAAGTTCTCAAATACTTGTTGATGATCTAAAACCAATTGTTAACGTTGAGGGTCATGGATATACTCACAACACTTTAACGGGTCATTATTGTCACTTCTTCCACTTTCGTAAGTTGTTTGTGACACTAAACCAAATAGTTGAGAGTACTTAATATCGTCGGTAGAAGTAATCTTACGTGAAAGTGGCAACAGACAAAGCACCGCTCTATAACTTTGTAGGCAATGTATATGAATGATATTTGCTCTTATGTATATCTATATTATTTAGTCTTGCTTCATACAAAACGTAGAACCTGCTGATCGAATTGACAGTTATAATGAAAGACTTTGAAAAAAGGTAATTAAAAAAAAAACAAATACTGCTTCAACAACGTGTATAAAACGTCAAATCGTGACAAACAACATGCATCTGAAAGGTGTTAAAATTGTATACAAATATTCATTGTGTTATTATAACAATGGTTAGTCAATCAAGTTCACTAAATTTCTTGAAAGAAGTCATCACAACTTCACTTGTCCATTCATCTTTTTATTTTATTGTTGGACACCATATAATTGCTTTCACTCATTAGTTAAACATTTTAGTGATATTTTACTAGCTGATACATCCTCTTGTTGTTTTTGTTTCTATTTTTCTCTATTCTGTGATATGAATGTTCCTCTTTCCGTTTACATTTACTTCATATTATTTAATATAACAAAATCAAGAGAATAATTGACACATTATTTATTTCGCGTACTTGTTTCATATCCATGACGACAGAATGGAACACTCAACTTCCGCAGTAGCAATTGTTGGGTACAAACACCCGTACATAGTTAATAGAAATGCTCTTTTATATTTTACGTAAATGCCAACGCAATCGAAACAGACATTTTCTTACACTTAGAGGAAATTTAAAACAATTTTTTCCTACAACTATTTGGCATCTTTCTCATAGGCTAATATAATGGTATACGTAGTTGTTTTCATCAAAAAGAAACTGGCATTAAACTTGGACCGAAGAAACTGGACATTTCAATCAACGAGAATCTCAAATACGTAAAATAACATAGAGCTACGTGGTGATGAACACACACCAGTATTTATTTGATCGAAGAACTCACAAACGAGATTATACGTTACCACGTATGTCTATAGTTGACCATATAATTTCGGATTGAATTGATTTGATGTTGATATTAAACTGATTTTGTGATTAGAGGCTCATACCTTAGTCTTGATAATAGTTGATTTAATGCTGACATTAATTATTTAATGCTAGTATTACATAGATTAAATTCTAACATTAAATATCCAACGTTAACGTTGCATGCTATATCATTGAATTGACCAATTGGAATCAATGTGTGCTACACACACGACATTATACAAGGACGAGCCAATTACATTTGATTGTAGTAAGTACTTGTAGGATAATTATGGCGGATAACTTTCTTAAACTAGGTGAGCAAAGATGAACTTCAGTCATTCCTTATACCCCGTTGACATGCAGTTACGGGCCTTGTTTCCTTTGTCGGTATCTTCTTTTAGTAATATCAAGTGTTGCCAAATGACAAAGCAGGAAGGGTGTGATATTCAATAATTCAGCGGAAAGAAGATATGATTTATGTATTTCTCTTACAGACAAACTTCTTTTCCATATCGGCTAGGTATATTACTGCTGCCTTCTAAACTAGAGAACGATATCTAAGTTTTACCCAAAAGTGTGTTCCGTGTCTCCTCTCAGTTAATCTACACATAAGAAAAATATATAAAAGGTTTCAGGGTGCATTGCTGCTTTTTCTCGCCAATACACTACAGGTTTGACTATTTAGAGGTTTAACAATAACGGACCCTATCTAGTTGTTTTATATTTTTTTTTCGCCTTTTGATTCATAAAATAATTGCGAAAAATAACGGTGCGTGAGATGTCATATGAACTAGTGCTGCTACACCGTCTACCTTTTTGAATGCTAGAATTGAACGGTTCTTGCCATCTGCAGACATTTACTAACTGTAAAAAAATGATTTGCTGAAGGTAACTGCATTTAATGATTTCATCGATTCCTTTCAAGTTTCCTTTCAAGTTAGCTGGATTTAATGATAGCTATATAAATCGAGTTGATACAAGATTAAATCCACTTAATGTCGATGCTACAAATTCCGATGCGAAATAGATCATGTCGGTCCTCTGAAAAGTGGACAATTTAGACACCTACTTAGGAAAATAAACCAGCCCAGTAGCTCGTGTAGGATTTTTCCCTATATGTGGGATCTGTGAAAGCTTTTGAATACAAATCCTGACAAACAGGACCTCCCGGGACCGCCATTTAACGTGACATCATCGATGTCACGTTAATGGAGGGGATTGGTTTAGCTGGTCTGTATGGTGACATGATGGACTTGATGACCGGAATTTTAGGCTTTACACCCCCCCCCCCCCACATGGTCGTGAAGGATTCAAGTTGCCACTTGAAATAGCGTGTCTGCAAATTTCTCAATTAATGAGTAAGACATCGTCCTTGTGAACATGGTGATAATTTGGATTGCAGAATCCACCTATTAACTTGTGTTCAACCCTTTCACTTATCAACTTTTTAAGAAGTCTAAAGCTCGGAGCGAACACATGGACACGCGCTATGTAATTTAGAATGATAATGTAAGTCAGCTCACAGTGTAATGGAAATACTGGTAGACAGATGCGGTTGTATGGACACGATTTTGTGATGCACATTATTTTGCCAGAGCACAAAAACTGCTAAGTTTTCTGCTAATGTTGAAAAGTGATGTTGTATAATTTTTAACGACCAGAGCGTTCCAGGTGGAATGTTTGGTAAATCAGTGTTGTGCTGCCCACCAACCACCACCCTTCTAGATCCCTTCCACTTTCCGAGTGTGTTGAAACCGGCGCAACGACGGAATCGGAATGAAATCATCAGGATGGAACCCTCTCTAAGAGCTGTTTTTTTTTTTTTGTCCTCATTTTTGAAAAGTTGACCAATGTCACACAGATACGGCGTCAGGTTAAGAAACGTTTGTGGAAGAGGGGCAGGAAAAAATAGTGACAAAAAGAGCGTACACTACCGTGGTGTAGGGGAGAAATTCGGTACGTAATGTGGTAAGTGTATGCATGTATTATGACTCACGCAAAAAAATTTGATGTATACATGTATTATGACTCACGCAAAAAACTTTGATGTTCTTTGTAAGGAAAACATAATTTTAATCCAAGTACCAACTACCGAATTCTAGAAAATGAGCACCTCAAATCATTGCCACAGAAATATACAAGTTAAACGCAATTCCTGATGATTATAAAACAATCGGTCTACCACTCTGAAAAGTGGACTGTCAATAGTGTTGTATTAAGATGATTATTCGACGCCTCCGTACTCAAAAGGGTCATACAAAGTTCAGTCTTCGTGTGTTTACCGTAGCATATAAACCTTTCCTTTATTCGCCTCAGACAGATTAGACAAGGTAAAACTTTAAAAATAGAAACCTAAGACACTGTTCGTAGAAGGATTTCGTAATACTTAGCTGATTGGTAGATCACGGGTAGTGACCATTTGCATATGTCGTCATAGACAATCGTTTGCTCTATGATTGGTTACCATTGTCACCTAGACCTCGTGACCATCTACCCCGGGAAGCCACGAGACCAAGCGTCAGCCATGCGGCCCGCACTTGTCATTTTCTCGTCGAGCTGTCAACATTGTTCTCTTCTGTAAATATGTAGGCCAGTGTCATGGTATCTCTCCGTTTCTCGGTCGTCTTCTCATCGTCATGTAACTCTGTTATCGATTCAAATCATCACTCTAATTTGTGTGTTCCGGTCGAATCATTCATCAAATAAATGAAACTCTGATCGCTAAATCGAACTTTCTCTCTCTGGAATATTCTGTCCTGACGTCTCTCACCCGTTCTACTGTGACTTCAACTGTAAGTTGTAACGGGAACGTTATGTGTTCTGGGAACCCCCATGAAACCCCCATAATACGACAATAGTATTTCCATTCCCAACTGTGGCGTTCCCAATGGTGTCACAGATGGCAGATTTCCTATTTTTGCTATTCATTTTTTAGAGCCAGGGGACAATCTCCCCTATCCTATTTCACAGACCGCAGTGACCACAGTGTTAAAAATAATTGTAAAGTTACAATTATTTTATATCCCTACAAAGAAGAATTGTTGTACTTACACACAACAGGCATATTTTGTGAAATGTTTCGCAATTTCAGTTCAGCAACAGACGTTCTCTGTACACAAACAAACTTAAGAAAACAGTATGCACTGTTAAAGATAATTGTAAAATTACATTAACTTTATGTAATTTCAGAACGAAATTGTTGTACTACTACCAAAGACGTTTTTTGCATGTCATGTCTGGCAACTTCAGTTAAAAAACAGAAATTTTCTGTTTAAAAACAAATTAAAAAAAGAATGTGTATTAATTTCAGAAAACTTGCACATTTACAATAACTTTTTGTCCAATTACAGGTGAATTTTTGTACATTTGCAGTTCATAAACGTTTATTGCTGTGTTTACTTGACACGCGTATTGCGGAACGCGGAAAGAATTCTTTTTTTGTTTTTCCAATGACCTGTTTATTGGGCACGCGCAATGCGGAGTGCGGAACCATCACACGCGGATTGCGGATTGTGTATCGAATTCTCCATGTCGAATTCTTTCCGCGCTCCGCGCGCGTATTGGTGACCACTTGAACACCGTGTATAGCTTCCAGTACGCTTTCTCCACATTTCCTGGACTTCCCATACTACGTCGTATCATATACTGATAAAACGGGGGAACTTTGGCAGGTTTTTTGATTTTTTATTGTGATAACTTCTTACAACAATGGAAAATGACTGAAACTTAAGTACTATGAACCAATTAACTTCCAGTCAATAAGTAGTATGTCTATCAGTTTCATATCTTTATCCACTGGGCTATAGTCATCCATGAAAAACTGCTAAATAACCCAAAGCAGCTTGGGGTAACATTGGCAGGCATGTAACTTATCAACTTGCCTGCCCCCTGCTCTTCCCCCTCCCACCTGACAACATGGATCCCTGGAAATTTCTTAATAGCAAACCCCTTTTGATGGGGTATTCTGCAAGTTACTACCTATCAGTCTGTATTTAAAAGACCCCGTGCATATATTTGACTGGTTGCACCACGTGATAGCACTGGTAAAACAACGTAGGCCCAACATATTGGCCCTTGGTATAGAGGTCTTGACTCACCTCCGATTCATATGGAGCTAGCCTACCTCAAATACCACACAGATGTATACACGCGAAAAGCGGAACGATCCGCGTGAGGTGTTTATTGGGCACGCGGATCCTTTCCGCGTTCTGCATTCGATTTCCGCATTCCGAGTTCGGCAATACGCGTGTCAAGTAAACACAGCTTTAGAGTTCTATAGAATTTACAACTTTCTACTTACTTACAATAGTTTCTATAAGGAACTATCTCTATAAAACATTGTACTCTCTATAGAAATTCAGTCAGTAGCACAAAATACACTTGACCCTTATACATAGCCTATCAGAAACTTCCATGATTTGGATGCAGTAGAAAAGGTTGACAAGTTTTCTGATGGTTGACGGCGCGGATCCAGGGGTGGCATGCCCTCCCCCGCCTACTTTCTTTTTTCCGATAACCAATAATTTATTTTGACCAAATTTTTTTTTTTTTTTTTCAAATACTCCGAAAGTGACCAAGTAGATGTATGGAAAGTATCCTCCCCAAATGCTGAGAAATCGCATCTATAATTGAAACTCAAACCCCCATTGGCCGATGGTGTATGCCCCCCCCCCCCTTTTCTCACAATCCGGCATCCGGTCGTGGAAGTCGTATGTGTGCAGTTCCTATCAGCCAGTATTTACTAGCAAGCATCATTAAACTAAAGGTCATTTCAGTTCTTACATCTACAGCGCATTCTTACACGGTGTTTAGGAAGAGGCAAAGCTCTGCGTCAGCCTCTTTTGTTTTCTCAACATAGATCGAATTAAGGGTTTCTACATGGAGCCCATGTATTACCTGGGCTCAGTGTCATCGGGGTGACGCAAAAATTTTTTGCTTTCCTGTGCTTAGCGCCAGAATTATTGCCAATCGGGCAAGCCATAATTATCTCAACGCGTACGTTAGCATTTAAATTTTAGCATAATAAGCTTCGATGTTCTGATCATGCTGCACACGTGAATTGAAATTCAAAAATGTCAGATGTAAACAATCATGAAGAGATTGTACTCTTCTCTGAGCATTCCTGACAGCTGCAGGTATGGTATTTCTAGTCTTCATTGTCATAAAATGATAAATAACCTGAAGACATGACGATTATACTCTTTATTTGTACTAGAATTATTTCTAAACCAAGTTTGTGTCAGTTAGAAACTCGTTGCAGTCAAACTAAACTTAGGCTGTTAGCTTCTATACTAACGTTCAGTAACGTAAACTAAAAGCAGTACAAGTAACTGTACAGGATAAGCGCGGGTTGCTACCGTAACGAGATTGCCCCTATTGTAAAGCACTGTAGGCAAGGTAGTCTCGGCCAAATTTGCAGAAGCACAAGCAAACAGTGTCAGCCGGGAAATTTTAAGTGCATTTATGGTGGAATGACACATACTGTGGCTTTTTTTTTCTGTTAAAAGTTTGGCTAGTCAGCTTGATTGCTCAAATACTGTTACTTCCGATACGCTCTGCATGGTATAGCCAGTATAGGCTAGGCCCCTACACATTATATGTACTATAGTAGGTGTACCTTAAGGCTTAAGTCGATCAGTACTTTGAGTTGATCAATGTATTTTTTACTCCAGTGAGACCGTATGGATACAAAGGAATTCCGAAATAAGCACCGCTTACGTCATATTTACTTCAAGCAACCGTCAAAACTAAGTACTTGCCGTGTTATTTTTCATTGGCGTGGACAATGTTACCGTCAAATTTTTAAGTTTCAGCAATGTTGCTGACTATTATGTTTCAAATAGCACCAAAATATCGACCAGAGTGTCTTCGGTAAAAGTCTCATTCAACATTTGGATAGAAGAGACAATATTTTTATCGTCTTTTGACATTACAGTATTAGGTGTTCATTTGATAATAAGCAGTATTTTGATAGATCTTAGTCTGAGGTGACCATCATAAGCCTAGTGTTATATACGGCCATGTTAAATTCAACATAGGGTGATTTTGGTCCCTGTAATGGTGGGGCAGAGTTTTGTGTGGAGAACCCGACCTATGTATGGGAATTTCCGGGTCTGGATTCTTTCACCACTTACGCAGAGATTGACTGCCTCAGGCAGAAATTACACGCTTGGGCTGGCCCAGTAACTTTGGTCAATTGCCACTGCAATCTTAGCTGGGATATTGGTTACTCCATCAACACACAAGTAGGTCTGTTTCGGGATATTTATAGTCTACATCCTATTTTGTGTTCTGCATGCTTTTCAATTAATCATGGTAAACTCTCTTAAAATTTCCTTACTTTCTGTGCAAAAATAAGACAACAAACTGATAAGCAAAGCAGAACAAGGAATTTAAGTAAGAGCTTAGAAGATAAAGTTTCACGCCATTTCACCCCTGTGGGGAGAAGGCTAGGGATGATGTTTATTGCCTAATTGTCCGTGAACTGGAAAGATGTTATCACAGTGAAGGTTGTTGGAGTGAAAAAAAAAAAAATCTTGCCCCATGACTACTGGGGACAGAATCACACTATGAGATGTATTTCCAAGTAATTACTAATTTTTTAACACAAGCAAAAGGTACTAGAATGATAAAGGCAAATATACAGGTATAATACTTGTGTCAAGTTTAATATATTATAATAAAGTTTTTATACTTTAAGGATTCAAATATTTATCAGGTGATGGACTCACACTACCCCCATGCTAGGAATTGCCTATAGACCTAAAGAGATCAGCGATTCATGTTACCCATACTACGAGGTACAATCCCATTATAGGTACAAGAAATGAATCATTTTCTTAAGCATCAGTGAGTAATCTATTGACGGAAAAAAACTCACTAAGGAAGCTGTATAGCACTCAATAGTGTCATGTTGTGAAGTCAATCTAAAGTTTAGGGCAATATTGTATGCATCTACCGTAGGCTAGGCGTTCTAGCCTTAGTGTTTTGGTTCATTTTGATCATTGTCGTTGTAGTTGTATAAAGGTAGAATAATCCCAGCTAGCAGAATATCTGGGCCTCATCGGGACAAGATGATGTCCATATGTATCCACATATGTCCCAGATGAGTGTCATGTGGGCTATATACGTAGGCTACGTTGGAATCATATTACCCATATGGGACCCAGATGGGCTTGAGTTACAGTAGTACTGTAGTTGTATTAAGGCAGAATAGTGTGTTAGAGACAAATATCTAAGGCAATGCAATATATTTTACACCCTATTCTCATTAAAATTAGTTCGTTAACATTTATTACAACATAGTTTAGTGTGGTTATAGCATACTTAAGTAGAACATATTTACACAGTTAAAACAATTTTGAAAATGTACATTCACATTAGTGTAGTATGTTTTTCACCCTGAGCAGTATACTTTTAGCACTTTATTCTTGTGAAATTATATCTACGGCTCATCAATATAACATCAAGCTCCCTTCTTCCATTTGCAAATTCTTCAAGATTTTATTTTGAAATTCCCTCAGCTTGTTACGATTGGTAGCAACTTATTATTTGTTTTAATCTTGAATGCATACTGCTACATCCGGTTTTGTCAAGCTGTCACTAAAATTGCATTCCACTGATTTCACATCTGTTTTTAAAGCTGGAAACCTGAATTCCCATGTGGTCGAATTTGCTGATGACATAACTGTCACTGGCCTTACATCTGACAAGTCCAACTATTCATATCAAGGAGACTCCTTTGTACCTTACTGATGGCCATGCAAGGAATCAGGAGGAAGAGAACAACAGTGAAAACACTTTGTATCAAAGGATACAATCGAGAGCAATTGACTTTTTAATTCCTTGGACTCCCATATTCCTAATCTGTCTTTGGAAATTCTGAGAAAGCAAGATAACAGCTATAAACTGAAACCATATGAAGTCAATCAGTACACTCTGATCAATATTTACTGCACTAGTGTTCAGAATATATGCTCAAGTTGTCAATAACTGTCTGGTTCAACCGTGTGACACAATCAGGTGTCAGAAAGTTATCTGTCACAGTCAAATATTTCGAAAGGATTATTGGAGCTGACCTTACTTCTCTGGAGTCGATAACTCTCGAAGAACAGAAATGATTATTTCGGATGCAGAGCGTCTTGTGTAGCCATCTCTTGTCATGACATCGCACATTACTATGAGGAAAAAGCATTTTACTTCTAGCTTCTTCCCAGTTGCCATTAAACTGTACAACCCTGGTCTGTAGTTTTGGGTCATAGCGACCTTTTTTTTTGCTCTATTAAATTGTCATCCTTATACATATCACATTTTTTTATGTATTAATTTTTGATTGTTATTTATCTGCATTGATTTTATACATTTACAGAACTTTCAGTTTCCGTTTACCACGTTTAATTATTAATTCCTTGCCAAAGATTGAAATTTGTGCAATCGTGTGTGTCAGTGGGTATATTTATGTATGTGTCGCCTTGGCTATATCCCACATGAGAGGAAGGTGCTCCAATTTCAGAGTTGGTATGTCAGTAGGCAATAGTTGGGAGTTTGTCCCAATTGTTTTTTTTTGTTTTTTTCACAGACAAGTCAAAACCACTAAACGTCATTTGAATTCCCAAGGGATGTAAATAAACACCATTTTAAGCAAGAATTCTTAAATGAATGTTTTGCTGGGACTTTTTACTGGGACTGTAAAAAACCCTCAAATAATCATATAGATCTCTCGAGAGATTCTATAGAAAAGCTTATAGACATCCCTTTTCTATAGTTTCTA
Organism: Stichopus chloronotus; assembly: GCA_021234535.1. NCBI lineage: Eukaryota > Metazoa > Echinodermata > Holothuroidea > Aspidochirotida > Stichopodidae > Stichopus > Stichopus chloronotus. Next base: position 26,061,244 of record SFZH01000008.1, on the reverse strand, counting down.
TAGAGATTCCTAGAGTTTTCACAGACTTTCTGAGAGTTTTTACAGAGTTTCTATAAAGTTTTATAGAGCTGTTCTAAGGAAACTCTATAGGATTCTGTAGAGTGCCCTGTAGGATTTCTATTAGATTCTATAGAAAATCTTACATAGTTTCTACAGAATTTCTATACCAAACTTATATGCTTTCTATAGAAACTATATAAGATTTTCTATAGAAATTGCTATAGAAACCCACTTTTGTATAGAGTTCTTTAGAGTTTCTTTAGAGCGTTTCCAGAGAAACTAACGAATTCTCCATTCTATATTTTCTTATGTGTAATGAACATTCTAATTTGCTTGCATTGGAAACTAATTTCTGAACATGATTGTTTAACGTAATTTCATTTTTAGTTGCATTTATTCATACGTTTTACAGTGTCTAAACATTGTTTAATTACTTGTTGTGCAAGATTAACCTAGCAAACTTCAGGTCTACAGAATGAGAGAATGTAAGAATGAGATTATTTCCAACCTGCCAGAAAAATAGTCTGACTACTTAAATACTCTGCCCATTTAGAACAATTAGGAATTCATCTATTCAGGTTAAATGGTGTGGGAAAAAAATATGGCTGTTGAGACAGCAACTCTTCTAAAACAGTTTAGTACACAATTTGATCAGCAGAATCTGTGTATCCATACAGGTGCACAGCTTCATCGCACTAAGTAGTACATTGTACACCCTTAGTGTGTACCACAAGGTTATTGCCAAAGGGAGTGAACTTTTTAGGGTACCAGTTATGGCTTTCATATTACAGCTTACCCCTGTATACCAACCGCAGTGTTGCCCACACAGTTGTATGTGTACCTAATGGTATTGTAGCAGGTAACCATGTTTATTGACAGCAATATTTCTGTAAATAAAGAGGCATGTGTAGTAAAAGAAAGAGAACCTGTACGAAAACGACCATGCTTTTGTTCCAGAACAGCAGAAAACTGTTAACTTGCCATCTGGTGAGATTGCAGCACAACAGATATGTCTATAAAGACGACAATATTTTGTCTACATTAAGAAGGAAGCTGTTAATATACTGTATGGACAAGCTATGGTAACTGCTCAAACGTTTTTGTACAAGCACAACGAGAAAACTGGACACATATAACGTAAACCCTATATAAGAACTGAATATTTGCTGTATGCAAAGTCGTTAAAAGTGTCAAAATACAGACTTGGGCGGTTGCAGTACAACTTGACCTGTATCTTAACAGGACAGTTTCTGTAGATATACATGAACTATCTTGTAATGTACTGTGTGCAGTTCTGTAAAAATACAGTGTGGTCCTATACCCGAATTGGAGCATCCTGTACATAAACATGTGCTTGTTGTTCTTGTATGGAACCCAATTGACAGCAACTTTGTTGTACAGGTAGACCAACAGAATTTTTTAACAGTACAGTTTTGTAAAAATACAGGGTGGATCTGTACATATACCTGTGCTTGCTGTTCATGTATGAAACCCAATTGACAGCAGATTTTCTGTACACGAACAGAGATTTTTTTAACAGTGCATAGGGTAGCATGTACATGCAGACATTATAAGCCTTTCTATGCATTTATCTTAAACGGGAAAGAAATGACAATTTTCTGCCTCTTTTTGTAAAATTCGCAGTAAATTATCGCTACATTAAAAGTACTGTATTTAACAATATTCAGGTCGTTGAATAAGACGACAATCCGTTGAGGTTCTTATGATGCACTGGCTTTTCTCTTCTTTTTTATTTCTTTCCACACCAGTGAACATGTGTGCAACCGTTGAGGTATGTTTGTAAATTAATCAAATGTAAGAGATAAAATAAAAAGTAAAAGAAAAAAGGCAATGCGAGGGAACACTTTAGTGTGGCAATGCGTGTCAGCATTGTTTCACAAAGGGTCAGAGAGAAACCTATCCAATCGCAGAATGCTGTTTCATGGGCAATAAACCAAGTAAGGATCACTGGAAATGTTAACTCGATTTTTGTTATCTGAGTTATTTTTTTATTTTTATTTTCTTAATATGAGCACGTCCCACAGAAATATTTATGAGTATGCGCTTACGCCTCTCCAATTGACCTTGAACATGGAACGTTGTTTGGTCAAAAGTTTATTCAGTTGCAGGGAGAATTCATGTAAAAATTGATGGACGGTAACCAAACGATGTTCCTTGTTCAAAGCTAGGAGACATAAAAACATACTCATAAATCTCTGTGTGGCGTCAACTTAAAGAAGAAATTACTGTATGTATTTTTTATCTGTATGTTGGTGTACTTTCTGAATAAGTTTGTCATTAGCCGATCACTTAATTCTTGCCACAGATCTGTTAAGGAGATGCACTTGCAACCGATTTGAAGATTTGAAGAAAGCTCTAAACACTATGTAACAATGTAACATGTATAGCACAACTACTTATGATTCTTTTAATTACTGAATATTATTCCTAACAACAAACGTCAACCATGTCGGTCATTGGAAATCATTTTGATGATATTTTTTCAAGCCATCATCTAACTGTAGTATGTGCGTTTCACACCCTAGGGTCAGGACAAACTTAATGTTCTATTTTTTTCAATTGCGTTGGCAAAGAAAAAACCCCTAAGGATGGCGCTATATCGGTTATGATAACAAATGTTAGGTTCGTATGAATACTGTACCTGGACTTTGTTTAAGTCTGCCAGTGTGACGTGTTTATTTTCAATCAGTTGATGCGTCCTTTGTGTGAATGCCTCTTACTTGGTTGGCTCAAAGGCAAATGCAACGTTTTAAGTCAAATGTACCAATTTCTCATACAAACAAAATAGCTTAATCTTTGTTAATCATTTTCTCTCTTCATTTTCTCTATAATAACTTCTGCGAAAGCCTCAATTCCTCAAAATATTATCTATGCTATGAGTTATACTGAAGATGCATCATTTGAATTTGTGAATATTGAGGGAACAAATTATCTTTGAGCAACAACTTTATGTCTCTTATACTAATTTCTTCTAAAGAAGATATAGCGTTCTAGTTTCATACGTATTGGATTTTAAAAGTATGATTTTTTTGCACTGTCTAAGAGTCACCATCAGTTCGGGGGAGCGTACAAGGAAACTTTTGGATACGAAACCTCATACATGGCAAGAAACTGCCATTTCTATATCATTCAGGACCAGTGAGTTTCTGTAAACTAAAACTTTGTTTTAGAACGACTGATTAACCAGATTAACGGTGATGTTGTTTGCTAAGGGTGAGAACAAGTATTAAATAGTGTTGGTGATTTGAATTTGAGGTTTACTGTCGTGTTATTACTGTCCCGATGGCGGATATCCTGGTCGTTATGATACCCAAATTCCTATTACAACAGAGACAGAAAGACGAAGGTTCAGCGAGACATCAAGTTGATTTGGTCAATTACATTTCCATTTATTTTATGTTTCCACTGGGATTAATAAATTTTTCCCAAAGAAATTAATGAGAACTAGTGGACGATGATGATTGACAAATTACATGACAATAAAAAAAAACGATCAAAGAACGGAGACGGTCCAGTCTGTGATAGAGGGCCTACATTATTATTACAGAGATAGACGTACAAAGAGCTCTTTACATTTCATCATCCAAGTAAAAACAGTAGTATAACTGAACGCATGACATTAATAGCTCACTGTGACTCAATTTAGGCACTTTTCCCAAGCTTTAACACATCATGGGAATGTACATGATATAATGGTGTTACGTGGCCTTAAATAAGTCACAGTTAAGGAAAGGTCAAAGATTTTTAATTTTCTTCAAAACCATTATCAGATATTATAAAAGGTCGTCCCACACACCAGTATTTAGACTAGATTGAACGTACCATAATTAAGTGAAAAATACATATTGGGATATAATTTTACTAGTGCCTATTTCCGCCTATTTTTGCCACAAAAATCGTGATACTTGTCAGTGTCAGTGCACAATCATATGAAGTGTTGACTGTATATTTCTTTATGATAAAAAATTACATTCAGCTTTTCTATTTAGGTTTCGAAAAAAGATAAGAGGGATGAAATTTGTAAGTAAACAGTAATAAAAAGTACGTACGCCTATGTGCTAGAATTTCAACTTTTATGATTAAGATATAAGTATATATGCCCCCGGTGACCTTTTATTTATGTGTACAAAGGTACTGGATTCTTCCAACGCAATGCCCCCAATTAAAAATGTTTTGTTTAGGAAGTGGAAACAAACATTGTGCCTCATTGTAAGTATCGATACTTTACTATTACATATATACACGTTACCATAATATAAACACGAATGACATTGTTTCTATACCACACTGCACATTTTCGATTTACGCTTGTAGACACATGCAAATAGTTCACGGATACACTAAGCTATTCTAACGTATAAAGTGAGAACAGAATTAATTGATTAGGTTATATTTTGCATTGTACTGATCATGTACTTCAAATTTGTTATTATACAGACAAACGCTGCTCAAGTTCCCTAGTGTAAACCAGTTGCACTGTCACACCATCCATATGTCTATCACTATAACATCCTTTTGTATAGCTGATACATGATCGTAAATGTTTTCAAGTAAATTTAATTTTAAGCTTCTCTTTCATACGATACTATTTACAAACTACATCTCGAGGTAAAGTGCTATAGGCAAAGTAATTAATTGTAGAAAATTACAGTATCATAAAGTATCTATCCTAACAATATATATGAATGTTTTGTTGTTTGAAATGGTAATAAAATATAGAAACATAGAAGTTAACCACTGTCGATTATTAACAAAAGATTTTGTCATTTAGGCTAAACTGAGCGATGCTCAGATAAGGTGAAGCTATAAATTCCCAATGTCCTTTTACATCACATCCATATCTCTTCAGTGTATCTTGTCGTAGATAACAGCTCTTTACAAAGTGCTGCTTTCTTAAATTACTGTTGTTTACTCTCTAAATTCCAAAGAGTGAAATTAGGGATGACTCCTAATTAAGACTGAATATTCACTCTAAAAGGAGTGAGAATAACTCTTTTCGAGAGAAATTCTTCACCCCAGATAAAAGTCATCCCTAATTTCACTCCGAAAAGATTGATCTTTCACTCTAAAGGTTTTAGAGAGTACGGAGGATTACTGTTTTGAGCGTCCAAGATACAAATATCCACATGGAGGCTTGAAATATGTGAATTTTGTTATCCGTTAGCCTTTCAAATGTGATTATAATGTAGGTCACCTGGACATAGCACAACACATGCCTTCCGCCTGTTAGTTTACTGAGCCTATCTAGTTAACTTTAATTGTAATAATGAAAGTTGAGTCTATGCAATATAATTAACTTACCATATGAATGCATTTCGACAAAAAGACTAAATCAACGTGAAGCGCGTCAGAATCTATCGGAGGAGTTGCTTATACTAATTAGGGGAGGAGTGAATTCTACAAAAAGATTAACAGTAGACTCTACTATTTACTATCAATAGCATAACATTCACATAAAACAGTGTGTACATTACCCTCCATCTTGTAGTAAGAGTGAAAGTAATCGGGAATTGACTGAAAATTTATTCTGAAAGAGATATTTCACTTTATCTGTATGAAATAACTTTATTTTGGTTTCAGCCATTTGAGTGATGCAGTACACTATTATTACGAGTAGGTCATGTACACATTCTTTTGTGAGTGAATTTCACTAGTCCTTTGTTTTAAAAGAGAATAACTTTGGTGTAGGCACATTTTAAGCTGTCTCTTTATAGATGATATAACTTTACGCTACCATCCAAAATCTAAGGCTAAGTCCACATGGGTACTATCTGCTCCTTCAAAAGTTCATATGGGTAATATTTATTACATACATATTGTGAAAAACCCTGTGCGAATTCAAAATTGTAACATGTAAAGGATTTGAGAGAAGAGACACAGCTGAGTCGCATTTAGTAAATGTCCTTATATGCAATGTTGTTCTGGAACAAGATATAACTGCTGGTCATATTTAATGTTGTCTTCGGTAGCTATTTCACAATATTCTGAGGTCTCTTGTATAGTACTCCTTTGTATAGCAATCGAACGAGTATACACGTGAGACGAAGTAGATGAGTGGTTTGGTGGTCTGTGACGTTTACGTCTCGTTTTACTTGTAAGTACTACACATACAGGAATTAATGTGATGATGGACATTATTATAAAAGAACTAATAAGCCACAACATCCAATGGCCTTCCCTCTTCACCTCATTCCCCTCCTTCCTGTCAAGCATTTCATTATTTAAACTTATGATCACTTGTTGTGACATAACGCTTCCTCCACAGGAGCCTATGCACCGTACAATTATTGATCCATTGGCAATTGATCCATAATCGAAAATCACCAACTTTATCGAATTATTGGCAGCACTGATATTATACTGATTATCTTCCAAAGGGATGTCAATCCATTCCAATACGAATCCATTCACATTGCTGGAACATATCAGAGTAATGACTTCTCCTTCCTTGCTAAGTATGTAATGAGATGGATGTATATGTAAAGAGGCCGGAGGCGAAATATCAACGAATCGAGATTTGTTGTAATTTTCATAGAGTGCTGGTAATCGCTGAGAAATTCTACACACTAATCTAGCATCATTAAATGAAGAATTAAGATATGTTGCAAAAGATAAATGGATAAAATTATCTCTTCGAGTGATTATATAGTCACTAACCGGTTGCTCTCCTCCCTCCTTCTCAATGTAAAGAGATATATCAACAGGTGGATTTCCTGTTTCTGTTGTACAATTAAAATGCAGCGGTCCATGCTGTTCATTATCACAAAAATATTGAGGTTTGTAGTTATAACTTGTGACAAGAGGATATTCCTGAGATGGACTGTGCAGAATCGTTAATATCAAATTTTGAACTGGTCTCTTGCAAATAAAATGATCTGAGCTATTCCGTGTGACATTATGCAAACTTAAAACAAAAGTTGTTTTATTCTTCCTACTGCTAATATTTTGTGTTAGTGAGGCAGACGGGATTAAATTTCCATCTCTAACGAAATCCATTTTATTACTTACTATTTCAATTCTGCTATTATCGTCAGTGTCACAAATAAGATCCACGTTATCACCCTCAAGCACAGTATAATTGTAATCAGAAGTTGAAGAAAATCGAAGCGATCTGTTAATCCCAGTTGCTCCTTGTATGAAACATAAAACCCTTAATGCTGCAAGTATATTCGTTAAAAACCATACACTCGTGTGGAAGGCTGCTATTGTCTTCATCTCGTTAGGTTGTAGTAGACCTTTTCCAGCTGAAAAAAAATATACAAAGTTTAGGTATTGCCCGACTATGTTGAGAGTCCTCATTCACAAATTATCGTTTGTTTCATCAAACGTACCTGGGTTACAGATATCTTGATGGTAACCACGCTCTTCGTGATCTGATAATGATGCAATTAAGCTAATTTTCATTTAATATTCGTTCATTTCATGCAAAAAGCGGTTTGTGCCAGGAAAACTACTGACCATGGACGGGACATTGTTAGGTCTCCCCACTTCCCAGTGAGAAGAAATCTATTCAGGGGAAAGAAAGATCTCAATTCTGTTTTGTACACTGTCCTTTTACATATTATATACTCACCTATTGCGTAATAATAATCCTCAATTTAGACTTCTAACATTATCATCCACATTGAGCGTCAACGTAATAAATCCATCAAATTGTGATTTCTGCAATACCCCAAAACAGAAACAGAGTTTTGTACAAAAGATTTCATAATTTGTATTTGGTGAATATTTCTAAGTATTCACTCTACAGCGCACGATTCAAGATACTACTACTTTCCTGATGAGTGAAACCAACTAAGGTGATTTCATTGTGGTTCTATACGTCCCTTCTTTAGTAAGGGGCGCTGTTCCATTTGCCGAGTCTGGTCTGTCAGTTAACATCGGTTTACAGGATATAGCATGTACTTCAGGCTTTCTGAAATCCAATTCACCTGTTCCAGGTAGTATTACATGTATATGTATATGTATGAAAGATCCCTGGAATGCGTTTTTTTAGACCCGAAATGTCTAGAATTAACTTGGTTAGGTGCACGATATTAAAAATCAAAATAGCAGTTTCCTTGCAAATTACAGTACCTCAACATACAAATAGGCAAACTAAAAGCTAGCATCTATTCACACACTTCTAAAGTCGAACACAATTGGAGGCGTCCTTTATAGGCAAAACAGTTACGCTCTACCCATGCACATGTTCCAAAAGTCCCTCCACTTGTTGCTCCCTGCACGATGTAGTCTGGTGTATCTACTTCTATGGCTCTAAGCTACTAAAGTGGAACCGTAGTGAGTGTTGCTATCTCAAGTTACGATTAATGTACATATATTTACAAAACAATAAGGACAATAACTGGGTTATTTTCGTAAATACTTCTCTCTAAATATAACGTTTATGATAATAATAATAATCACGTCAATATACTTTCCGCCGTTGTTGTACAGCGTATTGCCATTTTGGAAATGTATGACGTATCACATGCACCGGTAATACTACATAATATGGGCAGGTGCATGTGTGACGTGACGATCACGTAATTTCGCAATAACATGGCGACTTGCAGGTGAATAAAAAGTATATTCACTAAAACTTCATATTTTTATTGTAGTAAATCGTCGGTTGCTACCCATGAATTGACTAATTATATACCATTATGGAATTTTTCCACGAAACAGTGTCCGATTCTTTTATTTTTAATGTGTTCTGTTGTCTACACTGATTGACGGAAGGGAATAAAGAAAAAGTTAATACCTTCAGATAACACCGCAAACTGATTTTTGTGTGACCTCGGAGTACAGTAGAGTGTAGCGTCCACCATATACAACAATAGCTCAACAGACCAACATTCATTTGGCTTGACATGTGTGTGTTTTGCTATCGATTGTGCATTCAGATGTCAACCTGTTCTTGACAAAATGGTAATACGACCAGGACCAAACACGGCATAAACTACATAAAGTGTTATTTGTGTCACTGTCACAGTGAAATTCTGTTCTTACCTTGTTTACCTTTGCTATAACAATCGCAGTAAGAGTCTGTAAACAGTTTCTGCTAGCCACATAATTATCTTATCATACACATTGAAACCCCAAAAATCTAAACAACATGAAATCCCCATCACAGTCGTCTGGTATTGTAATATGATTTCCCATAGAAGTGAAGGCTTTATAATCGTTAACACTAGAACAAGACCTTACGAGTAACGTCTCGTTGCCTTTTGATAGTTTGACGAAATGGAATATCTTCTATCTACGGTTTATCTTCCATCTAAGGTTTCTTGCTTGTAAATAAAGCTGTTCATTATGTCATTCATAAGCTGAGAAGAATCCTCTGTGAATGCATTGTTTCGTGTAAACTTGTTGAGACAATATGCACAGCTAAGTCATACTTAGGTGAACTGTCTCTGTGCAATGTTGGTCTGAAACAAGAATTAACTATTGATCATAATTAATTTGGAGCCTTTGACAATATTCTGATGTCTCTTGTCTAATACTTCCTTGTATAGCAATCGAATGAGTAGGCATGTGAGACAATGTAGAGTGAACAACACTATTTACCAGAACAGAGAGAAAGATGAGATGAGAAGAGATGCCGTAGTTTAAGCTACAATCATAGACATTGTGCCGAATATCTGCATCCGATATCGGTCGATGCCTTTGCTCTGCAATCCAAGATCTAAGTTGAGTAAGGATCGTGTAACTTTTTTTAAATTTTTGCTGCGACAGAGTAGATACAATTGAGGAAGTAGAAAAGTGGTTACGAAAATCGTAACCACACTGTTTATGAGTTCGTGTAGAGCGGAAGTTATTTACGTTCTTTTGTGACCGTCGGTTGGTAGTACAATGGGAATTTCTATGTTTGTTTTTAACAGATAGGGCCACATAAATACATTTAAGACGATGGAAGCCGTGTATAGATTCTCCAAATATATTTCTGACAAACTGTTGGAGCCAAAACGTAAAAACGTCGAATACTTTACATGATGCCAATCTTGGGTTGTAGGCTACTGCAGGCTACTAGAAGTATGTAGACCTACTATGCTACAGGTCGCGTTCGGTTGCAATTACTTCAGGATTAATGATGACATTCAACCCAAACTTAAGAGTGATTTTTTCTTGTCAGTGAGAAACCCAAGGGATGTCATGCTCAGATCCTTAGTGCTGCTGGCTGTGAGCGCTTTCCTGTACTTTCACAAGATGTGATCATGTATTCATGTCTGGAGTCATGGTCAGCGGTCTCGTACCCAGGTGCATTTCAACTACAAACTGTCCTCTGACTTTCATTTATCATCATAAACTTTGAATATTTTGAAAGAAAATGTCTATTTTACCATACAGTTCTACATACCTTGTGCATTCAACGAGCCAAACAAAACTATGGGAAGCAATAGCCTACTGTCAGCCTGACTTGCTGCATTCTTTATCATACTAGATAACAGTTAAAGACTGTCAAATGCCTAGAGCCTTGGAAAAGTAACATATGATTGAAGTTGTGAGTGGAATATAATGGTTAGTAGAACAGTAATTGCTTTCAATGTTTGAAGAAGAAGTACATGAGAGAATTTATTTTCCGTTTTGCTCTTCGTGTACTGTACTCAATCTAGTGAACTCAGCGCTACTAGTTTTTGCAAGTGTTATATTAAATATTTTGACAAGCGGAGACTGAATAGGTCCTATATATTTTATACAAGAAGAACTTCTTTCACCTTTGTATAGGTTTTGTAGTTTGAATATCGTGATACATTGCAGCCTTCACCTTGACGGGTAGAGTGGGTTATTGTGACATTTCCAAAAGTATATTCAAAAGATGCAACTATGGCTACAGTTCCAGTCTGTCGTTTCCCAAATTTTACTCTCCTTTTCAAATGACTAATAGCAATCTTGCTCCAATAGTTATATATGTTAGCTGTATATTAAAACATCTGTATATGTGAACAAAAAAGGAAGAAAATGGTTATAGCAAAAATAAGACATAATGCAAATAAGTCAAATGTCCAACCAAGTCTAGTCTCTTTTCAGTGTGGCAGGTAGCCTGCTCTTAGGTCCTTAATTCACTAGGCTGCTCAGTCACTTGCTTCCGAGCTACGTTTAGGCCTTAGAATAAGGAATAGGCTAATGTTAATAACTTTTGTACACCCTTTGTGTCCAGCTGACTGACTCTGCAAAAATATTCTAGTTCATCTTTTCAATCAACCACTGACCACATTTGAATTAATTTTAAGTGACGAGTTCCTTGAATAAAATCAGTCATGCCCCTAGTTCGTGCTCAGCCTGCCTGCTTCAGAGATAAAAAAAAAAACCTATAGAAACCCCTTCCCATCCAAGTTGTCTGTTTAGAAGAATAAAACATGGATGCGCCTTTCTATTTTAAATCCAGTAGCCAATCTCGACTGAACACGAGAAAACTGTTACGAATGGTAGGCTATACAAAACTGCAAATTCATACGAGGGCCACCTGTCTTCTCCCCAGAGATGCCGATTTGCCTGATGTGTATAGGCACTTAGTACATGGCGAGTTGTCAGACTTCACAAAGGCACTGAAAAGTGTGAAGCTCTTTTGTCTTACATGGGCGAGTTGTCCATGCCTTTATGTGCGTGTTCTTTGAACGTTACTCTTTTTACACTGAAAAACAATTTTATACCCCTTTTGACAATTTCTGTTGACAAGACAAGTTGGACAAAACTTTACTCGTCATTGTCAAGAGCTACAAAACACTTTTTAGGCCAAAATACACATTTAAAAAGGAAAAATAAATCGTCAGGAATTGGAGGCATCGATTTCTGCCGTACAGTTTGCACACACGTACTCGCCCCCGAGTATGCCCAGAGTGCAAACTATGCTCCGTGGATACGAATCATCCGATGAACATTTACTGTAGGCCTATATATTACGTACGTGGCATACCGCCACTGCCGCGCCGTTGTTTACGGTACTACTGAAGTCGGTACACTACTACGGCTCAGACGATACAACTACGCGTTTGCGTACTGCCAGTTTATACAACAAGTATGCAGTAGACTATTATACAAAACAACAGCCGTTTCTTTAAAAGGCACCGTTTTGTGCATCAAAGATATGAAAAATTTTAATCTTCGAAACAAGGGTTATAGTTATCACAGAGATGTCATACTGGTGACCATGTATGTCACAATTATTTGTAAAAATTCCAGACTTATTGAAGCTGTGTAACTGGAGATAAACTGAACGAAACAACATGTCACGTGATTGAAAGGTACGAGCAGGAACGCTATACTGTTTATGATGACTCATAAACAGTAAATACAGTGGTGTTTATAGGTCTAAGACAGGCCCGTATCCAGGAGGGTTTAGGGGGTTCGGACGACCCCCCCCCCCCACAAGATCCGGAGTTCCCCTTAGCCTATCATAGTAGGCCTACGTTAGCAAGATATATAATGTGTTTTGATTTTGTTAGTTGCTTCAACTTCCAACTAACTGACTAATCAGATCTATCGGCCACGCGACCTCTTTCCCGTTGTGGTCACTGGATTGTCTTCCCTACTCCATACTGCTTACGGGAGCAGTAGCTTCCATTTTGAAGTCTTTGGTATGGCACGGTCTGAGAATCGAGTAGGCCTAGGCCTATCTGATAACTATCTGACGCATTCAGCTTAAACTTTCTTTGCATGTGTCTTCGGCACTAGTCGGTCATAAATGTTGGGTAAAATGTTCCACTTGTGGTAAATTCGAACCCCCCCCCCCCCACTGAAAAAGCTGCATACGGGTCTGTTTAAGAGCAGTCTAGTGGCGGCTCAAAACTTGGCTACTACCACAATAAACTTGAGCAAATGATTTATGTAAATTATCATTCATCTTTATTTTATTTTTTTGGGGGGGAGGGTAAGCTCTTGAAAAACGAGGTCTGATCAAAAGTAAAGAATTTCTAGATGACTTTACAATACACATTCTAACGCTCATCTTAATTTTTTTTTTAAGGTTAGTGAGTGAATAGGATGGAAATAATCTAGATGTGAGAAATCCAGATTGTAGCTTTTTTTCCCATAGATTGATGTTTTGCTCCTTAATTGAGAAACTGCAGATGGTGAAATCCGTATTTCAAGGTTGGAAAAATGGGAGCTTAGGACACCCTGGAAGCGCCATTTTAGACCATCTGGTTTGTAAAGGAAAAAGCTTTGTACGCCTCTCGCCAGCTGACGGCAACGCCCCGCTTACATAATTCCTGTTTGTGTTGACCTTCTGGCCACGTCCCGCCAACTGTTGAAAATCTTGGACAAATGTCACATCACACTAGATAAAGCTAACTTTCTTTCACCAAGCAAAATAAAAAAAATGCATTACTTAAGAAACAGAGATTCCTCAAGATTCAGTTCAAAGATTGAAATTAAATTTTATCATCATTTTGCATCTACCTTAACTTATGTAAGCAAAAGATTCCTACACTACATGTAATTACGTCACTCCTCAGGACGGTGTACGTACACCAATTTCATCATATCACGGGACAGAGCAGCCCTCCCTCTTAATTGATGTCACCCCTCTTTCAAAATCATGCTGACAGTCATGTGACCTTGACAAATTGTGGTGAAGTTTTGAAGTTTGTCCCCTTCACACCCTGGAAGATAGCCTACATACTCCACTAGTTACGTAATAGCCATGATTGCCACTTACTGTGTATGATGCAGATCAATATCTGGATTTGCGTCTAAATATAGCACTGACTAGAGACAAGCAATCAAATTCGAGCTCAGGTCTACTGTATAAATTGCTAGTATTACAATACAGGAAAAGATACTACCACTGCTTTTTCATAATAGTAACCGGCTTGGTTTGTGTTATTTAAGTCACTTACAGTGTCATCACTGTGTATAAAGGTTTGGGTAATGTCGCGTATGGAATCGGGATTTGGACGGCGTTGGCGACAAGTCATTTGTTGCCAGCCAAGTAGCAAGGCAATACGAAGATCGCAAGTGAAGTTATAAGTCACGAAAACAGTGAAAACAGTCAGATTCGAGTCCAATTCATCAAGTCCAAGACGACAACTCTGCCACATCACTGTATTCACATGGAAGAAGTAAGTGTTCGTGGTTAGTTACTGTACTATCAAGAAGACTGGAGACTTGAAATAAGAACGCATGAGTTAAATAAATGGGACTGAAATTTATTTTCCACCACTAGATTTTCAGTTTGTCTGGTTTATTCCTTTCAATCATTATTGTGAAATAAATTACAATAAATATCTGCGTGAAATATAATTACATGCATTTCATAGCTATGTGATTCAATCACCTCACGAGTAGACTACTGTACGCATTGCTTTTTGCTGTTACACAAATTTAAACCTTGATTAAAATATGTTGCAGGCAATAATTTAAAACTCAAAAACTCATAACTTAAAAACAAACGAAAATGTAAAACAATGTAATAATTCTTCGGACCGATAAATACTCAAAGTAAAGTAACAATTCTTGGAAACAATTATATAGTTAAAAATAACGAGCACTTAAATTTCATTTGAACCAATAATAAGCAAAAACTTTACAACGACAATGTAAAAACGTTCCAACTACAATAGTCTTACATATGCGTCCTTCATAGGATCAAACTTTATATGATATGTAAAGTGCACACACTCAGAGGTCAACCGAATTCTTTGGAATTCTAAATTCAAAGTGCACACAGTCAGACCACAATTCATTGATTGGCTGCTAGTTTGTGTGCTAATGATCCTGTTATATTCAGCTAGACACAGAGTGAACATTTTCCAATGAATCCAAGCAGACTCTCACCCAATCTGCCCACCTATGCAACCTAACAACAGCTAATTGCAGCCTAATTGTAAATGTTTTCAAGAAAAAATACCTAAATCTTCGCTTTCACTCCATGGGACGCTCACCTGAAAACAACAACGAAAAAAATGGTGAGTCTGCCGCGACCTGTCAATGTTCAAAACTCTTAATTGTACCTTACGGCACTGTAAATATGTTACAATTATTGATCAACCAAATTTATTGCTCTAAGTAAAGAAAGAAAAATAGAATGATCAGGCAAAAGAAAGTTTCTACAAATTTTAATGTTAGTTTCAGACTCTACAAACAGTGGGCAAATGTATGAAAAGATTTTATCCACATGCTTAACTCTTCGCATCAATATTTCAATCAGTCTGTCTGTATTTTCGTCGGTGCAGCTTGCTCTCCTCTGTTTTTTTCTTTTGGAAAACATTTTTTCTTTAAAGCACTATCATCCACTCGATATAGAGATGAATATTTAAACGATACCATGTGCGACATATTCAGAGCGAAATGAAAAATATGTTTTGCACACAGCTTTGTTCTTCAGGACAAAAAAAAAATTGAATCAATAGTATAGTGGCGATCGAACACTCGAAATAATGTTACTTCTCTAGAGTAGAGGGTTTGAACAAGAAAAAGGTCAATATTAAGAACCTTAAAAATCTCCATGATTTACTCATTATTTTGCAACACAACAACGAACATTCACAGTTGATACGAGTGTGAGTGTGATAGTTATAGTGTCAAAGAGAGTGAATGTTTCGTCAGTGGTAATAGAACGACAGAGCTAATGTATGATTGTGCTACCTTTTTTATTGCCTTTTCATGGAGAAATTAAAAATCTGACATGAAATGGTTTTGTAATCTCTTAACAGATTTCTTCACGGTGGTTATTTGTTTCCATCATTTAGTGATAACCATGCATTTTAAAGCTATATGCAAAATATGCAAAGTGTAAAACAAAAGTCGTTGACAACACTAAATTGTAGTTTGGTAAACTGCCTCTCTCTGGTGGTCGGGAAAGAGGTACAACTCCTCGTCATATTTAACTTTGGAATCATAAGGTATTTCACAATATTCCGAAGTCTCGTGTTCTGTGAGTCCTTGTAAAGCAATGGAGCGAGCATACTCGTTAGGGGAAGTAGGTGACGGGATTTGTACTCTAGGACATTCGCCCTTCGTATTACATCCAAGCACTACAAATATACCAAACGGTATCATAATGGCCAGGGTTACAAAAAGACTAAGAATCCACAACATCTCTTTGTATCCTGTCTTTACCTCTGCCAAGTTCTTTTCCTTCAGAATTTGATTATTAAAAGTTACCATAACTACTTGTGACATTACTCTTCCGTCACAGGAGCCTCTGCACTGTACAATTATTGATCCATCGTCAATTAATCCATAATCGAAGATCATCAGCTGTATTGAATCATTGATGGTACTGACATTATACTGTGAATCTTTCAAAGGGATATTAATCCATTCCAATTTGAAACCACTCACATTGCTAGTGCACGTTAGGCTAATAAATTGTCCTTCCTCAGTAATTACATATTTAGATGAGTGAATATCAAGAGAGGCCCTCGGTGAAATCTCGAAGAACCGTGACGCTTGATAATCTTTGTAGGGTGCTGGTAACTGCTGTGTTATGCTGCACACTAATCTAGCATCGTTATGTGAGGAATTAAAAAATACGATATGCGAGAGATGCGTGATGGTTTTTCTCTTTGTGATGTTATAATGGGCACTATCAAGTGGTAGACACCTCCCTTCCTTCTCAAGGCAAAGAGATATATTAACAGGCGGATCACCAACTTCTGTTGCACAGTTAATCGGGAATGGACCATGTGATTCATGGTCACAAAAATACTGAGGTTTATAGTCAGAAGTAAAAAGAGGATATATCCGCGATGGACTGTGAAGAACCCTTAATCTTAAATTTTGGATTGGTTTCTTACACTGAAAATCGTCTGAAATATTACGTGTTACATTATGCAAAGTTAAAACCAAAACTGTTTCATTCTTCCAGATGTTGATATTATTCCTTAGGGGTTGAAGCAGGTGTCCATCTTCAACGTAATCTTTCTTATTGCTGAATATATCTACCTCGCTTGTACTGTAGGTTTGGCAAATAAGATCTACTGTATCTCCTTCAAACACATAATAATTAGGGATATCAACGGTAGAAAACTGAAGCGATCTTGTAATTGCAGCTGATTCTTGTATTACATGTACAATGTTTAAAATTGCAATGACAATCGATAGCAGCTGTACACTTTTACAAGCAGCCACTATAGTTTCCATCTCGTCTGGTTGTAGTAGTTCACCTGCAAAGAAACAAACGAAACTCTCCAATTGTCTATTCATTTCATAAATTCAGGTTTAATTCTTATAAAGCTTTTCTGATTGAATGGATTCACTTAGGTTTAGCTTTCGTATTTCTCATTGCAAAACGTACTGTGACACAAAAGGATATAGTACCACATCGAGATATCTTATCAGCTAAAAATGACACTTAAATGGTAGCCCATGTTGCACCCGTGTGATGATCCAACTGATATATATATATATATATATATATATATATATATATATATATATATATATATATATATATATATATATATATATATATATATATATATATATATATATATATACACAGAAACATATGTGACAGGAACATTATACGTATGTAGTATTCCACTCACCGTGTTAATTCAGACGATCAATACTTCCCTTAGCAACACAAGAAAAGACACTGACAACCAGTTAATTATGTTACTTTATCCACACCAAGTTTATTCTGGTACCTTGCTCAAAAATTTGCTCAACAGGCTGCGTACCCGTAACTATACCCGACTGTAACTGAATTCATTGGGTAAGTGTGGATGCACACAATGTTTACCTAGCAGCGTATTCAGTCATCACTTGTTGCAAGGGCGTTCATGAAAGCAGACGAAATTACTTGGTATGTGTGTCTCATAAGAACATGAGAGAAAAGAGAGAGAAACAGAAAGAGAAAGAGAGAGTTACAGGATCATCAACTTTCAAAAATACTCTCAAATTGCAGATGACGAATTCGTTAACTTTTGTCTATGTCTTGTAATGCACGTGACACAAAAATAGACCTTTTTCAAAATGCAGTAGTTTCACAGTAAACATTTTTTTTTGTATAAGTTGAAACTGTAACTGTGGCAGCAAAGCTCAACTTTCAGATTATTCGATCAGCACTGAGAGTAAATTTTCGATTTTATTTTAACCCCAGCAAATTTGCGATCAAGAATATGTGATTTCATGTTTGCAATATTTTCAAGAAATTTTTGAGCTATTTTGTTAGTATTTTGAGTAGGATGATGAAACAACACAATACGAGGCCTTGACCTACTATCTATTCAGTTCATTTAGAAATCACATATTGAATGTTTGTGCTCGAATTTTTTTTTTTTTTGTATGACATGTGTCAACGAATCATTCGACTATTCGTCTACTCACGATGTTTTTCAACATTTCGAAAAGCCCGGGACTTTCGAACCTACTTCCGAGTTATTCCGGAATTTTATGGAATTATAACTAAAGCTTACAGAACTTGCCCAAATGCAAAACCGACGAATTTCAAAACCTTAATTTTTTTTACAAAAGGTCACCATTCGTCATAACGTGCTCACATTCTGCCAAATAGTAGAGGTTCCTGAGACGTTTTGCTTGAGACATTTCAGTAAAAAGAAAACTTTCTCGATGTACAAATGGCAAGTAATGAAAGACGCAAATTAATCACTATGGCTACAGGCTTGGCCTGAACTAAAGGGGGAGGTCGAGCACAAGGAGGGAGAGGGGGGTACCAATCTGCTGGTGACATGATTAAACAAAGTTAAAAAACCGATTGCATTACAAAATAGAAAACTGAGCTGGTCTTATGTTTAGAACTGCGATATCAAAGTCAAAAAGAAGTAATTTGTCAATTGTCCGTTGGTAGTTGTGATCACTGAGCTATTACTGAGATACTTCTCACATACTTTTATGCATTTTCCTCTTCCAAATCGGGCATATCTCCTTAGCAGATTGGAGGGGTAAAAGATAATGTGCCAATAACAAATTAAGTCAAGAAGTGTCCCATGCAACAGACAGGAAGAACTGTTATGTTTTTTCTTACATTGGCGTCCCATGGATAATGTTTGTGAGTGTATGTTAGAAGCCTCTCGTGACCTTGCAAAAGGCACTTTTGCCAAGTACAAGTAAGCAATCCGGACCCAACCAAACACTTCAGTCTATGACAGACGATAGTCCAAAAATTTGACACACCAGTTTGAAGTTTTCATGTTTTAGTCTTTCACATTCCATTTTACTTCAGAAGATGCCAAGCATTGCACTAGATTTCATGTAAGGTTAAAGGTGGAACATTTCTCAAAACAGGATGGGACCATCCTCTCCCCTACAGAAATTTCCAAGGAAAACCATTCTTCATCTCATGCTTTCCCTTCTTCATCTATCAAAAGACAATTGCATTACATCTGTTTTTCTCGTCAAGGTTGGTATTACTTACAAAAGGTATATCTGTAAAAAAGAGCTTTACTTTATTATGCAATCCTCGATGATCGTCAGTCGTTATTCTTGAAAATCAGTTTTCAACTTCCAAAGCGGTCCGACACCTATCGCAGTAGAAAAATTATAATGTTGTGTAACTTATTGAACATGGACACAAACTCTGCAAACTTGCGAAAATCAGTTAAACCGATAAAATGCAACAGTAAAATATAGGCTTATGATCGTTTGCGTCATTTTCATATAGCAAAGGTCTATGTCTTATTTTTAAATACCAGTCTGTCTCGATGCCGAAGAGATAGTCAGTCGTTTCTGTTTTTGAGACAGTGGTTTTGAGTTGATTGAACCTCGCATCAAAGCTTCGTAATCCTTTTCAAAGATTATAAGCAGGTGTGAATGAAGATTACTCGGATTTCCTTAGAAGGAAGATGCGTCACACAAAAGTAAAATATCACTCTAAGCTGTTCTTATACCTTTATAAATTGAAAGTTATCACCCCGGAGAAAATCTAAAAGGATTAGCATAACTCAACCGTCCTCTTGTATCTCCTTCTCATGCACCTTCATGAACTAACGATCCTCGAGAAAACAAATGTGAGTGAAGTAAGCTAGTGGCAAAGTATGCCACAGATTTTGTCTATTACTACATGGTTTTTAAAATTCCTCAAAGAAATAAAAAAAAAACTGTTAGAAAGTAAAACTTGTTGAATTATCTTTTCTGGAAATTATAATTTCTTGCCAAAAAAGGTGATTTCAAAAGACGCCAAATATAAGATTACATCTAAGGTTACATGATAATTGAAAAAATCTCATATTCCTCTTTTTTTCTTAATACAGACCAGCCATCCCTTAACTTATTCTTCCAGACAGGCTATCAAGATACCCTTGTATGCCAGCATTGTTTTCCATCAAGATGGTTATCATTTACAAAAATTAGCTGTGCACAGACTTACGTCCAGTTCGGTATGCAATCATCGACAATTGTAGTGCGAATGGTGTACCGCTTTATGTTCAGCGATCTTTTTCTCTCAGGCTTATGTTTCCCTGGTTCATACTTAAGGTCCAAGTAAAATCGCTGCTTTCCAAAGCTTTCTTGTATACTGGCTTAGCTTTGTCGAATTAACTTTCTGATGAAGATATTTTTGATACGCGCTACTTGATACTCTTTGGTATGTTTTGAGTGGGTGGTTGGACTTGGTTGGACTTTAAAATTATGCAGAGGGTGCCGCTGTTGGATTTCATACGTAGGGCCGTTTGCTTGATGTTGGTGAGTTCAGATTGAGGTAGTTTACGGGGTTTTTTTTTCTTTTTTGACTTCTGCTGTTATCTTCAAGTCATTATCAGTGAATGTATTGCAAATATTATTCTTAATATTTTCAAGCTTTTTAACTGAGGAGCTGAAGGCACCAAGGTCGTCGTTCCTGTAGAGACCGAAATTGTTTCCATATTTAGGTATATATGAAAAGCATGTAGCAGACTACTAACTGGCAACATTCCGCCCCGTCCAGGCTGCACATAGTAATGATAAACAGGTTATCATTATTTACTTTCTCCACTGAGTGTGATTACAGAAAACAATGGCTCGCCTGGGGGGATGGTGTTTGTCTCCTCTGATGTAATTCTTCATAGCTGGGTGGCAAACTTTAGGGCTTTCAGTAGTTTAGCTGTAATTGACCGACAGAACTGAGCTCAATGGAACACAACGAAGCCGTGTTTGGGTTAATCTGTAATAATGTTGTACCATCGTAGGCCGTACCTTGTGAATTAAATTTCCAAAGGTTTTGGTTTTGTTCTTACTAGTCTTAATTGCTTTGTCTAGGATATGCTTACTGACTTGCCCAATTTTGGATTTTGCATGACTAATAAAACGACATGCAGGTTTGTTGCCAAAGTGGTCCTTGTGATCTTTTGGAGAAATTATCGCGATTTGATGTGCTGTCGTCTGAATCGAGTTTTCACTTCTATGTTCCAGCGAGTTACCTTCCTTACGAGTTTTGTTTTTGTACATTCCAGTCATATTGACATGGAAAAGAGCTCTTTTGTCCAAGTCATCCCTGGCTGATTCTCCATTGAGGAGAAAAAGGTACTGGGTGTAATTGGAAGAAAGTCCACTCCAAAAGCATACATTTCATAGAACAGAAGTCTATGAAGGTGCAAGGATCATTGTATATTGCTGTCCCTAGGATTTGGTGTTTAGCCTATGTATTTGTTAACAAAAAGGTGGTTTCTTCCGTGTGAGTGGATGCATGTGTGCTCAGAACAAGTGAGCACAGACCTGCAGTTGTCCGTGTTTCCAGGGGAGACATAGAAGAAGCCTTACAACTGGTAAGTAATCCGGTCTGGATTTAAAAAGCTGTATTTCCCCCAATGTGAGTCCTGTTTAGCGTTAGTGTTGGTCATGAATACATCAAAATTATCAATAAGGAATCAGGCAATGGATCACGTCAATCACGCACAACAGTATTTCAGCATGGAAATAGTAACAAGGAAAAAGTAGACCAAGACATTCATGCTATGTCTCAAATTATTATTGCCGATGTTTTGGTTATTCAAACCGTTTACAAAGGCGACTAATATGAAACTACAACAATGGCAGCTACAAAGTTCATACAAAGCAGATTTCACAGTTAAACACACACACACTTCATATCGTTACAAGTCAACAAATCGCAATAGCAAAACCTGGAAAATGGAGACGAACAGAACCCATATGCTGGCAGTTGTCACCCAATTGAGGTTTGGTTCTATGAATAATAATTTCCAATGTTTAAATGCAATGATACAGGCTACACTACATATACAAATAAAGTCAACTTTAATTCGGAATGAATTTCGGGGACCCTGCATTTGTAACAAATTGCCAAGAAAGGCAAACTCACAGTAAGCTGTTACACACACTGACTTCTGTTGTATGGAAATGTGCCTGCTTCTTCGTCTTGAATAGCAAAAGAATCATACGCCCTTACTAAATATTCAGCGAGAGTGCGGTGTGTCCTGTACACCGTTATAGGAAAGTCGTGAAAAATGTCTATTGGCTATGTGTATAGTATTGAACGAAAGTTTGATATTTATTACATTACTATATTTCAGAATTGACTGTGTTGACGTGTGAAACGGAAGACCCATTGGGCTACTATCAGAGCTGGTTTTACCAAAGGAATATTGTGATTCTTCTCGCTCTCAAAAGTTGAGAAAACGCTATAGCATTGAGGCAGGTAGGAAAATGACTGGACGAGGAACACAAGCAATTGTGGGAATCTATGGGTTTAAAATGTAAATTATCCCACGAGTTTCGATGGTGGGCTTCACATGGGAGATATTGTAGAGTATTGGGGGTTTTAGGGGTTCACAGTCTTGGAGTGACTGCCCCAGCGACGGATTGTTGACACAGAACGAAAGAGACGTCAGGGTAGAGAAAGATGAGGCGATTAAGTTAGAGTTCCATTTATTTCTTGATCCGACTGGCACATAAATTAACACGAATTAAATTGACGATGAAAGGAAGGAAGAGTAACAGAGAGACGAGATGACGAAGGCCTACATAGTGTACAAGAGACAGACGATGTATACGGTTTGATGTCCAGAGAGCCAGTGTCAGCGGCATGGCGAGGTCGATGGATTGACCCACGCTGAACTGCTAAGGATCACGGGATACACTGCTGACACTGGCCAATCACAGGTCAAATGGTTGACCTACGTAACAGAGTGAGGCGGTTGCCATCCGTGATCTACCCAATCACGAAAGGATTGCGCAACATTTCTGAGAACAGAGTCTAAGTTTACTATTTTTAATGTGTTGTATTGTCTAATCTGACTGTCTGAGGGAAATAAAGAAAAGGTTAAATAAATCTGGGGTAAACACCATAAGACTGAACGTTGTACGACCCTTTCCGTACGGTGGGGTAGAATGACCATCTCTATACAACAATATCATGCGAAAAATTAAAACATCAATAACGGCAATGATTAACGAAATTTACGCAATTCTCAAGTTCTTCCCTAGCGCATTCAGGCATATCCGACAACATTATCAATGTATCTTTGTACAATAGAATTGCCATGCCAGTGTAGGCAGAAAATGTTTAATTCAAATAGTCCCATCGTCAGGCAATAGATGGGCCATTTTTCCCATTGACACACCTTCGACTTGTATGTCAAAGTTGATTGAAATAGAAGGCATTCAAATTGAGTACAGACTCCGTGAGCCATTAAATAGTATTAGTGGAAAGTTTGAAGTGATGACAGCTATCACAATAGTACATTCAACAGACACACCATCGAAGTAAGCTACAGTTGTATGAATAATTTCAAATATCTGCTATATATTAACAATACTAGTAATATTCATAATACTAATATTAACAATAACACTACTACGAATACTAATAATAATAACACTACACTAACACTACACTAATAATAATAATAACTCCACTAGAGGTCATCACAAACAACCTCATGGCTCCACTAGGAGCCTTCACAAACAACCTATCGTATCTGGGACAGATATCAAGCAAACATGAAATTAGACCGTTGATACAGGCAGCATTACTGTGAAGTGCCCACATTCTAAGATGGTTGTTTCACCTCTTAGGGTCCGGGTAGGATCCTGAGCCGTTGGTGTTGAGCATTTTGGGAATGCCCCATATTTCTGCCAGAAGCCAGAAGTTTAATATCAGGTATTTTGGATATTAGTACTCTCTGATTGTTACTGTTGAATTGAGCGTATACACTTCCGGGGTAATTAAAAGAGGTTGCATTTACTTAGAATTTTTTTAAAAGCTTCCTTCAGATCTCCAACCTGACATTTTTCCAGATAGCCGTAAAAAAATCCTCAGCCATGACAATGAATATCACAGATGCGATATATCAGTTTGGTAATATTCTTCAGAAACTGAACCATGCTCAAATTACTTCAGCATTCCCAGTTGATTAAATACACCAATCACAAAACTTTGGCATAACCATCATCCATGCCATTTGTTTCCGATTCTATTTTAGCTTTTAATGGTTCAACTTTTTGATTATCTATCACATGGCTTCAATTATTTTGAGATCATATTGGTTCCATTGGTTCATTTATCACATCCTCGCTGCGCTGTTTCTATTGTCTCTGTTCTCTCGGTTAGAATACCCTCAACTGTTCTTTCAGGAGGTAAATTTGATTCGTCCCTGCATCTACTATTTTGATTCTCCTGCGCTTCTAGTATTACCACACTTCCTTTTACATCTATGTTCTTCAGAAATAAATGACATGAAAACTGTCTTTCCCTTATTTATAATCAAATGAGACAAGTTTAATCTATTAATTCCCACAATTCCACAAAGGGGGAGATCTCGGGATCAGATTGATTGATTTTGATTGATTTTAGCAGGGTTTGGAGATCTGAGAGTCTCCGGAGCGATTTCGTTAACTACACCCCGGTAAAGTAACCTGATATTATTGATGATGAATATCACAGATGCGATGTATCAGGTTGGTAATATTCTTTAGAAACTAAACCATGCCCAAATTATTGCAGTATCCCTTGTTACATAAATGCACCAATCAGCAGACAGTGGAATAACAGTCACCGACACCATTTGTTTCCGATTGTATTTTAGATTTGAATAGTTCATACTTTTGATTATCTATTATACGTGATTAAATTATTTTGAGATCATTTTGGTTATCTTTTCCTTCTCATCCATTGGTTCATTTATCATATCCTCGCTGTTTTCATTGCCTCTGTTCTCTGGATTATATACTCTCAATTCTTATCTTTCAGAGGGTTAAGTTGATTCCTGTTGATCCCTGTCTCTAGTATTTTGATTCACAACTCCTGCGTTTCTAGTATTACCAAACTTTCTTTTACATCTAGGTACTATAAATATTACAAACATCGTAATGATAGTCATGACGAATAAAGAACAAACAATCCAAACAATTTTTCAGGTCATTCGCCTCCTTCCCTTCAGGATTTTCATAATTTCGGCTGATGGTCATTTCTTGTGATATTTTTCTTCCTCCACAGAAACCTCTACACTGAACAATTATTGAACCATTGTTAATTGATCCATGATCGAAAATTATCAACTTTATCGAATTATTGACACTACTGATATTATACTGAGTATCTTCCAAAGGGATATCTCAATATAAAGTGACATATTAACAGGTGGATCTCCTGCTTCTGTGGTATAGCTAAACTGATAAGGTCCATGAGATTCATCGTCAAAAAAATTGTTCGGCGTAGTACCTGTGACAATAGGATATTCTTGTGATGGACTGTAAAGAACCCTTAATCTTAAGTTTTGGATTGGTCTCCTACAAGTAAAGTGGTCTGAACTATTACGTGTTACATTATGCAACGTTAAAACCACAGATGTTTCATTCTTCATGAGATTGATGTTATTTTTAACGGACTGAAGTAGCTGTCCATTCTTCACGTAATCTTCCTTGTTACTGGATATATTCACCTTGTTTGTATTGAAGGTTTCGCAGATGAGATTGACTGTATCTCCCTCAGACACATAGTAATCAGGAATATCAACGGCAGAAAACTGAAACGATCTAATTTCAGCTGCTCCTTGGATTAAGCATACAATGTTTAATACAAAGAGCGACAATACGACAATCGATGGTAACCGTAAACTTTTCCAAGAAACCATTATTATAGTTTCCATCTCGTGTGGTTGTAGAATTTCACCTGTAAAGAAACATGCGAAACATGCTGAATGTCCATTTTTTTTTGTAAATATGATAATTTAAAAGTTACACTACAACATATTCCGTAGTTGTTTTTAGTTGCATTCCACCTCGATGCATTTTTTCGTATTATCTCACCGCACTACATAATTACATGAAAGGATACATGCAAGCTGTTTTAAAGATCGTGTGACATAAATATGAAAT
Organism: Stichopus chloronotus; assembly: GCA_021234535.1. Classification (NCBI taxonomy): domain Eukaryota; kingdom Metazoa; phylum Echinodermata; class Holothuroidea; order Aspidochirotida; family Stichopodidae; genus Stichopus; species Stichopus chloronotus. The sequence goes on along the minus strand of SFZH01000008.1, from coordinate 26,035,024 downwards.
AGCTGCATCATAAATAAACATTGTCTAAGTATGCAAAGTTATGACGTCGAGAGAGGGACTGGCATGATATGTCTCATGTTAAACTTTTTTTCATTGAACCTTTATATCAAGGACAAATGAGAATCTTATACATCTCAAGAGATTTTTTTCGAGACATGTATCAACAGAAGAAAACAGGATGAAGCGATCTGTCAATAAAAACAATGCACTTGGGTGTACAATTGCCGCTTTCTTTATCTTCTGTAGTTTTACTATCTCATCTGAAATAAAATACATAAAATTAAAGTCTCTAAATAAATATCTCTGTTTGTAAGTTAAGACTCTCAGATTCTAGTTTGTCAAACGTTTATGCACCCATGTCACCAAAGAGCATATTGACACTTCACATAAAAAAGTTCAAAGTTCAAACTGTACACTTTTGTAACAAGTTTGGTATCATTTGAAAGAGAATGGTTTTGAGTGTCATGAACTGCAACATACATTCCTCATTATTAACCATGATTCTTTTATGTCAAAGTAATCATAATAAGGATAAAAAGTCCAGTTTTGCAAATTTCTTAATCAGTGCTGTTGTGGAAACAGATAAAACCAATTACAATGTTTTGCACCTTTTTGGGATGCTTTTTGTGTTACACCTTCCACATTTAGGTTCCTTTTTAATTTTTGTCACAAAAGAATAGATCGCCACGACCAAAGTTCCTCTAAACGCACGTCACGAGAAAAAAAAAAAAAAATATATATATATATATACGCCTTCTTGAAGGGAGAGAAAATATTTTTTATGCGTTTGAACATGAAAAATTAAGAGTCAAATGGAAAGAAACATTCTGTGAAATAAAAATGATACAGCCAGAAATTGTGGAAATCCTTTGACACACATGTAAAGAAATCTATTCGTCACAGCAACAATAAATGCAATTTTAGAACATTCCAAAATGTACCACAGACAATTTTTAACAAATATATTTTTTTCTAAAAGTAAAATTTACGTATTACTTTAATCTTGAATATTGCATACATTTTGATCATTTCATGATTAACCGTTAGAAGTTACTGTTAGCATTTTTTTATTTATTTTTTATAAATGTGCAATAATTTGGCACTGCGATTTCAGCTTTCCCGACTGTATACCTTATCAGCATGACCTGTAAAGAGCAAATGTAATGAGGTGTTAGTTTTGGTGAGTTTGCATTGGAAGAAATTAGCTAGACGTGCAGCAGTACTGGAAGTCTTCAGTGCAATGTCCCTGGAGCCAATGGGCTGCTTCATCCAGGGGTACATTTTCATTGCATGTTAATTAGTCTACGAACATCTTTCGGTAAGTTCACTATAACAAATTCTCAACAAAATAACTGTGCAAATGATCTTTGTGTAGGATGCAGAATGACGAATAGCGAAGGGACTACAGGTGGTGTCGGCAACGATAAAAGACGTGAGTGAAAATATGAAATATTTTGGTTTCCCGAAGGAGGGAGATTTTTCAATCTTTTGATTTTCAGTTGTGTCGCCATGGTGAGGACTACCCCTCATAGGGGAGGTGTTTGTAGACAGGAATCGTTAAATATCTGAAGACAGCAACATGAAAAGAAAAGAAAAGACTGACTAATAAGAACTAGAAATGCAATTGAAAATGATAACCGTTACAAAGCCAAAACATGCATCAATTGTCAAGTGAAAGAGGCGTTGTTGGTTGCTCATTTCAGGAGGCCATTCTTACAGTAACCGATAAGCTGTCGGAAAGCTGTCGGAAAGTAAAATTCCCAAGCAAAAGTACAGAAAATTGATGTTTTCGCACTTTTCTGTTTTCAAACTATCGCACTTCTTATGAGAAACAGGCCAAGATAAAATCCTTAAATTTACAGTTAACGTGTGATCCTAACAATAGTAGTTGTTATTACACTCACACATTGAATCACAACCTTCCTCTGTCTACACTGTTTTGTCACTATCATCACACTTCGGATTTAACATGATGAACAAATCCATGAAATGTTGTTTTTACCAAGATCTGAGAATAAATTAAAGCACGAGTATGTACAAAAGATACATTGATTTGACAAAGTCAAACCATAATAAAGTCATATTCATTTCGCAGCGAACGATTCAGCCAACTATTTTTTTTTTTTTTTGCCCGTGTCGAATCAATGGAACCGACATCAATTAATTACGTACGGTTCTTAAACAAAGCCACGTCACCGTTATTCCTGGCTAGACTAACTCGTTCAAACATGAAGTGGCAACATACGGTACGTGACCAAAACCGAACACTGGTGTTCAGTCAAAACCTTACCCAAAGAGTATCCTGATCATTATAATCACTTGAGTCGCAAGATCGTAATTACAGATATTAAATTTTAAAGTATTCGACTCTTACACCACAGAACAAGAAAGCCAGATAGAGAGAAATTGCAAATTTATGTAACATACCTAAAATGAATGAATTCGAATGACTTCTTGGACGCAAACTCTTTAAGGAATCGGAAATCATAAGGAGTTTTTACGTGATGCAATATCGCAAAATCTGACGTGTTCTAGAGCTTACGTTTGCAGTAGGTTTATTTTCTGCGTTTTGTACTATTTCTATTGGTGGGTACACTATAAGAACCGCTCTAAATAGCTTCAAAAGCTTCAGAAAACAACGTTACCCAACTTAGATTACTTGGTTAAAAAAGAAAACATAACCAAACTGCATATGGCAAATTAGAAAGCTATGTAATTCACATTTCTTACAATATGCAAACCAAAATGTAGTGCCTTCTTTAACAGTCAACGTACAGTATCAGCAGCTAGTGCATTTTCTTTCATGAATTTATTTACAAAACACTAACGATATGCTACCTTATATAATACCTTACATTAAATGAGGAGATTCCCCCACATGTTCACCGTTCAGGTCAGTATATTGAATATTTTGGCAACCTTTTCGTTATTTTTATCTTATGAATTGGTTTCCTTTGTGGACTGAATTTTAAAGCGGACGAGTTGAGGTATAGGCTATAAGGCGTAAAAATGGAGTCAATTGAAACAATTAAAGGTATGGACTTAAACAGCACAACACTCTTTTAGAGCGAGTTGTGTTTAGTAACACTGAACAAGATACGTAAATTGCGATCTCCTCTAACTAAATATCTAACCAGCTAAGGTAAGCTGAAAGTGTCATGAATGACCAATGAGCAGACCAGCTTTCCAAAGAGTGGTAGTCTATACCTGTTGAAAACTACAACACTTCTAGAGAGTACAGTCCTCTTACAATTTAGTGTGGAAGTCAGTGGAGTAAGTAATAGAGTATATATTATATCCTATAATGTATTTTTCAACTTCGTTATCTTTATTGAAATGCAATAACCATAACGAATGCTACGAATACCCGTCAGATCCCTGGTGCAGGGTTGACTTGTCAACACTTTGACAAAGTGTCGGCACGTAAACAACGGAGTGGGGGACCAGGGTGTTAGTTTTCCACTTTCCAGGGAGGATTTTTTTTTTTCTTTGCCATTCTTTGACATGATTACCCACGCTGGGTTTAAGCTTTAAAGTTTTGTGAACTTGGGTGAGGTCCAGAAAAAGGACTTTTTTGTTTTATCTTGCATGCGAAACCACTATTATTTCTGTAAAATGTTCCAACAAATTTTGGGGCTCTTTTTGCCCAAATAAGTTCCAGTCAAAAATACCAATTAACAAACAAGAGCTTGCTAGCTCTCTTTAAGCTTAACTGACACAGATAATTTATAAGTAGGGTTTAACATTTACAAAATGCAGTTATTGTGAAAGGACGAAAAAAGAATAAGATGTCTACCTTGCAACAGATTCATCCTGACTTTTTACAATAAATTTAAAATATACTACTTTCATCGACTTGACACTGGGAAATTCAACACCAACTTTTGTGGTCCTGTTGGTGGTTTTTGTTCTTTCTAAAATGAAAACAATTAGGCCTACTTAGAATATTTGATGGCTATTGTATTTTGATACACGCTGCTTTATCTTACATCTCTGTCTTTAGCATATATTTCAATAGGATTAGACATTTTCGTCAATTTAATCGTCGACTTTTTATCATAACTGTTCATGTTCGATATGTTCTGTAACATACATAAAATCTTTCTTTGTCAGGTTTGCAAAGTAATTACTACCTCACACAATTGTATCAATACGGCCGTTCAGTAGCTCATTTTGTCGTTTTATGTGAAGCGTGTTTAACGAGTATCCTTAATGATCCATCCTCCATCCATGCAAGCTTAAACCATATAAATCAAACATCAATCATACACAGTGTTACCATGGGAGCTGTTGCTGTAACAACTGAGAGAGCTACAACACCCTCTACCCATCGTGGAAATACAATATCTCATCCAATACATGTTTAGAACCATGTTATTGTCATACACATTAGTGAAAACAACGAGGATACTGGATTGAGTGTCTCCGGTGATCAGGTTAGAAAACTTCATTGACAATTTAAACATGGTGAAATAAATGCACAGGACACATAATACCCTCTGCCTCTTGCAGTTCAAGAAAGCGTATAGGACCTAGGCATTGACTTGAGACACGGGAAGTATTTTACGGGATATTTATATATTTAATGAACACATGGATCACTACACCATGAGATGATAAAACCTATCTAAGGCGAATCGGGTTTTCAACAGGTTGAACTTTTCTAAAAGAAGGAAATAGCGAAGGTGGAGGGATTTCTTGTTCCGTGTATAGAACTCGATATCAAAAATGGTAATTCATTGACTAACTGCAAACTAAACTAGTTCTTCAATATTTGTTTGCACTGAAAGCACTCAAGATTTAATCAGTTTTTTTTTCAAATCTTTAGCATAGTTTTACTTATATATAACCATGTTGTTTTTTCTTTAATCTTTTTTTTAAATACTAAGAGTCAACATAACTTTAAGTTTACTTTTTCGTCAAATACAATAAAGCATTCCGTACATGATTAATTCCTACTTGAATTTGAAGGCAGACACTTATCTAGAATAAATTATGACACTTAATGAGTAATGACCGCATAATACCGTTCTTCTGAGGGCCCGGCAAGTATAAGCCCGCTACTCCTGGGTCAGTTCGATACACACCAGGTGTTAACGCCATTTAAAAATTCATAACGAGTTGCAATTAATGTAAGTTTTCCAGTAAGCTGATATACATAATACCAACCTCAAGGCTCCAGCAGCAAGTTACCCTTCCGATTAAGTTTGCACAGATCTGTAAGTCAGTCCTGTGAGTGAAAAAGATGGCGGGCAGCTTTACCATGAGTCAGTGACGACCAGCTTTACGATAATAGATTATGCAAAAAATTGTCTTTTTATTCCCTTACGATAGCTCGCAACCTCCAGTACAAGTATTGCAACATGTATGCGCAATACGTGACTCAAGCTGCGGGAATATAGAAGCTTACGAAACGTCTCTTTGGCCGCCGCCCCTAAATGGCTGCTGCTGACGTGGACATAACCCACAATGTGCTGCATGTAATGTAAGCGTACACTTCAAGGTGAATGTTTACGACCTAGCAGTAACGATTGTAGTCATGTCTCAGCTTTATAGTTATTATTGGCTTGAGATGTGTTATGAATCGAGCCAATTGTGCGTTAAGGTGATATTATATAAAGTGCAATTGATTACATCGAAGTTAACTGCATCATCTGATATAATCGATAGGCTAGTCATTGCATCATTCAGTAGGTATTTTGTCGTCTGAATAATAATGCAGGCTTGTCGAAGGACAAGATAACCAGATAGAACTAGATAGTTTGAATCGAGTTGATAATTATTATCATCGAATAATATTTGTTATCGTTGGTGCTCTCATTATCAAGAGCAAACCATTGGGGGTTTGGTATCGATGACGATCGTGAAATCGTATGTTTGTTGGTCTGAGGGAAAAGGTGACGGGCCGCCCATGGAAACCTTCTATTCTCCCATTGTAATCCGCACTCACATGAAAGTGCATCCAAAACATACCGTATTCAATAGCCAGATCCACATCTAACCCAGCTGTTTTCAAGTGCCGTTACTATTACTGTCCGTGTAGCAATCCAGCTAGCTGCGCATCCAACGAACCCCACACGCGAAAAACTATCATCGAGGGGAAGTTGATGGAGCTTGTCGACTTTACTATGGCCAAACAGGAACAGGAATGTGTTGGTGGATGTTTGTGCTTGTAACGCGTTGCTTTTAAACACCATATATTTCAAGAAGCGAAAGTTGGATTTATCAAATATTTGGATTTTTCATTGATCACAAGTACGAGAACCGACTTGTCCTTGTGATGAAAGGTCATTTGGGGTACACAGGAATCGAACTTTTAAAACCTTGTTAAAAATATGTCTCAAGATCGATTGCACTAATGTCACTTGAATGGACTAAAGTCGGTATGTTTTAAAATGTCAGGGTGAACACTTTTTTTATCATCAGGTAAGCTTTAGCCAATGACATAGTTGACATGGATATGATATTTAAGTACAAACACTCTACGTTTTCGGTGCCAGACTTCATCTGAGGTTTGCAGTGGTCGACCTTAGTGCATGGAAGAACCCCACTGGTTTTAGTGGAGGTGATGATTATTTGTTGCGAGCAGTTTCGAAACTGTGAACACCTTAAAAGCACGATATCTCAAGTGGGCAAGCTTGACATTACCTCATATTTGCCACCACAGTTAACACCAGAAGTACACGAATGCATTGCAACTTTGATGACTAATTAGCCGGTTTGAATTTAATGTAAGTTGCATTTCGCAGCATTACAGATTCTTCCAGTACTCATGCTGTGACCGCATTTTCCACAGAAATTAACACCAGTCAAATATAAGAAATGTATAGACTCTGCCACGCACTTTCCTCTCCAATTGTACATAATCTGGAACACATCTGATTGCATTACTTGTGTCTATCTCATAACATCTATTTTATGTATTTTGGCTGTTACAACTGTTAGCTCAAACATATGTGGTAGTGCCAACTCGTCTTAAACATTTCGATGTTCAGAAGCAATGAATATATTGAAACTTTGTAACGACAAAATCGCAGTGATGAAAACCTGAACTAATCTTATATTTCAATCTATATCAGACATGTAAGGTTTAGGAAGATCCCTACTGTGTTTGGTGTCGACCAAACATCAATTGAAATTAGCAAAGAAAAATGAAATTTTTGACTGATCTCATTTATAGTTCGAAGATGACTCTACATTTACTATTTATAACAGCCCAATTAAGTTTGATTATATAACCTATTTTGAGCAGCATGGAAAGGATTTATCAATAAAAACACATGGTAGGTTTGGATTCTCGTTTTAATTGCAGTAATCAGAGATCATTTGTTCAGATTTTTTAAATATTAAATAATCCAGCAAATGTTAATATTCACATGTATACCAAGTAACTGTTACTTATAAGTCACTGTTTTCTAAGGTCTTTACTATTGATTAATCGGGAATATCGTCATGAGAAACAATCACCTTAAAATAAGTAATGATTGAAACACAGCCAAGTTAATGTAGTTACATCATTTTTACAATCAGATCATCTACTTTTTTTTAATATCGATGGGAAAACAATTTGAAGTGGATGCTTTCTCTGGTTCATTTACTTGGAGCAATGATCAGGCAAGGAAAAGACTTAAACTTTCTAAATTCGACAACAATATTCGTTCAGATGTCCCAAATATTGAAAAGTCCATATACGGTAATATTGTGTACGGTAATAAAATAATATTAATACGGCAATATATCAGGTGTGTAGCTAATTGTTTCATCGCTTGCATCTTACTACAACAGCTAAAATACCATTGGTTAAGTATCAGTATATGGTAGGGGTCTGTAATTAGTGCCGAGAGGAGGGATTTTTTCCATCAGTGGTAATAAACGACAGAATTCCTATGGTCGTCTGCCGAGCTAATTACAAAGTTTCTCCCTAGCTTGAATAAGGATTTGTATGGCCAAAGCTCTTCAAGATTCACTTGATGTCTGCAGGTTTACATTGATGACCCTTAATTAAAAACATTCCATCTACAAATCTAGGTAGGGGTGGGAAAACATACTCATGACTACTATCTGTGGTACATGTTAGGGTAATGCCCAATATTACTATCTTGGACCTTCACTGATAATGTTACTGCTCTACGAAGTTCAAATGCTCTGCACATGCTGGGAACATCCGGCTAGAGAGTTCCATGGACAAATACGTACAGGCTGGGAGGAACTGAAAATATGCTCTATTCTATATTTTATACCATGGTACTTAGTGGGTACTCTCCAGAGGATTCTTGTGTGGAAGGTTTTAGCAAGAAACTTTTGTACTTATACGCTGGTCGATTGAGAGTATTTGAAGTTTCATTCCACCGAGATCTGAAAAAGACGTACATGCTGTGAGCTGCACTGTGTGTCGGTTACTATCTCAAATGTGTAATGAAGTTATTGGCCTACAAAATATTCAACGTCTATTATTATATTCATCGCCGACGCCAGCCTGTACTCAGCCTGTGTACATTCGTACTGTTGTCACTCCTATATTCTGGGACACTGTTTATCGAACGCGTCGCTGAGGCTTGAGTTACGGTTACCCGACATAAATTGGTATTAGCCAGTCGCAGTCTCCGCCAAAGTTGTAACCAGCAATTGTAGCGTTGTGGTCGCCTACGAATCTCACTTAAAGACTTGAGGTCCAAGCTATGGTACCAGTTACTAGGTACCAACCTAATAATAGGTAATTCTAATTGTTTATTGAGCACCCTTATAATTTTATCCTAATACAATTTGTACAGTACATTGTAATCTGTCAGAACCTTAAGTCCGAATAATTTAATTTATTGTTAATAAATAATAATAATTATTTTATTTTATTTGAACTTACAGCAACACCCTTCTTCTATCTGTCGTCTGCATGGGTACATATTCATAAGCATTATTTCTGTGACATTTATCAGCATAAGAAACGTTCAAACATTACGTGCTTTCTCTCTTCTGGAGCACTTCCTGACAGCGCTTGTCTCTGGCAGATCTTACTTTACAAGAAAATTAATTCCTCAGAAATTATTAGCTGAGATGGATGAATATGAACAGAGGCCGGCGGTAAACATTAAACATAGGAAGACCTCAGGTAGTTTTCATAGAATGTCGGAAACTGTTGAGTTTTTACAGTTTTTACTTTTGTGATAAGAGGATACTTCCGAGATTCTAAATGTTGGAATCATTTCAAGCAATGACAGTCATCAGTTATAACGTGTTAGGGTACATTGTAACAACCGTTTCATTCTTCGTGACTGTGATTTTGTTTGTTAAGGGTGGGAACAAGTATTAAATAGTGTTGGTGATTTGAATTTGGGGTTTACAGTCGTGTTATGACTGTCCCGATGGCGGATATCCTGGTCGTTATGATACAGAAATTCGTGTTACGACACAGACAGAAAGAAGAAGGTCCAGCGAGGGATCAAGTTGATTTGATCAATTAGATTTCCATTCATTTTATGTTTCCACTGGAATTAACTAATTTTCCCACATAAATTAATGAGAACTAGTTGACGATAATGATTGAAAAATAACATGACAATAACAAAAACGATCAAGGAACGGAGACGGTTCAGTCTGTGATAGGGGACCTACATTGCTACAGAGATCGACGTTCAAAGTGCTCCTGACAGATCAACGTCCAACTAAAAACAGTAGTTTAACTGAAAGCATGACAACAATAGCTCAATGACTCAATTTAGGCACTTTTCCCAAGCGTTAACACATCCTGGAAATGTACATAATATATTGTTGTTATGTGACTTTAAATAAGTCACAGTTAAACAAAGGTCAACGTTTTTAATTGTCTTCAAAATCATTATCACATATTGTATAAGGTCGTCCCGAACATCAGTATTGAGACTAGATTTACCATACCATAGTTAAAGGGAAAATACACCTTGGGATATAATATTACTAGTGCCTATATCCGCCTATTTTGCCACGAAAACCGTGATAGGTGTCAGTGCCAGTGCACAATCATATGAAGTGTTGATTGCCTATTTCTTTATGATAAAACTTTACATTCAGCTTTTCTGTTTAGGCTTCGAAAAAAATAAGAACGATGATATTTGCAATTGAACAACTATAAGACCTTCGTACGCCTATGTACCAAAATTTCAACTTTTATGGTTACGATAGTATATATGTCCCCGGTATCTTTTCATTTACATCTACAAAGGTACTGGATTCTTAGAAAGCAATGCCCCCAATCAGTCTTGTGTAACATGCTCTTGTGAATCATTTAATTTTCTTTTGGACTATACCTATAAATGCAAAATTCTTTAGGTAAAAAGTAAAAGAATATTAAGATAGTAAATGACGATGTCTGCTGAGTTTACTTAAACCACCTTACATTACCTGCTTATTGCACGGATATCTTTCTCCTGACTTATTGTTCTCTCTGTCAGTTTGTCTGTCTGTTCTTTTCCTGTAGTGACACTGATCGTCTGTCAATCCAGCTTTAGTCTATCCTAGTCGGTTGGTCAACATGTCTGTCGATGGGAATACGTCAATTTATATCACATGCAATACAGTGTGATATAAAGAGAATCGAAGCTTTCATAAAAACTCTACTTTGATGAAAAGATTATGCATACATTTACATTTAATTAAACACCTCACTGGTGGTACAGAAAAGCCCTTACCTCATGTGCGCTTATTTTTATGCACCATTATTTTACACGTTCTAGTTTTGCATTGCTATCATGCTTTACTAAACATTTGAATGTTACTCAAATGTGAAAACTGTCTTAAGAAGTGGAAACAAACATTGTGCCTCATTGTAAGTACATATGTTTTACTATTACATACATACACGTTACCATAATATATACACGAATGCCATTGTTACTATTCCACACTGTACATTTTCGATTTTCGCTTCTATCATAAACACATGCAAATAGTAAATTGATACACTAAGCTATTCTAGCGTATACAGTGAGAGCAGAATTACTTGATTGGTTTATATTTTGTATTGTACTGACCATGTACTTCAAATTTGTTATTGTACAGACAAAGGCTGTACACGCTCCCTAGTATAACCCAGTTGCACTGTCACACCATCCATGTATAACATTATTTATGAAAGGGGGACGTGAAAGGGGGTTCCGTTGTGTTGCCAAACGACACAGTACAGTGAACGGTAGCACCAATCTATTCACCCACTCGTCTTCGACAAAAAACAAAGAACAGCCTCTGTGAACGAATGTATAAAAAAAGAATAAGAAAAGGTAAAATTCATACTGTATAAGAAATTACCCTATGAATAAAGGCATACCTGAAATAGAAGGTAGAGTTAAAACATGTTGTATGGCAAGCTGATTATAAACACATGGAAACTGCTCCACCTTGGCTCTTCACTAGTCATGCATTCATAAAATTTCTGGCATTACATCAAGAAAATAAGTGCAGGTTACTGAAACAAAATTAAGATTTATGGGAAAAGAATACAGGAATCATGCTTTAACCCTGGGCCGATTTGGATCGATCATGATCACATACCATTGGTGCATACTACTGACAGGAAACGGCTCCTGAAAACGGATCGAATTACCACCTTCCAACTCACCTTATCAGTACACTTTACATTGCTGGAATACCAGTGCAGCAATAAAGAACAAAATGAGAACAAGAAAAAAATATCCAAATGCTACAGGGGGTACCTGTACCTTAGAGGTTGCATGCATAACGCTACATTTAAACCAAATAACAAAAAAAACAAATAACAAATAACGGCATCGCACCTCTTGTGAATACTTTTGAACACCTCAGATTCCTTAGCCTGGGATCTGGCCATAACCCTTATCCGTTCACTCACCAGCCCAGCATGACGGTGGTAGGACACAGCTGAAATCCTGTCACAGTCACATAACCCTGCGGAATCTACAGCAACTGGAGAATTGAAAATAACAAAGCATCTTAAAAAGAAATAAAAATTAAAAGCTTTTTACACTATATACAATGGAACGAAAAACCAGTACCTGTTACAAACCAACTTCTATTTGACATCACCGAGAAGTTCGGAACGGTAACTCACGGTACTCTATGCGTATGTTCGCCTTATCCGTTCAATGTTCACAGTATCGTAAAATAGCTAACAAGTGGAAAAGAATAAATCACTCAGCCCCCTATTCCTAATATTTATTCAGATTACTCAATATGCAGTCGTTGGACCTACTTAACCACCGCCTATGGTACAACGGTGAACATAACACAAGCAGCATCCTATTGTATGTGCACTGAGATTTTCCATTAGTAATTACTGAATACTTCAACACTTGGTGCAATTCTAACCAACCTGATACTGGAGTGGCAGCAAATGCTACAGATTAATACTGAAAGAGCCAAGTGCTCATGCACTGCTAAGACATACCCCAACCTCATAACCATTTCAACTAATTGCCTTTAATTCGAGTTCACTTGGCCCCTCTGCAGTATAGAAACGGTACATAACAAAAATATCACAAGTGACCATTAAGTCTTTCAACAGGAGTACAAAATGTTGCAGGTGATTTCACAACTTGAGATGGGAGAGTAGATTCAAACTGAGAGCTGTCGATCGTCATCACATAATACCATTAAATAAGAATAAATGAGAATGAAGTACGGTACGTAATGAATACAAAGTGAATGAAAAATGATACATTCCTTACACTGACTTGATAACATGTAGAGCTTCGGTTATCGGAAAGCCCCAACCGCCAAATCAAATTCAGTCTAGCTTGTAACAGACTGGACGAAAACTAGAACAAAAATATATCTAATGATTCTAGAATAATAACTGAACTTTTTAAAGATCATGCAAACCCTTGTGACAATCAAGAAATGCTCGCTTAGTTGACAGTAATCAACTATTGACTTCATAATTAATTTACACACATGGATATTCTTGATCCACAACATACAACTGTGTGTAACTCAACACTGTGTATGGCTAACGCTGTAAGGTAAGGTCTTTGCTATTAACAACAGGCCCGTACCCGGGGGGGGGGGGTCGGAGCGTTCGAACGACCCACCCCAACTTGAAGGAGGTCCATTTTTCCAGCCCTGTTTCTGAAGGGTCAGCTATGAAATATTATTATCTAGACATACCGTATTGACGCCGAATTTCCGTTCACTTTTAGCAGGGAGATAAAACCTTCCCACTTATGTCATAAAATGTATCCAGGCCCAAACTGACCACAATATCTCATCACCACATACATACTATGTGGGGTGATGAGATAATAAGCTCAAAACGCGCAAGCATGTTTGTGTCATTGTGGCCGTGGATGTTATTGAACTAGATACAATACAAAGCCTGGGACACACTGCCCACGAAAACCTGCGGCACGACGGCGACCACCCACCGCGTCTGCTGTGGTCGTGGCGGAGTGACCTGTTCCACGACTAGAGTTCACTTGTGTCGTAAGCCGTCGCCGGGCCCGATTAAATATGTTTAATTGTAGTCGGGTGCAGTCGGTACATTTTAAGCCCTGTCCAAACCGCCGCGACTACCAAAGAGTGTCTACTCTGGGGCGTAGCCAAGGAGGGGGCGAAAGAGGCGACAGTCCCCCTCCCTTGGCCATATTGTGTTTTTTTTTTTTTTTAGGTCTTCGCCAGAATACCCAGAAGCATAGGCATAGCCAGGGAAAGGAGGGAGAATAGAGCGACCCTGCTTGATCTCATTTTCGCTTTTTTCCCGCGATATCACTTAATAGTAATTCCCTCAATTTATGCGGCAGGCCTATCAAGGCAGGAGTGGAATGTAGGGTTGGGAGCATGTATATATGCATGTAAAACACCCAGGGAGGGCCGTTTCCTATTATCTGAGTGGTTTGTAGAGCCAAACGTTTCTTTGAATGCTCATCTCGGCATTGCATCTTTTTTCACAGACTTATTGGTTCCTCAGTAATTGAGAAATTGTAGACATGAGATCTATATTTCAATGCTGGGTTCATGCAACTGAACAGACTTGGGAAGGGCTACTTCCCACCATCTGGGGGGCTTGTAAAACTCAAATTGTTATTGTACACTCCGCCCCAACCGATGGTGGCCCTCCGCTTAGATAGTCTTCACAAGGTCGCACCTCTAAGTTGACATATTCCTGGTTACGCCCCATGTGTCTACTATTTATGGAAACTGTCCACGACAGAAGGTCAAATGTAGTCCTCTAAAATCTTACAGAAATCTTGCAGATTTCAAAATTTCCCTGGAAATTGCCCCCAGACCCATAGAATCGCATGCTCACGGCACGCGCCAGTGGTCTCCGTATTTGGCAAAAGGTCCACATCGTGGAAAAAAGACCCACCCCTCCTCATGGGCTGGCTACGGGCCTGAACAACCCAAACAACCAAAGCCTTTACTCCATCGAAACACTCAAAGATAAAGCACCGTGGTAGAAATTGACTACTTAACACAAAAGCAATGCTTGGTGTTAATGAAAATAATGAATACATATACCTTGGTAAATATTCGATACACATGACTAGTTACGAGCAAATAAACAACGATGAACAAATCATGGAGGCAGCCATTTTGCAATGTACGACTCTCCATTACATTATGGACTAGCGCCCTAAGTAGCAGAATACAAAGGTTTCCTCTGTATTGCAAGACAAGTCCTTGACTATGGTACTACTCTTTCCTTGCGATTGCAACAAAATTGGTGAAATCCTAACAGTTACTAGAAAATGACCCTTGAAGTGAGCTTAGTTACGTGTAACAAATGTGTGCCACAATCATTCTGGAGCAACCTGACCACTCCGGAGAAAATTAGCCCCTGAGATGATGTGAAGGAACCAAACTTAGAATTGCAAAACAGACCCAAACATGGTTCAGAGACAATGGAGTTACACAATTTGTCTACCAATTACAGACTTCCAGGATCTGCACTGAGATGAAATACTGGACAGCCAAATGCATGAGCTAAGGTCACTGTCAGCCTTATGGCATGATGCTAGAACCATGGCCTATTTGTCCATCAATCTTAACACACAGAAAAATTAAAAAATCTCCAAACCTACAAGAATTTACTTATGATCAACAATACCAACAAAACTTACCATGGCAAGTCTCTACCCACACTTGGACACCTAAATCTACCCAAACTTGGACTCAGAGCAAAATGCCCACCCCATCCTCTCCTGGCAGGTGACAGATGAAGAGTGCAAACCAAATAAACCCAATCCCATCACTTGTCCAGAAATATCCCAGAACCATGGCAGTGACCAATGTCTAATGCCAGATTCCACCCCTGGTAACCCCTAACCAATCAGGATCCAAGCACGTGACCAGGATCTACTCTAACTGGCACCTGAATATTGCACCTGAAGGGCGTAGCGTGGCTAAAGAATGGACAATGGGGTCAGAGGTCACAAGCTCTCCAGCTCTCCAGGAGACAAGGAGACCCTGGGAGCAAGAGAGGAAGAACTATAACTGAGGCCAATTGTGCAATATTTCACTTTACTACATTAATAATCCATCTGTAACATTATTTCTTATAACTGATACATCATCGTAAATGTTTTCAAGTAAACTTAATTTAAAGTTTCTCTTTCATACGATACTATTTACAAACTACTTCTTGAAATATAGTGCTATGCAAAATAATTAATTGTAGAAAATTACAGTATCATAAAGTATCTATCGTAACATTATTACCTATGTGAATGTTTTGCTGTTTTAAATAGTAGTGAAATACAGAAACATAAAAGTTAACCACTGTCGATTATTAACGCAATATTCTGCTATTTAGGCTAAACTTAGCAACGCTCAGATAACTTAAAGCTACAAATTTCAAAAGGTCCTTTTATATCACATACATATCTCTTCAGTGTATCTTGTCGTAGACAACAGTTCTTTACAAGGTGTTTTTTTTTTTTACTGTTGTTTACGGAAGATTACTGTTTTGAGAGTCCAAGATACAAGTATCCACATGGAGGCTTGGAGGAAGTTTGATAGTTAGCCTTTCAAATTTGATTCCACTGTAGGTCACCTGTACATAGCTCTACACATGTCTGCCGCCTGATAGTTTACTGAGCCTACTTCACCTATCTGGTTCACTTTAATTGTAATAACTAAAGTTCATTCTACCATGTAATTAAGTTACTATGTTGAATACATTTCAACAAAAGACTAAACCAACATGAAGCGCGTCAGAATCTATCGGAGGAGTTCCTTATGCTAATAAGGGGAGGAGTAAATTCTACAAAAAGGTTAACAGAACAGCAGACCCTACTCTGTACTATCAATAGCGTAAAATTCACATAAATCAGTGTGTACATTACCCTCGATCTTGTAGTAAGAGTGAAATTAATCGGGTAAGACTGAAAATTCATTCTAAATGAGATATGTCACTTTATCTAACATGCATGAAATATTTTTACTTTGGTTTCAGCCATTTGTTGGGTGAAGTAAATTCTTATAACGCGTGGGTCATGTACACATTCTTTTGCAAGTGAATTTCACTCTTTTTTAAAAGAGAATAAATAATGGGAGAGGCACACTGTTAATTTTTCAATAGATGAAAGAATTTTACTCTAACATCTTAAATGTAAGGCTTATTGATCTGTAAAAAGTTCACACGTGTACCATCTGCTCCTTCAAGAGGTAATATACGGGTAATATATATTTGAGCCATATTTCGAAACCCCTGTGCAAATTTATAATTGTTACATGTAAACGATTTGAAAGAAGAGACACAACTCTGTGGTATTTAGTCAAATGTCCTTATATGCAATGTTGGTCTGGAACAAGATATAACTGCTGGTCATATTTAATGTTGTCTTTATTAGCTATTTCACAATATTCTGAGGTCTCTTCTTTAGTACTTTCTTGTACAGCAATCGAACGAGTATGCACGTGAGACGAAGTAAATGAGTGGTTTGGTAGCCTGTGACATTCGCGTCTCGTTTTACATCCAAATATTGCACATACAGGAATTGATATGGTGATGGCTATTATTAAAAGAAAGGAACTAATAAGCCACAACATCCAATGGCCTTGACTCTTCGCCTCATTCCCCTCCTTCCGGTCAAGAATTTTATTATTTAGCTTTATGGTAACTTCTTCTGACATTACACCTCCTCCACATGAACCTCTGCACTGTACAATTATTGATCCATTGGCAATTGATCCATAATCGAAGATCACCAACTTTATCGAAGTATTGGCAGTACTGATATTATACTGATTATCTGCCAAAGGGATGTCAATCTATTCCAGTACGAATCCATTCACATTGCTGGAACATATCAGAGTAATGACTTCTCCTTCCTTGCTAAGTATGTAATGAGATGGATGTATATGTAAAGAGGCCTGAGGCGAAATATCAACGAATCGAGACTTGTTGTAATTTTCATAGAGTGCTGGTAATTGCTGAGTAATGCTACACACTAATCTAGCAGCATTAAATGAAGAATCAAGATATGTTACAAACAACAAATGGATGAAATTATTTCTCCTCGTTATTGTGTAGTCATCTGTGTTACTGAGAGGTTGCTTTTTTCCCTCTTTTTCAATGTAAAGAGATATATTAACAGGTGGATTTCCGGTTTCTGTTGTACAAGTAAAATGCAACGGTTCATGTTGTTCATTATTACAAAAATATTGAGGTTTGTAGTTATAACTTGTTACAAGAGGATATTCCCGAGATGGACTGTGCAGAACCGTTAATATCAAATTTTGATGTGGTCTCCTGCAGCTAAAATAATCTGAGCTATTCCGTGTGACATTATGCAAACTTAAAACAAAAGTTGTTTGATTCTTCCTACTGCTAATATTATGAGTTAGTAAGGCGGAAGGGAGCAAGTTTCCATCTTCAACGAAATCCATTTCATCACTTGATATTTCAACTCTGCTATTATCGTCAGTGTCACAAATGAGATCCACGTTATCACCCTCAAGCACAGTGTAATTGCAAATAGGAGGAGAAGAAAACCGAATCGCTCTGTGAATCCCAGCTGTTCCTTGTATGAAACATAAAACGGTTAATGCTGCCATTATATTCGTTGAAAACCGTTCACTCATGTGAAAATCTACTATAGTCTTCATCTCCTTAGGTTGTAGGCCGCCTATTCCAGCTGGAAAAAAAAGTGTATGAAGCTTAATTATTGCCCGACTATGCTGAAAGTCCTCTGTCATAAATTATAGTTTGTTTAATCATATGTAACTGCAAGGGTTACTGATTTCCTGATGGTAACCATGCTCTGACTGAACGAAATACTTTGTGGTAAGTGTAATGATGACTTATCGTGATCTGATAATGATGCAATTATGCTAATTTTCATTTAATATTCGTTCATTTCATGCAAAAAGGAGTATTTGCCAAGAAAACTACTGACCACGGACGGGACGTTCTTAAGTCTCCCACGTCCCAGTGAGAGGAAATATATACAAGAACCAGAAACATCCTAATATAACTCATTTACTTTTTTTACACTGTCCTATTATGTATTATACACTCACCTGTTGGGTAATAACAATCCATAATTTAATCTTCTTACATTATCATCCACATTGAGTGTCAACATAATGAATCCATCAAATTGTGATTTTTTCAATACCCGAGAATAGAAACACAGAATTTTGTACAAAAGATTCTATGATTTGTAGTTGGTGAATATTTCTCAGTAGTCACTTTACAGCGCAAGATTCAAGATACTACTCCGTCTTCTCATCTGTTCCTGGTAATATTACATATATCAGAAAGATCCCTGGTATCTGTCCAACGAATATATTTTTTTTTCCTGACACGAACAGTCTAGAATTAATTTGGTTAGGTGCAAGATATGTAAAAAAAATAGTAGTTTCCCCTCAAATTACAGTACCTCAACATAACATAGAAATAGGTAAACTAAAAGCTAGCATCTTTTCACACACTTCTGAAGTGGAACACAATTAGCGGCGTCCTTGTGCTGTATTATCTAAGCATGTCAGTAAATACTCTTGGTGTATTAAAGCCAACGCCATCCCTGGCGTATGTACACAATGTGAGTCCGATTGTTGCTCCCGGCACGATGTATTCTGGTGTATTTACTTCTATGGCTCTGAACTACTAAAGGGGGAACGTAGTGTTTGCATCTCAAGCTACAATTAATGTACATATATTTACAAACAATAGCAACAGTAATTGTGTTATTTTCGTAAATACTTCTCTCTAAATATAACGTCAAACTTTCCGCCATTGTTGTACAGCGCATTGCCATTTTGGAAATGTCTGACTTATCACATACACCGACAATACTACATGATATGGGCAGGGAGGTGTTATAAGAGGGCAGGTGGCATGTGTGACGTCACGACACGTAATTTCGCAACAACATGGCGACTTGCAGGTGAATAAAAAGTATATTTACCAAAACGTCATATTTTGGGGGCGTAAATTTATTGTACTAACCATTGGTGTCTTCTCATTTGAAAAAAAACTATACTTGAATGATCGGAATTATTTGGAAGGCTGCTCAACGGTTTTTCAGTTTTGGTGACAGCCTGATAGGTAAGATTCAATATGGCCCACCTTAACGACGGTCCCATGAAAAGTGCCAGAACTTGATCACATTGATCTATAACCACAAATATGCAGTATATTTAAGCAAAGCAATCAGTTTTAAGATGTTGCAGAAGTTAGGAATACTCTGCATCAACCGCACACTGTTTTGCCGTATAATTTACGCCACTGATCGGCAGCTAATTCACCAGGATTGAGAAACATTGTGACGATATTTTATTTTTAACAACTTTTATGATCAACGCAAATTGCACTAATCTTGTTGAAAGTTGAATTGCTTATTGAATCGCGCTAGTGTGACCCGGGCTTAAGTGAAACGTCAGTAATAAACCTTGAAGCTGTCGTATGTATGTGGGCCTACGTTTTATCGTCAACTCTTTTACAAAAAAGCTGGTACATCAATATTTGGCTATTTTTTTTTTCGGGATTTATCTGCTTTAATGAGTAAACATTTTCAGTAATTGTAGAAATGCAAGCAACTTCATCGGTCCGAAGTCATTTTGCAGACAGACTGTATTTGCAGGCCCAAACTAATAATTGTTATTGAACGTAGGATAGGCGGAGCGTAGAATCTTGTGAAAACAATTCTTTTCTTTTAAGTTAAAAATATCGAGCGTACATATGAAATAATGCCAAATTTAACAACTTGAATAATTTTCTTTCAACTTTCGCTAAAGACTGAATGAGGATGGGTGATTTTGGATAAATGTTTGAGTGGATCAATTTATGACTTATTTTCCAAGTTAACATTTCAGAAATTCACGTGCACCGGGACAATTGCACTAGTACCGACACCGGTTCCTACGGGTGACGCCCAACCCTAAGGTAGCATACCCCTTTCAATTGCCCCATTAACTTATACTTAACAATAAATCGAAAAAGTATTGTGGCCTCTAAAGCCTTGAAGAAGTTTTCAACAGATGTAAACTACCACTCTGTAGAAAGTTACCACATTGGATATTCATGGCTTTTTCGATTTTCTGTAGCTTAGGTGGTTAGATTTTCTTCTAGAGGCCGTCGAAGATAGCATACTTTGTCACTGGGGCAAATCACACCTCGTCTCGAATGATAATGCTCCACCAGTTAAATGCACATAACTTTTCCATAATTGCTTCAATTGGCACCTTTTTTACATCATGTAAATCTCAAGTGGTCTACTTTAATATTCAATCCACAAAAGAACCCATCTCAAAGAATGAAATACCAGAAAAAGTTGCCAAAAATATCCCCGATAGGAACTTTCACCGACGGTGAGCAAAATGGGCAGAAAACTCCAACTTCTGTATAAGGTATGCTACTCTATGTCGTAAACAGTGTGGAGTCTCCCATCATTGCGACGACTCCATGCCACACTGCACCGACCCTGAGAGATGGGGTATCCTAGACCTGGGTGGCAGTGAAGAATTATCTTATCCCACCAACTATTTTCACTTTCACGAGATGTCGCCAATGAATAGACATATAGAAATATGCTGCAGTTCTCTCTGTTTTTATCTCATGTGCGGAACAATGCAAAAAAGTAGACCAAATAGACTGTTTAGTTCCTTGTTAACTTTTATGAGCCAAAATACATGAAATATCATGGATATTTTGCGTGACTGTTCCGAAAATCAAAAGTCCTTTATCAAATTGGCAACACAGGATGTATTGCTGCAAATTTGTCCAAGATTTATGAGAACCGAATCTCCCGAAAACATCATTATACCATGTTGT
Source organism: Stichopus chloronotus (assembly GCA_021234535.1). Classification (NCBI taxonomy): domain Eukaryota; kingdom Metazoa; phylum Echinodermata; class Holothuroidea; order Aspidochirotida; family Stichopodidae; genus Stichopus; species Stichopus chloronotus. Next base: position 26,013,804 of record SFZH01000008.1, on the reverse strand, counting down.
TGGGAAGGTGTTTGTGTGCATGGTAGCACGTAAATACATAGTAAACATTATTCCCAAGTACCTTGCACATTTCCGCATTGGCTTGTTAAATAATGTTACTATTCGAGTAAGCTTTCAAAGTTGGATTACACAAGCATGGTCTCTCTACCCACATAATTACATGCGTTCTCCCCATTTTTTGGATTCAGAATGTTATACATGCTTGCTATATGATTGTTGGTCAGCTTCCATGTCAAGCAGAGCGGTTATGTGACTTAATTTTACTTTCTCATTCGCTAAAATACAAACGACTGGTTGCCGGGTTGCAGGAGAGGAAGCTACGATTGAACATGATCAATCGGGCCGACGGTTCACGGCCCGGAGAAAATTGATGGAATCGTAGTCGTAGGGCGGTCCACACTGCCACGATTATATCCGATGCGCCGTCCAGTCTCGTTGCATCGTGAGTAGTCGCTGAGGGTGTGAACAGGGCCTTACCTTGTGTACGTAAATATTCTTTCTACATCACAGCTTTTAACACAGCACTTCGTTTATTAAACTCAATTGTTAGCTGTTTTGGTAGCTTATGACACAGAACCTTACATTAAGTTTTTAAATATACGAGTTGTGTTCTCAGTTCTTTCAAATTGTGACACCCCTGTTGACGAAATGGTAACATGGACAGAGCAAGATGCAACCAAAATCACGTGAAGCGTGGATTATGTTGCTGGTGAAATTCTTTTGTACCTGATATTTTACTGAGTTATCTTGTTCACCTATACTGTAATCATTAAAGTACAGTCTGAGCATAGTTCCTAGTAGTCACAACATTGACTTATCACATACATTGCAACACAAAAACTAAAATAACATGAGGCGTGTCAAAATCTATGGGAGGAGTCGGCCATGTTAATTAGTTCCCAGAGTACTAAATGATCCATAAGCGTTAATGGAACCTCAGACGTTATCGGCAGTATCGTTATTTTTGTCGCCCCTTTATAGATGAGATAATCTTACTTTTAAATTTTACATTTTACTTTTCTCTATGTTCGATGATTTACATCACATAAAATCTTTGAAACGAGTTCATAATTGTTACTTGTAAACTATTTAAGACAAGAGACATAGCTAAGTCGTATTTAGTTAACACTGTCTTTGAAATGTTGGTCTGGAACAAGATATAAGTCCTTGTCATACTTTACTTTGGAATCATCATCTATTTCATAATATTCTGAGGTCTTTTGTATAGTACTTCCTTGTAAAGCAGTCGAACGAGCATACACGTGAGATGAAGTAGATGAGTGGTTTAGTGGTCTATGACGTTCTCTTTGACATTTATATCCAAGTACCACAAAAACAGGAACTGATATGATGATTGCCATGATCAATAAAGAACTAAGAATCCATAACATCACATTGAATTCCATCGTGACGTTTTTCTCACCCTTCCCTTCAAGATTTTCATTATTTAAGCTTATGGTCACTTCTGTTGACATTACTCCTCCTCGACAGGAACCTCTGCACTGAATAATTATTGACCCATTGGCGATTGATCCATAATAAAAAATCATCATCTTAATCGAATTATTGACACTACTGATATTATACTGCGTATCTTCCAAAGGGATATCAATCCATTCCAGGAGGAATCCACTCACATTGCTAAAACATACTAGAGTGATGACTTTCTTCTTAGCAATAGTGTAGTTAGAATGATAAATATTAAGAGAGACCCCCTGTGAAATGTCAATGAATGCAGAGTTTTCATAGTTTCCATAGACTGCTGGTAATTGCTGAGTAATGCTGCACACTAATCTGGCGTCATTAAATGACGAATCAAGATATGTAACAAACGATAGATCTTGAAGCTCTCGCTCGGTGTGATAATGTAGTCAGTACTATTAACTTTTAGATTCTTTCCTTCCTTCTCAAAGTAAAGAGATATATTAACAGGTGGATATCCGACTTCTGTTGTACAGTTAAACTGGAATGGTCCACGTAATTCATCATCACAAAAATATTGAGAGTTATAGTCCGAAGTAATAAGAGGACTGCCAAAGGGGCTGTAAAGAACCTTTATTTTTACATATTTTGATGGTCTTTTACAAATGAAGTGATCTCCATTGTATCGTCTTATGTTGTGAAAAGTCAGAATAACAACTGACTCGTTTTTCATGAAGGTTATGTTTTTACTTTCCAAGGACTGAATCAACTCTGCATTTCTTACGTAATAATCATTTTTCCCCGCTATTTCAACTATTTCGCTATCCGTCGGTTCTCTGAGGCAAGTAAGATTAATCGTATCCCCTTCGAGGACTTCATATTCCGGAACTTTAGTTATATCATCTACGAATTCAAACGATCTCATTTTGCCGTTGGATATTTTACTCAGGTAAATAATGAAAATTAACTCAATTACACGCATCGCACATATATGGAATCCTCCTGTGTTGAGAATCTTCATATTATCCAGATGTCGTATAAAAGTATTTTCAAAGAATTTGTAAAAATGTTAAAAGCAAGAGGTAATGTTAATGAAAACAAACTAAAATGTTTCTTATTCAAATGTTAAACAGTTGAATGTACTTCAGCAGTATTCTCTGAATGCTGAACTATCCTCCTGTTGCAATAATGCTCTCTGTAGCTCTCGCAATTTCTCTACTGACAAATTGACTTCATTGGGAAGAGATCCGCTGAAGTCAAGAGAAAGGAGAAAGTAACATTATCAATACCGTGAGGATCAGAAGTTTTGGTCGTTCTCTTCATGTTTTAAGTTTATTTTCAAGCTGTGGAATACCCATAATTTGATAGTTGCAATATGGCTGCCATTCACCATTTGCAGGTAATTGAGATGTTATATACATGTACTTGAATCCTGAGGATATGCTACTGTTGTCGTCACACACACTAGACAAAGAGCACAACGAGCTCCTCCACCCAAGATTCATACAAATATTTTTATCAACGATTCCACTTTGTTTCCGAACGTACAACGAAAACATGTTTATGGAAATAGTGACTTATAAATTGTTCCTGCATCAATGATGTGAAACATAATATAGACACAATTTAAGTAATAGCATACCTCAATTACAGCTACTCACATTTTCTGCGTAGACTGTGAAATCTCCCTATTCCCCCAGCTAACACACTACGTAACTGCAACGTTATATTTTGGTTGAGGTTACGTTGGTGTCAGAGTAACGTAAATACTACGTGTATATAACGTTTTGAAGTTACGTAAAATCACAACGTTTTTACAACGTTAAAATAAAACGTTTTAATAACGTTTTAGTTGGTTGCAATTACGTTGGTATCAGTGATACGTAAATATAACGTAAATACAACGTATCAAAATTACGTAAAATCACAACGTTTTTACAACGTTTCCTTACAACGATCTGGCAACGTTTCATTTTGGTTATAATTACGTTGGTGTCAGTGGTACGTAACTATAACGTAAATACAACGTATCCAAGTTACGTAAAATCACAACGTTTTCACAACGTTTCATCACAACGATCTGGCAACGTTTCATTTTGGTTATAATTACGTTGGTGTCAGAGATACATAAATATTACGTAATTATGACGAATCAAAGTTACGTGAAATCACAACGTTCTTACAACGTTTCAAAACTAACGTTTCTACAAAGTTATATTTTAGTTGATTACATCAGTGTTAGACAGACGTTAACAAAACGAAATGTGACATACTAAACCTCCCCGGCCCCTTCCGTCGCCGTCAAATTTAGTAGTCCAGTCAGCTATGTAGGCTACAGTATGTACGTGTTTCTGACAATGGATGAGTTTTGTTTTTACCGGCTTTTACTCATTTTCATTACCTTACTTCTACTTCGCTACTTTGGCGAACAGCTAAATTTGTTCAAATGCTCACAATTTTAAAACTCTGAGTATTCACTGGCTGAAAAAATATTTCCAACCGTTGGCAAATCCTTGCGTAAAATGCCCGGATGATACTAATACTTACACTTTGGATTTCAAAATCCGTTAAAGGGGTTCATTGAGTTGATATCAGTGACGATTGCGGTGATTTTGAAGTATACAAACACACGAAAATACTCACAATTAGCATAATTAATCAAGTTTCACTTTCAATAGTTCGATGAAAACTGTCAATTTTTTTCGAATTTTTGACCGTTACTTGCTCTGATTGTGTGCATGTGAATGTATTAATGTGAAAATGTCTGGTCACAAAGTTTCAAAAACCAAATTTAATTGTTGGTTACTCACTCATTAATGTTCCAACGTATGTAAAACTTTGGGATCCTTTTAGTTTGACTGTTTGTCATTAGTATGTGAAGGAAACTTGACCGGTTTAGAAAAATTGAGTGAATTTCACAAAACAACTCAATGAGCCTCTTTAACAAAAGCGCGCGAACTGCAGTTTGAAAATCTCTTTGCTAACGATACGGTACGGTTGTCTGAATTTGCTACAGAATTCTCGAACGAAGCTCCTGTTCTGCTGCTGAAGTCTCATCGTTCGATTGATGCTTACTGTACGTGCAAGTTGCAAGTAATGCCTTGCATTTACAGCAAGTAATAGCCGTATGATTATGATGAGATTCATTCATTGTTATTCGGAAACAGTTTGACGTTACTTCATAGCTGATAATTGTCGTGATAATTTGTGAGTTTTGTTCAACAAGGGGACTATGTTGTATAAACCGGTTGAGCTGCGGTTAGGCTACATACTGTACAGTGTACCGTATGCTGCCGTGTGCACTGAGTGTGAAATGGTGGCCTAACATTAGCTACTTACTTAACGTCGCACAGTGAGTACCGTCACTCAACGTAGCCTACACTAAAGACTACAGTACATTGTACTGACTAAACCTAAATTTTACAGTATTATGATTTATGGCTAGGCTAGTAAGTAGTGGGCCTACTGCAGTGGTAGCCCAAATTTCGGAAAAGTTCTTGAAGTAGAATGATAGCAATGTAGCCAATGAATTATGCAAGTTTGTACTTTGTACTGAACACCTGGACATTATGGTTTCAATTCCCAAGAGTTAGGGGCTTGGATTTCAAAAGTTGGTATTCGCATCGTGTAATTTGGAGCAGTTTTGAAATTACTATTTGGCCTTCCGCACTGAGTACACTTGTTCTTGCAAACAAAAGTGTATAATTATATTGGGCACAAGATTGGAACAGTTGGGAAACTGAAGGGACATTGTTATTTTTTGAAGCATGACTGTCATGAGTGTGATTTCATTACTTTACATTGTCCCTGGGTTAGGACTCGGACAACAGTACAAAGCTATGATTTACGCTATTGTTAATGTGAATAGGCCTATATGTTGAGGACCTTCACAGGCCTGACTATCTGACTTCTGAGTGCCAAATGTTTCGTTCATTTCAAACACGCAGTTGTGTTCCACCTTTGAGTTAAGAACAAATTAACAGACAATTGCAGTATAGTATAGTCCTTTACTGTACATTACTATGTTGTTGATATACCTTTTCTATGCAATGGAGGGTTTGAGATAATGGAACAGTTCTCTGTTATGGCCAGGAAAGCCTGTAAGACAGCATTGCTTGGTAAAGATGAACCACCAATATTGTCCAGCAGCTCACAACTTGTTTGAGTTCAAGATGAAGGGAATCATTAGGTTCTCTGTTATGGCCAGGAAAGCCTGTAAGACAGCATTGCTTGGTAAAGATGAACCACCAATATTGTCCAGCAGCTCACAACTTGTTTGAGTTCAAGATGAAGGGAATCATTAGGCTTCACATGAGAATAAAATTATTTAAAGTATCGTACAATCGGCTATGATTCTAGGTAGTGCTCTACATTGCTACAGTACTATACTACGTTTCAACACATCTACAGGACCACTTATCATGGTATGTGTACAATATTGTATTGGTACAGTGCTGTACTTTGGTACTGTATTAAAAGTTCCAGCAAGATCATGGTAAAGAGTGAAACAAATTGCAGATATGCTCAAAGTAATTTCAAGAGGAAAATTGTTGTCCAATCATGGAAGAAACATCTTGAGAAAAAGAAAAGTATGTCAGCCTTATCAAACTAGTCTCTACAGTACCTGTAACTACTGTATTGTAGAAATGTAAGGTAATGCAGCCTGCCAGTTCATGCTGATCCACTAAAGAGTCATAGAAAAAGAAAGCAAGCTGTAAACAATGGGAACAGATACTGTTACAAAATATTTTCATCCAACTCAGCTAGTCAGCCTCAGAATGAACTAAAGTACAGTATTAAACATATGTCTACATAAGCAACATCTTTAATGCGTAGTTCACCTAATAACTTGCGAATTCAATAAAAACTATACAATAAAACCATCACGTCATAGCACATTCATAAATCTCTGACTATACTGTAGCCTACTGTCATACTGCACATAAATGTTTACAAATCTTACAATAATGTAAAGACAGTAGAAATCCTTTAAAAAAAAAATTACAATAGCCTTATTGCTTTGATACTGTTCATACAGTACAGTCCTGTGGGTTAATGCTGACATTTTAAGAGCAGGACAGCAGGTGGCTAAGAACTCAACATGACCTGATAATTGGAGTAAAAAGGTACATTCAACACTTTTTGCACAGTAGAGTACTAGAAAGAGATGGCAGATAAGGTGAAAGGCAAAAGTCTAGTTTTTTGACAATTTTCCTACTTGAAGTTTCCTGTTATAGCCAGGTACAAATACTTTCTGATGGCCAAACTAAATGTTACTGTATATCATCTGCATTGTGGAGCATTTCTCAACAACTGGCGATGATTTTCAGCGGAGAACAGTACATGCTGTTGTGTACCGTATGGTAGGCCTTTGATTGAATTCTGGTATAAACTACAGTATGTAATGTTTGTTATTTTTCTATCACAGCATTGCAGGTTGCACATGTTTAGCAGGAGCATGTACAGTAGCACTCAAGGAGGGTATACGAAGACTTCAACCTGGATTGAAGCTGTACTCACACCTTTTCTGTTTTGAACCATTTTGACTACATCTACTGTACTGTAACCGGTGGCTCTACTATCAAGTACACATGGATAAAATCTAAAGGCCTAGCTACAGCAAGAGACATACTGTGAGCCTACACAGCATTGCAAGAAGGTGAGATGGGATCGACTGATAAGAGAGGTGACTGCGACAGCTCTTCTAGTCTAGAAGTTGTTTTCGGCTTAAGCAACCGTTATAGTTTTTTTGCAACATAACAGAAAACATCTGCCAGCCCATACAGTTGGTTTGCGACCTATCGTTTGAGAATCATTGAGTACAGTACATTATTCAATAACTTCTTTTCAACCAGTTTTCAGTAATATGTGTCTGTATACAGTATGTACTTCATTTCTGGATAATTAACCCTGAGACGCAGAATTATGCAGACATTTGTCAGCCTGATTGTACGTAATACTATATATCAAGTAATGTGAATCTCTTCATTTTGGAAATATTTTCTAATTATTGTACGTATACAGTACATTACATGGTTGTGGTCTGTAGCCAAAGCAAAATATCAAACAGCCATCCATCTTGAAGAAATCATTGTTTGCACTTTTCTCGAAATGTGTGGTTTGAAATAACAGTATTTTTCTAGACACACAAAGCCAGCTTCAGGATAGTGTATTTGTATGGAAACTGATTATGGATTTATGTGAAGACAGCCGCCTCACAGTCAGTAGGGCTACAACAGAAGATTCCCGAGAAAATTGTTTTTTTTTTTGAATACAGTCCTCCACCTGCCATGATTTTGATATTTGTTATTCTTTACTTATCTCATATTGCAGCACTCTCTCATTGTACATCTCTTTATTTTCATTTTGAATGTACTGCACACCTTACAGTGACCAAAGCAATATGTTCTTCTTATAAGTTCGATAAAATTCCTGTGGAGATTCATGTGACAATTATGCAGCAAATGCCGTTTTCCACTGTACATGGGGGGAAATCTAGTGGACATGGATATCAGGGAGTCAGCGAATGAAAACTGAAAGTGGGTACATACTGTATTCACTGTGCTTTATTTTGAATAGACCTAACTGTATCATGGGCAATCTCTGTCCTTGAGTCACAGTCAGACATTCTGTCACTGGGTAACTGGGAATTGGTCTTAGTCAGCTTGCACAAGTGTCTGCACTACTGTATCATCTGATCATTGGTTCCTGAACGAGAATCAAGAAGGAATGAAAAAAAAAAATTGATCGTGACTTTGCCAGGTATTCATTACAGTTATTTATTTACCGATCACTCACGGTTAGCCTGTTTGTTGATTTACAGTACATATAGTTGAAGATAGTTGAGGAGCGTCCCAAGTTTTACCACAGCAAAAAATCAGATTGTCGATTTCGTATTAGTTAAGTATTGTAAAGATAGAGGTCAGTTAAAGGTGTATGCTTAGCTCGTTAGCTACTGCAATTTTGGAATGTCTAGAGCAGTTGAAGTTCATGCTTTTGATCTACTATACATGTTTTTCTTCAGTATGCATGGGCAAGCAACACACACTTGAAATTTGCATACATATTCCAGTGAAAAAGAAAAATCTATTTTTTCCTTTATGTCACAGAAACCTGTTGTGTAGCCCTCACCAGGGCAGAGATCAGTGGGGCATTACATAGAAATAATCCATGTGGCGTTAAAACCATACAATAGGTGTAGGAAAGGGGGGGGGGGGATTCACCTAGGCAGTATCACAGATGGAGGCATTGCCCCCATAAAATTCACCCAAATCTGACTGTACAGTAGGTTAATGTTACAATACTCCATGCCAAATTTTTTTCCCTTATGTGGTCAGCCGAAATTTTCAGAGCATAAATTTGCTTCTTATCTAATGTTTGTCCCTCCCCCACCTACAATGTTGTTGCTACACTGGCTAAAACAAATTTACAGTATGTTTGTTACATACTTACAGTGGCATAACAGTATTCGTAAAAGAAAAAGTGTTTTTATTTATTTGAGAGGGCCTAATTTTTTTAACGAAAATTTTGAAAAGGCAAAAAAAAATACAAATTTAAAAGAAGGAATTCTTAAAAACATTTTTTTTTTTTACACATTGACCAAAATATCTGAGAAATAGACATAGCCCATGATCCTTGAAATGGTTTCACTTTGCCCCATACTCTTGCAAATGGGGGTAAAAATGGCAACGCTGACATCCACCTTGAGCTCCTAGGCTCGTAAGCTCCTTCACGTTGAGGGATTTAGCCTTACAGTTCCTCGAAAACTTCAACATAATTTTATTTGGGACACGGGAAGTTTTAGTGCCTGCGGTCATACGGAAGTTTCAAGGTGAAATCTCATTGATCATGGACTTTCATAGGTTTTCATCTGAATAATTTGTATAGCAACTTTTGTTTGTTTTCAATATTTTGTATTATTTTTGTATTGAAAGGCAGATCTTTTCGCTCGCGTTTTTAAACTTTATCTTGAGTGCATTAATGGTTTCTGTTTTTTCCGTCTCTCCACATTAGTCTTCTGTATGTATTTTTTACACGTAAAGTTACTCTAAAATTTTTATAAGTAAAATTTTTAAAGTAACTTCAATTCGTTCGTGAAATAGCAGTGACTGGCAAATTTGTTGGTGTGTGGTTGGTTGATCACTGCTTTCTGGTATTGGACATTAGAAAGATCATAGAAACGAAAAATCCTTCATAACTATTAAGATGTACTTGTCTGAATATCATTTTAGGCTAATTAGCTGTAGTTTAAATAATTTATAGACTTGATTTAAAGTTGCCATGTGTGACAGTTAAGAAGCATGCATGCAATCATCACCTATTTTATTATTGCATATATTGTTTATTTTACGAGATAGCAATAAATACTGATGACTGTGTATCATTAAAAATTCGTTGCCTCATTGGTTTTTTTCCAAGAAGTACATTGTCCTTTCATCAATTGGTTATAATAACGTAACTTCACAACGTAACAAAAACGTACAAAGTAAAGGTTAATTTAACGTAAAAAAGATACGTCGTAAAATAACGTAAAAACAACGTAAATAAAACGTTATATCTTGGTTTTGAAATAACGTTATAATACCGTTGGGTGGAGTCTACAAAATTTCGTAACTACAACGTAATTTCATAACGTTACCACAACGAAAACGAAACGTAACAACAACGTTGTAAAAACGTAACTTTGTTAGCTGGGCCAGCTTTAAATTTAAATTTGTAAGTGGTGACAATGTATGACACACACTACATCAAGTGGGTATGAATGGGAAACAATATTCCTTAAGTGACATTACAATGAGACTGACGTGCATTGTCAAAATGTAGTGAAAACAAGACCAACATCCTTTCAAAACTAAATGTCCACTTCCGTATTCGAGATCAGGTTATGCGCATATACCCTTCCCACATTAAATGATAACGTGCGATTGTGTTGTGCTTAAGTAGGTGTAAAAGATAATAAACGTTATACTTCCGTTTTAACAGTGAAATTTTACCATTTGAGATAATATCATACATCTGTTCACGTCTCTTGTTGCATACTTCATTGTGAAGTAAGTGAACTAGTGAACTAGCATACACGCAAGTGGAGTAGATTGTGGATGCGACTTATGTCCGCATGTCGAAACCGACTGTGAGAATCGCGTGCTATTATATATCATGTAAATCTTTCAAAGATCACATATCAGATTGTTGCAACAATAAGATTAAATCATTCCACACTCTATGAAAAAAAAAAATTATAAATCAAAACTGTCTCATTAGAAATTAAAGTTTCCCATATCATCCTATTTTAAAAGACACATATAATCTGTTCACTCCTGAGATACTTAAAAAAAAACCTTTTCCACTCGACTGGCAACATCATGAAACCTCTCAGTGGACAGAAATTCCATACTGTAATGTGATAGATGTTTTGTAATGTATTCATTTGAAGGAGCGAAATAGGAATATACACCGCAACTTAAAAGGTTTCGGTATTGACGGTCATCGGTTATCAAGTAAACAATGGAAGTTTCTTACACTTTAAGTTGAGAGTACATGTTTCACTGGTGAATCACCTTGTCAGCTATTTTTCTATTCACCGGACTTTTCTTTTGTAACGCGCTTTTACCTTTTACATAGTACAGTTACTTTAGCTAGCCATATATTTGCAATGATTAAATCGTGATCTAAGTAAGACAGTGATTAAATGCTCAAACAGCTGTTATTGTCAGCACTTTACCCCTAACAATGCTAAACCAAATTTGTCAATGACGCTTATCCATGTGTAGGCCAATTTTAACACAAAAGCATATTTTTCACTAGGTTAGTGAATGTTATTGATGCATGTTAGCGAGCCCGTTAAGGTTGGGTGTTCAAAAGTGGGCGGAGCGAGGGCATATACCCCCGCGTTTCTCAATATTTGACAAGTGCTCCAAGGAATAAACAAAAAGGATGCACTTTTAATCCACTATCATTCTTGTATCGCCTGAACCCATCCGATATGTATTACCATTTTTCACACATTCACTTGTTCTCCTAGCTGAAGAAATTGCAGAGGCGGGATCCCTGTTTCAAGACTACGCGCATCATGCAAATTAGAACACCCAAGAAGTGCCGTTTCCGGTCATCTTGGCAGTTGGTGAAGTCAACAATTTTCTTGCACGTTCGAGGGGGGGGGGGAGATTGATCGATTATGGCAAATCACTTATACACACACTCATCGGCTTAGTGTTGAGGATACTTGATATCAATTATACAGCGCCCCCAGCGCCCCTAAATGCCCCTTTTTGCCCCCCCCCCCCGACAGAAACTTTTATCTTCCCCACTGTATGTTTAAATGTATTTTTTTTAAATTCTAGAGCCCCGTTATCACGTAAGCTGCAGCCCTGATCCTAGTTTAAAAGTACGAACCCGCAATGGCCTTATGGCAATGGCAACCCGCTCGGGCCCTGAAGATCATGCAATGGGCATTGGAACGATTATGATTAAACTTTCTGAGTTACATGCATAATGTTTTCTTGCGTACTCTTACATGATCCAGTTGTACTGTTAGTGATCCAGCCTGTCCAGCATATCACTTATCACATTGCATAAGATCCTCAACGTTGTCATTGCAATTAATGTACCCCCCCCCCCCCGATGTTATCAGTTTTATGTTAACCACATGTCTGTTTTCTTCTCTGAAGATCCTTTGGTCCATCAGCAAACGGTCCTGGTCTATGGGCCAGTGTGTCAGTCGATAGGACTACGCCACTAATGTCACATGCGAGATAACGAAATATGTGAATTGCAACGAATGTGTGAATTGTAATGGATACAAAAAATAACCATTAATGTGTTCCTATTATTATCCATCAGTGAATCAATAAATTGACATGACATTGTAATTATTATCAGGTTAAACATTTTTTATAGGAAAATGAAGACAGACGCCAGCTGATTCACTTCAAATGCCGATGGACATTAAAATTTCGGTATATTTGGTATTCAACAATATACATTGATCAAATACGGCAGCTGTTGTGGATCTATCCATGTGCAGATGTAACATAAACAAAGTCAGCACATCTGGCTCTCTTGTCTTCAAATCGACCAGATGGTGATTCAGCTCAAATCGAAAGAGTTATGTACCTCGGCAAAAAGTTGTCGAATATTTGTTGATGATCTAAAACCAGAAATACTTGAACGGGTCATTATTGTCACTACTTTCACTCTCGTAGGTTGTTTGTGGTGCTAACCAAATAGTTGAAAGTACTTAATATCGGCGATAGAAGTAATTTTATGTGCAAATGGCCAACAGAGCACCTCGTTATAGCGTTGTCGTCAATGTATATGAATGATATTTGCTTTTATGTGTAACTACATTTTTTAGGCTTGCCTCATACACAATGTAGAGCCTGCAGATCGGATTGACAGTTATTATAAAAAAAAGTCTATTTTTTTTTTATAAAAAACAAATACTGCTTCAACAACGTATATAAAAACGTCAAATCGTGACAAACGACAATATCTGAAAGGTTTCCATTGTGTTATTATTACAATGGTTAGTCAATCAAGGTCACTAAATTTCTTGAAAGAAGTCATCAGAACTTCACTGACGTACACAGCACGAAGCACAATGAATTATTTTTATCAGTTCATTAAAGGTTTTAGCTTTCCCTGTCCATTCATCCTTTTATTTATTGAAGGACACCGTATAATCGCTTTCACTCATTAGTTAAACACTTTAGTGATATTTCACTAGCTGATACATCCCCAATTTTTTTTCTCTCTAATGCTGTGATATGAATGTTCCTCTTTCCATCTACATTTATTTCATGTTGTAAAAAAAAAAAAAACAAGAGAATAATTGACACATTATTTATTTCGCGTACTTGTTTCATATCCATGACGACAGAATAGAACACTCAACTTACGAAGTGGCCATTTTTCCGTACAAACACCCATACATAGTTAATAAAAATGCTCTTTTGAATTTACATAAATTCCAAGGAAATCGAAGCACACCTTTTTTCAGACTTAGAGAAAATTTTAACACAATTTTTTCGTACAATTATCCGACGTCTAATATAATAATAGTCGCACTTATTTCCCTTGAAAAAAACTGACTGACATTTAACTTGGACCCAAGAAACTGGACATTTCAGTCAACGAGAATCTCAAATAAGTAAAATACTATAATGCTAGGTGGTTATGAACACATACCGGTATTTATCTCGTGATCAAAGAAGGACCCGGCCATTATGACGTAATTGACTGTGATCTCTGTGGCTTGTGACGTAGCCCTTTGCATACGTGCATAGTGTCAGAAACTCTGTTCTGCGGGAAGTTTGAACATATCACCTTGGCCATGAGAAGTTCATTTTAAAACGTCAATGATATGAATGAAAATGAACGTCAATAATATGAACGAAAATGGCTTGAAATGGCTTAAATAAGTCCGAGGACATGTTCCTTGCATGGAATTTCCCTTTCAGATAAAATGGAACCTTCTTCATCGTGCAAGGAAAGTTACAAACATATAGCTTACACGAAACAATAGGTAGCTATTTCCAGGTTAAATACTGAAATTAAAGTGACATCAGCGAGGGGGGATTACCCTAGCTGGTCTGTATGGTGACATGTTGGACTTGATGATCTAAATTTTAGGCTTTACACCCCCCCCCCCCCATGGTCGGGAAGGATCGTGCCGTATATTCTAAGCTGTCACTTGAAATAGCGATCTCATGTCTGCAAATTTCTCAATTAATGAGTGAGACATCATCCTTGTGAAAATGGTGATAATTTGGATTGCATAATATTTTCACCTATTAACTTGTGTTCATCAAGTTCACTCATAAACTTTTTAAGAAGTCTAAAGGGTCGGCGTGAACACATGGACACGCGTCTTGTAATTTAGAATGATAATGTAAGTCAGTTTACAGTGTAATGGAAATACTGGTAGACAGATGTTGACAGCGATGGTGTATAGTTTTTGTTAACGGCCAGAGGGTTCTCTCGGCTTAATGTTTGGAGAATCAGCGTTATACTACCCACTACCCTTCTGGATCCGTTCCACTGTCCGAGTGTGGTGAAACCGGCCCAACGATCGAATCGGAAAGAAGCCTCCAGAATGGAACCCTCTGCTGCTTTTTTCCTCATTTTTGAAAAGTTGAACGATGTCACACAGAGACGGCTTCAGGTTCCGAAACGTTTGTTGGAGTCGGTCAGGATAAAATAAGTGAAAAAAAAAAAAACAGAGAGTACGCCACCGTGGTCTAGGGGAGAGATTCGGTACGTAATGTGGAAGTGTATGCATGTATTATGAAGCACGCGAAAAAAAAATGGATGATCTATGTAAGGAAAACATAATTTTAATCCAAGTACCAACTATCGAATTCTAGAAAATGAGCACCTCAAATCATTGCCACAGAAATATACAAGTTCAACGCAATTCCTAATGATTATAAAACGATCGGTCTACCACTCTGAAAAGTGGACTGTCAATAGTGTTGTATACAGATGATCATTCTGCGCCACCGTACTCAAAAGGGTCATACGAAGTTCAGTCTTCCTGTGTTCACCATAGCATATACACCTTTTCTGTATTCCCCTCAGACAGATTAGACAAGGTAAAACATTGAAAATAGAAAACTAAGACACTAGGCTGTTCGTAGAAAGATTTCGTAATACTTAGGTGATTGGTAGATCACGGGTAGTGATCATTTACATATGATGTCATAGACAATCGTTTGCTCTATGATTGGTTAACCTTGTCACCTAGAACTCGTGACCATCTACCCCGGGAAGCCACGAGGCCAAGCGTCAGCCATGGGGCAAGCACTTGTCATTTTCTCGTCGAACTGTCAACATCGCTCTTTTCTGTAAGTATGTAGGACAGTGTCATGGTATATCTCCGTTTCTCGTTCTTCCTGACATCGTCATGTAACTCTGTTATCGATTTAAATCATCACTCTAATTTGTGTGTGCCAGTCAAATCAATCATCAAACAACTGAAACTCTGATCGCTAAATCAAACTCACTCTCTCTACACCTCTCTCTCTCTCCACCTCTCTCTCTCTCTCTCTGGATTCTACTGTCCTGACGTCTCTCACTCGTTCTACTGTAACTTTCTAAGTTGTACCGGGAACGTTTTGTGTTGTTAACAACTGAAACATCCGTCGGTGGGGCTGTCATACCACGACTGTAAAATCTCTTCAAACCCCCATAATACGACAATAGTATTTCCATTCTCAACTGTGACGCTACCAATGGTGTCACAGATGGAAGATTTCCTTTTTTTTTTTCTTTTTTTTTCTTTTTTAAAGCCAGAAAAAATCTCCCGTCCCCTATTTTACAAATCGCAGTGACCATAAAGTAGAATGAACATGCAGACATTATGAGCCTTTCTATGCATTTATCTTAAACGTAAGAGAAATGAGAGTTTTTGCCCCTTTTTGCAAAATTCGCAGTAAATTCTGGTTACATTATAAGTACCGTATTTGACAATATTCAGATCGTTGCATAAGACGACAAGCCGTTGAGGTTCTTATGAAGCACTAGCTTTTCTCTTCTTTTTTATTTCTTTCCACACCTGTGAACATGTGTGCAATCGTTGGGATATGTTTGTAAATTAATCAAATATAAGAGAAAAATGAAAAAGTAAGGGGAAAAAAAGGAAAGAAAGGCTATACCTTACTGTGGCAATGCGTGTCAGCATTGTTTTACAAACGGCAAGGGTAAGTGAAAAAGATATCGAGTAAAGATCACTTGAAATGTTAACGCGATTTTTGTTATCTGAGTTTTTTATTTTTATTTTCTTAATATGAACACGTACCACAGAAATATTTATGAGCATGCGCTTACGCTTCTCCAATTGACCTTGAACATGGAACGTTGTTTGGTCAAAAGTTTATCCAGTTGCAGGAAGAGTTCAGGTAAAAATTGATGACCGGTGACCAAACGATGTTCCATGTTCAAAGCTAGGAGACATGAAAACATACCCATAAATCTCTGTGTGGCGTCAACTTAAGGAAAAAATTGTTTTTTTTTTCTATCTGTATGCTGGTGCACTTTCTGAATAAGTTTGTCATTGGCCGATCACTTAATTCTTGCCACAGATCTGTTAAGGAGATGCACTTACAACCGATTTGTGGGATGAAAGTTCTAAACACTATGTAACATGTATAACACAACTACTTATGATTCTTTTAATTGCTGAATATTATTCCAAACAACAAACGCCAACCATGTCGGTCATTGGAAATCATTTTGATGATATTTTTCAAGCCATCATCTAATTGCAGTATGTGCGTTTCACACCCTAGGGTCAGGACAAACTTAATTTAATTGCCTTGACAAAGAAAAACATAAGGGTGGCGCCATATCGGTTACGATAACAAATGTTAGGTTCGTACGACTACTATATCTGAACTTAGTTTAAAGGAGAAGGAAACCCTGGGAATATATTTATCAAAATGAAGCAGAAGTGTTTGACAAACATCTTCCCAAAGTTTCATTCAGAGATATTATTTCCTATCCAAGTTACACACTTTTGAAATTCAGAGAAGGGTGCTTTCATTTTTGCCTAAATTGAATGTAAAACAACTTGAGTAAGTCGAATCATGATGTCACGTAACCACTGATAGCAAAAATTTTAATGCATTTTTTTATATTCTTTACCTATTATTTCTATCAATCGGAAACACATTTGCACACATTTTGTGTTGAATTACTGATGAGTATTTTGTAATGGTCAAATCATTAATACTCACAATCTCAAAATGGCTGCTTCCTGATAATTTTTTTTTATGAATATTCAAATTGCAATATCTTGGAAAGTAAGCGTTGGATTTAACTGAAATTTGGTAATGGTGTTCACCATATGTTAGTCTCTCATTAACCATTGTCAAAAGTAGTGACTTGCCTTCTCCTTTAAGTGTACCAGTGTGACGTGTTTATTTTCAGTCCGTTGAAGCGTCCTTCGTGTGAAAGCCTCTTACCCGGTTGGCTCAAAGGCAAATGCGACATTTTAAGTCAAATGTACCAATTTGTCATACAAACAAAACAACCTTTGTTTAACATTTTCTCTATAATAACTTCTGCGAAAGCTCAATTCCTCAAAACATTATCTATGAGATGAGTTAGTGAAGATGTATCATTTGAATTTGTGCATATTGGGTGACAAATTATCTTTGAGCAACAATTTAATTTTTGTTTCACTTATTTCTTCTTAAGATGATATATCGTTCTAGTTTCATACGTATTAGCTTTTAAAAGTATGATTTTTGCACTGTCTAAACGGAGAGCCACCATCAGTTAGGGGGAACGTACAAGGAAAGTTTGGGGTAACGAGACCTCATAGATGTCAAGAAATTGCCATTCCTATGTCTTTCAGGACTAGTGAGTTTCTGTAAAGTAAACTTTGTTTTAGAACGCAGGTTTAGACATTCACTGATCTTCAACAAATGGTGTAAGTAAGAGAATTTGATAGATGTTTAATTCATTGATGAATATAAACATGCAATCGAGGACTCTTCGAACAGAAGAAAACTGTGAGTTGGCGAAACCTGTAGTCGAAAATTTTGGATAAAAAAGTCCAGAATACGCAAGTACTAAGCTCCTGAAACGGCTCTGTCCTTATTTTGTTGGATGGAAACCACAACATTAATGGAAGTTCTTGGCTATGAGAGTCTGATTAAGCTGTAGGCCTAAATTTTCTAGCTGTAAGTTCTTATTAACAATGACAAGTTACGAAGCATTACTAAACGTACGGGGAGGTCTTTTTATAAACAAAATTTCCGAGGTAAAAGTCACTCGTGGTCGCTGCAATTACAAAACACCGGAGAACTATATGAGAATTCTAAAAAGGTTTTACAGCCTGCGATAACACGTGACAATTATTTGCTGACAAAATAAGTTTTTGTTTTTCTTGAAAAGTATAAAAGATGAAGACGTTTTGGCACAAGGGTCATAGACTGGGCATAAGGTGCACTCACAAAAACGTAAAGTAAAATAAGAACTCCATAACTTTTTGGTAAAATGTAACACACAGTTAATGTAAGTCTTACATTATGATATAAAAATTTTACTAAAATGTAGTAAAATGTACGAAAATTATGTAGAATACTGCTTACTTTAATTTTACGTATAATTCATGGAGTTCTTATTTTACATAATTTAGGTAAATAATTCTGTGAGTGTGTAAATAACGGAGCAAATGTTCGTGTAATTAAATTAGACCTGAGGTATCAGCAAAGATCTAATATTACACAACAAAGTTTTGAACTAACTTTTGTACTAACCTCTAACCTCCACCAAATCTCTCCTTCTCTTCTTGACAATAACTTGAAAATGAATGAGAGAAGAATGAGAAATAAAAAATGGTACCAAGTCCTAACGCATTATAAATTCGGCAAATCAGACATTGTTGGTTTTCGTTTCACTACAATGCGGCCACGTATAGAGTAAGCACAACACTTACAAGTTTCTTCATTTCATATAAATACTAAAATAAGTACTGATATATTCCCAAAACTACAGGCTATAGGCCTAGATGATAAGGCGTATCTACCCCAACACACACACACCATACTACACTACACAGATTTAACGGGGAAAGTGACACAAGGTTAAGGTCTCACAATTACAAGGAAAATTTTACTATTCCTTCAAAATTCTACCCAATGATTGTTCCTTTACTCACCTGTAGATCAATAAAAGTCCTCGATGTAAACTTTTCACATTCACATTCGACGTCAGCGAATACTTTTGTTAAAACACACACACGAAGAAATTGTATCTTGGAAAAATTCTGTGATTTAGGAAAAGAATCCACAGTAATCAACTTGTAGCTTACGATCAGAGAAACTCGGCCGTGCGATTCAGCCTGCTGTTACTTTTGGAACAAGCTGATCATGTATATGTTGTCCTAACAGTTCAGCCAAGAATGCTACACTGGACAGTACTAGTGTTACGTCTGCAGATAAACAAACGGGGACGTCTCGGTAGAGGGTGCACGATCGTTGCTGTATCGACCATTAGTGCTGAATATCGTAATTGTGAATAAGCAGAAGGATATAAAACGAATGCAAAAAAGACTGTTCGCTATTTTGTAACCCAATATTAACCCAAGATCGTCATTGATTTTCCGTTATTGGTAAACATCAATCTTGACAATGAATGTTTCTTTCATATCTTCGGTAACACATTATTGTTGATTTCTTTGTCAAGTATTGCCGAGTAATGATAAATCTTCAACAGATTTATCATTATTCTTGCCTTTGAGGACCGGAGAAATCTATTGAATTTTCTACAGAGGACCTAAAATCTATTGTTTTGGTCCTCGATCCCACCCGAAAACAAGGGCACACGCACATTCACTGTCTTAGCCGGGCATTCCTTGTCGGTTCTTTCTATGAGTTCCACATATACCTACGAGGTCTGGGGAAATATTTGTGTATCGACATACCATTGGCATAGCACTACTACTTCATGGTATGGGTAATCAATTGTAAACGAAAATGGGAACATTGTTCATCAAATTTCGGCACTCGAATTGTAAACATGATTATAGTGGGTAAGATTCGTGGAAAGGATGTTCACTAATGGCAGATAATGTTTAAAGTTTATGCATTGGGGTATCTGCACATTCTGAATTCAAAAACGAATCGGCCGCCATTGTGAATTCCAATGTGGTCACCATAAGGAAATATTGAGCTTACTATTTGGGCTTCCATATCATATTTGGCACTGAAATTTGGTACATAGGTATTTTGACATGAGGAATGATCAAGAATTTATCTCACATTTGTAACAAACTTGATCGTAGCCATTTTGAATTCCAATATGGCCGACATGTGAAATGGTGAGATTCCTTATCTTGGGTTCAAGGTAATCTGTGGCACTGAAATTTAGTAGACAGGTGCAATTTGACAAGCTGAATGTTATAACGGATTGAATTGACTTGTTTGAGAAAGCTTAAGGCAATTTTTCAGCGTATCAGAATACCCAGTAGGCACATTTACATGCTTTATGTGACGCAAGCAAATTGTACAAGTTGTTATTATATATCTGCCTGACAAACAGGATCTGCCTGGTCAATTTTCAAAGAGGTCTATTTGCTTTCTAACAGAGCCCTCTATTAATCACTGCTATCAGCCAGTTGCAGAAAACTAAAAAAGCACTAACAACTATTAACCACGAACAAACAGAAACATACTGTGAAGCATTATAAAAGAAATTGCAACTGCAGGCATTGTAATGATGTCTTTATAATTCAAGACACTTGAAGATTATATCAAATACACATTTTCCGCAAAGTAGAACAATAACTTGTGACAGTGTATCTCCGGGTGAAAGAGACGAAAGAAAAATGTGAATTTGTGAACGAATTGGAGGTATTCTGAACGGTACACTAAAATGCTTACCAATGATGCGCAAAACGTTTTAGAACGTCTAGACATCCTTACCAGGACATGAATAGAATCATATCTTAACAGTCTATTTCGTTATCAACCACAATTTCAGAATATTATATCTTAACAAAGAGGACATGTATTAATTATCGAAAACAAATATCACATAAAGGGGTTGTATAAAATTAATAGACTTACGATTCATCGTAAGTAAGCACCATCAATTTCCTCTTGAAAGGATAAAAAAGAATTGATAAGGAGTTATCGGTACATTCAGAATGTCTTTAATGGCTGTGTCAAACGTTACTTAATGTAGATAAAACGCAAATCCACATTTTGAATAAAGATTACTACTGTTTAGCAGTAGGATTAAAAGGGAGGATTCCAATGACTTTCTTGAATTTCGAAGCAGGCGACAACATCAACATAGCTATGTTTCTTTCAATGACGTCAGAGATATTCTTCGCACGATATGGCTAAGATTACAAATGACAACGATTTTTGTTTTTATTCAAAGAAGATACCAACTATTTTCGTCAAAAACACTTGGAAATTTATTAATTAACAATAATCATGGATATAGTAACAGCATGATATAAAAAACGACTTTACAACAGATACATGCAGTACACACCATCGAGTTGCTTTAAAAGGGAGAATCTCCCTTTTTACGAGTTCCAGATATTCTTGTCGGTACGCACAAGATAATTCCCATTGATGATCAAAACGTTACCTTCATGATTGCTGAGTTCCAGACATCCTTACCGGGACATGGCTTGAAACATCACTTAAAAACCGATTTTGTTACCAACCTGAGCTTCACAATACTATTTGCAGACTTTGTGTGGATATGTTAAATATCGTAATGGAAAGAACTGTAATGGTGATGAATGAAATTAATTTGATTTTTCGACTAGTAGCTACTAAGCGTCATCTCTCTTGAAAAACTATGTTAGATTTGATAACGAGTTGGATATATCCTTATCGGTAAATCAGTACATTCAGGATGTCCTTAATAGATGTGTCAATCGTTTGTAGTGTATTTTAAAAGCAAATCCAGTTTTTATTTAAAAAAGATTTTAACTAATTTGAATATGATTAAAATAAAATATTGGATTAACTTTGACTTTAACATCCTCACAGCTGGAACAATCAACGTAATAGGGTTTATTTAAATGACACGTAAGTTGCAGACATTCTTACCAGGACATAGTTCAGACTGTAATAAACATGTATTCACTTACCAAAAGACAGAACCTGCTACAAAGATTACTTAATAATTCACGATATATCATTGATGTAGTAGCAGATTTGCAGAAAAAAGCTAAAATTATTCATTTTCGACTCAAAATGGTTTTATTTATGCGGTTCATTGAAAAAAAAAACCTTTTCAGCAAAAAACAACGTATGAATATTCTCTGCAAACTGCTTCTCCTCTACAAACTAATGTTTCCTTGTAAAGGTAGATGAACTCGATTTCAATGAAATTAAGACTTACGTCTCAGAGACTTCTGTTTTTATTGAGACCTTTCTTATCAAATGATGATTACAAGAAATATAAAAACGGTTTGACCAATGCACTCAAATGGACAGAAATCTACAAATACTGTTCTGTAAACTATATTTATTTGAGTGGTAATTCTAGGTAGTGAATGTAGTAAAGGAAACTACATCTACAATAGGCTTTATGAAAAGTGGTCCTAGTTCAAAGGTTCAACGACTTTTGTGGATATACATTACAGTAAAGATGTAAGAGTTATACGAGACTTCTGTTTTTGTTGACATCTTTCTTATCAAATGACGATTACATGAAATATAGAAACGATTCGATCGTATAATGGGAAACTACTCATTTCAAAATCACAAATTGGAGCCATGATAAAAATCCTTCTTTAAGGGGGTGGGGTTTAGTCGTTTTGATCATGTAACCTGAGAAAACTTTTCTGAAAACGTGTAAAGTTGTGATATTCACGTTTTAAAATATTTTATGTCAGCACTTGCCTGCAATAACGTCATGTACCCTGATTTGGGAATTAAAAGCAGGATATGATAACAAAACAACTGGTAAATGAGGGAACAAATATTGACTTCTTGCAACTAAACTGAAGACTTCATGGTCACAGTATGGTAAATTGGAAGTGACATAAAAGTCATCTCAGGCCAGCTATACCGTGAATTCTGGTAAATGCATTTCCTACAACACACCTTACGTCTCCGAGGCTTCTGTTTTTATTGAGACCTTTTCTATCAAATGATGATTACATGAAATATAGAAACGGTTTGATCGTATAATGGGAAACTATTCATTTCAAAAACACAAATTGGAGCCATGATAAAAATCCTTCTTTAAGGGGGTGGGGTTTAGTCGTCTTGATCATGTAAACTGAGAATACGTTCATGAAAACGTCTAAAATTGTGATATTCACGTTTTAATATATTTTATGTTACCACTTGCCTGCAATAACGTCGCGTGTCCTGATTTGGGAATTAATAGAAGGACATGATTATAAAAACAACCGGTAAATGAGGGAACAAATATTGCAACTAAAACTGAAGACTTCAGGTTCAGAGTATGGTAACTTGGAAGTGACATAAGAGTCACATCAATCCAGCTACATCGTGAATTCTGGTGATTGCAATTCCTTCCAGTAGTGAAAACATAAATGTGGAAGCACAAATAACTTCCTTTAGAGATACGTGTGTTTGAATATATTAAAAAGTTTGCAACAACTAAGGGGTTGGCTGATTGAAGTACGCGACCTGTACAACACACCTTACTTATTAGAAAGCTAACAAGTGTAACTCTAACGTCTTTACTGCAGTGTATCTACACGATGGTCCTTGAACCTTTGAGCTAGAGGAACTTTTCATAATGCCTATTTTAGATGGGTTTTTTTTCCTTTTCTTCATTCAACACCTAGAATAATTACTCAGATACATGAAGTTTACAGAACAGTATTTGTAGATTTCTGTCCGTTTGAGTGCATTGTTCCAAAGAAAGGCCACCTCTACTGTGTGCTGCTATTGCTAGCAAGCGTCTATTGATTCTGCCATCCTTTAACAATCAGTTCACCATGAAACGAGGACAATAGTCACACATTGTTCGTGTGTAACAACCACTCCCCCCCCCCCCTTTAAATCATTTTGCAGATACGGTCAACTGACAAAAAACCTTTTAAAGAAAAACAACTAATGAATATTCATTACAAACTGCTTCTCCTCTCCAAACAAATGTTTCATTTTAAAGGTAGATGAATTTGGTCTTCATAACAACTTTTTGGCTCTCTTGAATTTACATTGGGCTTATCAAATAACCTTCTTCAACTAGTTCATTCCTACACGTCAAAAAAAGCTTGAAATAAAGCGTTGCCCACCGATATCAGATACAACGTGCCCAGATTCAACCTACGATTTAACTAGACTCTTCTCTTTCTTTCTGACAACAGGGAAGTCCAAATTCACTGCAAATTTTATCCGAGTGATACCCTTAACGCAGTCTTCCCTTAAAGTAACCAGAATATTCTCCAGGCTCCAACTCCAAATTCAGTCAGTATGCCCGTAATAATGATATATAAACGCAAAACCTAAATTTACAATTTCTTACCTTGAAAGCTGGTGCTTCATGAAACTGATGTCTCGAAATTGATTTTTCTTAATATCCTCTCTTTTTTATATAAGATACTCTTTCTTTATATACTCTTTCTTTTCAAAAGGTTTTTGTTTTTAAAAAAAACACCGTGCATTTGTCTTCAAAATATCTATAATGGCTATATTAGAGTCGCTCTCCTAGTGCAGCTGTCCTTGGTGTCACTTTCGGAAACAAACTTTAACTGTAAACGTCAATGCAATAAATCTGCTATTCCGTTGCTGGATGGGCACAGCTGTAATATCTGAATTGCCTCTCTGATAACTCTGATGTTCCGTCCGATATCCTCGTCAAGGTTGCAAAAAAAAATCGTCCCGTCCTTTACTATAGAAGAATTTCTCTTACCACTATAGCTGACGCCAATGGGTAAATTCTGAATACAATTCGTACAAGTTGCAACCCATATGGGCTCGCTCGTAAAATCCCTGCATGGTCACATTGGTAGGTCTCATACCCACAATCCTGACAACGCAATATACTGTTTTTCTTTTTTCATTTCTTCGGAGACTTCAACATTTGATACTTTACAAGGATAACAGCAACTCGGTTGTAGGTAGTAGATCTGAACGCCAGCTACTAAAATACCGAGCCGCTACAGTGCATTCCCCAAAACATCGTAATTATGCAGAAACTCCACTCCCCTTAATCCGCATTCCATTCTCGTCTCACTTCCATTACCTTACAAGTGAATGGTTAAAGCTTCTTTTAAGAATACGGTGTGATGTTAGACGTTTGAGGAGCTAATCAATTGTTGTCAGTGGATAGTTTTGCCTAAAAAAGAACAGAAGGAAAAAATGTCACTCGTAGCTTATCCACACACCGTTGCAGGATCTATCGTGAGGGTGATCAGGGGTGAACTTTATCATTATAAATATGCATCTAGCTATATGTCCCCTGTTTTAAATTCCATCTGATATGCATCTAGAAAAGAGCTCGCTTTATTCAAAATTAGCAGAGTGAAACTCAGAACACTAATCCGTTGAAATTGTGCTAAAATCTGCTACCGTTTTTCAAATACCCTTTTTCAAAGTTTGATGAGAAAATATGATGATAACGTGTCGTAGTTCTCAGCGTAGGTATTTCTTTAAAGTGAACAGTTTCATGTTTTACAAAGTTTCATATTTTGCAAGTGATATTAATGACATGTAAAGACGAAAACACATGCTACCATGACAAAACAAAAGACACTGAAAGAATATCCTTGAAATAAGGGATAACATAAGACATATGATGGAGTCCCTCTCTTTACGTCAAATATTAGCATACTTCGCCAATGCTCATTTATAAGACAGGAATTCTGTGCCTGTAGATTGTCCAATATTCTTTGGATTTTAATGACGTTTGAGGCTATTTTGTAAAGAAGTCAATGAAAAATACAGACAATATATCCCAAGAAATCCTAGTTTCCCTCAATCTAACAATAATACTTTACTTCTTGCTGAACATTTTTTAACCTTTGCTACAATTTTTAATGTTACCACAACAAAGCGGAGTTTTTATTGCACCTATAACCATTGCAAATGACTACACATATGTATGAAGTATTATTTTAGCAGTCTGGACGACTGGTGGCCTGTAGGGCAGAGGTCTATTGAACGGGGTACCAGCATTCCTTCCGAGGAATTTTTAACTATCGGGTAACCTTAGAGAGTATCAGGTGAAATAGTTTGCATCGTATGAAATCAGAAAATGTGCCAGACTGATGTCTGAGAGACAATATATTATAATCTCTGAGAAACTCAATGACAAATTTCCTACAGAACCATCCATGCTGAACCTTTCAAAACTGATCAATGTCAGCAGTAAATGTCTGTGTTTAATATTACATACAATGGTGAAGCTGACTAGCGTGCACATTACACTTTGGCATCCAACACACTTATTAAACCGTGAAAGAAGTCAAAAGCAGTATCAAACGAAACATACGCTGAAAACAACAGTAAAGAAACGTCCTATTAACCGGCCGAGTCCACCTTAAAGCCTGTCAGAGACACAGTAGCCACAGTCAGGTCAGGCTAACAGCATGCATTCATGGACCGGCGAGACGATTAGGCAGAGAGGCGTGGGTCCTCACCTGAGCGAAAATGGCTCAGTATCAAAAGTCCCAAGGTCCGGGGTTCTTTTGCAGGATCAATGCAATGTTTTGGTTTAGAATATGTAAATGACAATGTACATATTGTTTCCATTTGACAATTATGTTTTCATGTTAAAATACTTCATGAAAAATAACAGATTAATACTATTTCTATCGAGAATAATTGTTTACGTCGATTGTCTTGTTTAGTCATGACTTTTTTTTTTCTAGTAAAAGGGCTCACCATTTCATACAAACAAATGTCATGTGGTCTGTGCATCACTTTAGCCGTCACCCTTTTTTGTGGGGAAGGAGAGCGGTGAAAGACTCAGAATTTAAGCTTAGGAGAAGAGCCAGACAGTTTTCCAAAAATGGCGAAGTCTGTATGTCCCGTAACACCATTAAGCTCTGCCATTGACTTACACACTAATAAAACCGACCCTCCAGGGTCGTTTGTGCATGGAAGGGAAGTCATATAAGATTTTCCCTACCATTCATGTGATTGGTAATGACGTAACCTGTCATGGCATTTTAAAATCTTCCTATGTCGACGATTCAGATATTAAGGTACAAGGGGTAAAAGTTTTGAAAGATGCTCAAGGCCCCTTGACATGAGGACTGTAGGACCGAAATATCACAAAAAAAAACTTCGATTTTCTAAAACAAACTAAATCGCTTTCAGTCTTTCTAAAATTCGCATTGTATCTACTTTTACCGGTGCTCCGTTGAATGTACATTTTGAAACTAATTATCCACCATCTCTGTAACACCAATGAGACATACTTTTGAACGTTAATCTCTTTGGACATGAAACCCATTCATGCAAAGTAACACGAATATCAATTATGCACTAATTAAGAAGCAGTAATGAGGATTTGAACAGATTGAACAATAAACACACACAACACGCACACGCATACCCACGCGCACACGCACGCACACCCACCCACACAGACATGTCGGGTTTTCCGCAACAGAATTCAAGATCCGCTATAATAATCACAAAAGCTCACTAATCTACCAAAATAAAGACACGTGACTGAACTTGGTAAGTACATTTGGTCTCGTAAAGATCATAACACCAAATCACAATATACAATATAAAATTGAAAGTATTACGGTTTGATCTAGCAGAAGTAAAATCCATCGTAAATTTTTTTGTATGCACCATTAGTTTTACAAGGTTCCAGTTTCATATTGCTATCATGCTTTATTCAATTGTTGAAAGTGCTTTTGATGCACGGTATATTGTTTCCAAGAAGTCGTTCAGGAAGTGGCAACAGGCAAAACGCCTCATTTTAGGTTAGGAGTTACCGGTATGTTACACATGTGAAAGTGTGAGGATATTAAAATGGTGCGCTGATGCAAGACAAGCTTTAAAAGTACAAATCTTGAAAGCAATGTCTTCTTTTTTCATGAATTTAACATTAAAAGCAAGTACTCATAACTAATCCTGATGCACACTCATTCAATATGTGTTTGTGTCAGGGAACCGTTGTTAGAAATTTTAAATTTGCTCATATTTTGACTTAGTCGAAGTTTCTTGCACAGAAACAAATCAGGTTTACTGACAATTTAAATTGTTTCATTGAAAAATGGAGGACAACGTGAACCCAAGATTTCTGCAATTAGAGGTATTTTTATGCACATTAATTGACACATTGTACCTTTTGTAGAGTCGTATGCAAAATCAAATGGCAGGGTAGCATTAGCCACGAGTCAACTTATATCTTGGTGGTGGATGATAATTTTGGAGACATGGTAGCATTTTTGCGGTGTATTCTGGGTTGTTTTGTTGAAGTGGCATTTCAAATTAGGATAGAAGGCCTATCCCACAGGCAAGGGTGGTAAAACCTTATCAAAGAACCAGAAGTGTGACAGGCTTTATCAGCAACATACTTTGTTTTAGTAAATATGTTTATTCGGCTTTAAAAAAATATGTTAGGTTGTCGGGGGTAATGCAGTTTCAGCAGTAGCTAAGGGTGCGTCATTCCAGGGATGTGTCATTCTAGGTGTACTAACTATACTGCAAAAAGAATCAGACTATCGACCATAGCTCCCCTTGAGAACTCACTTATCCTTTTCTTTTCTATGCACAGTATTGAGTCAAGTCAAATGTAGTACAAATAATTTCACAAGTCACAAAACATAAGTTTTCCTTTTCTTACGTGCTTTCAAAGTAACCTCAGAACCAGGGTACGCACAATGTCAATGATGAAACTCCTTGTTCAATGATTGTCCAAACAGAATCGCCGAATGCTGGCGCTATTTCACTTATGCGGGTAAATATAAGGGCTGTTTACACACAATTTTGAGGTTGGTGATAGGCCTGTCAACGGAAAGTGTCTTCTTACTGTTTATCAACACTTTCTGTGTGCATACAACGAATAAAGCAATAGTAAAAAAAAAAAATTGCTTTGTTTGCAAGGCCTCACTGTGTGGTATACACATACGAAGTCACTTACTGGTATGTTACCTGCTTCTTTTACATGAACTGCTGTAAACTGACATTTTAAAAGATAATGGTTCGCTGAATTGTATTCGTCAGATATAATCAATAGGACGGTCAGGCAAACCAGACAAAAGAGGTATCTCGATCCAAGTTACCTGCAAGGCGCTTGTAAGCAGGCTGCAACGATTATGTTTTATTGTTGAAATTAATGTCCTTCCACGATCTGTAAAATGATTGATCGTGTCGGATTAAAAACAAAATACGTGAAATGGGCCCCTTTTGGAATGGGCCCAATTATCATCCTTATTTAGCCTTACTTGGATGATATAGTACACTAATTAAAGTTCAGGTGGTGTGAAAAAATTAAAACGATTGAAGGAGATTTAGATTGTGTCAGAAAATGTGGTGTCGTAGCGACATTCCGTTTCGAGAGCGGGAGTGCCTGTCAAACCTTCCACCCCTTCTAGCTAAAGATGTGAATGATCGACATACGAAAAGTTTTGAATGTCATGATAGGCTAGTCCATTACCAGGCCAGGGGAATGCAGCTTCATAACTGCAAACAAATAAAGGGAAATCCCCCCCCCCCCCCCCTCCCGTCTTCTTCCTCCCTCCCAAATCGGATAATGTGACCAGTTCAGTCCAGCCTGAGTTGTCTCATGTGCAATTTAGGTGTCTTCAGATGTGACCAAATGGCGCTATTTCTATATTCATTTTAAGATAATTCATTTGGCTGACTTTCATAGAATCAAACGGGAGCAATTCAAGACTACACAGCAAACTGAAACTACACTATATTTTCTATCAAAAATGGACAGTTTAAAAAAAAGCACTGCAGATCTTGTTCTTACGTCTACCCTGTGTAAAAATGGTCTAGTACACGAAGTCTGAAAACCCTGATTTTGACTGTAGACTAACTTGTAGAAAGATGCACACAACTGATCAATGCTGTTTAGTATGCTTTTAACTTACATTAGTTACACTTGCAAGCACTATTCCGTTATGTTGTCCCAGGCAGGGATACGCTATAAAGTATTATACATGGGAATCTCTCCTGCTTATTTTAGTATTTTGAGACGTTTTATCTACCAATTAAATCAAAATCTTTTTTTTTTTACTTCAGTACAGCTCACCAAAGCAGTGCATTATCGCTTTCCGTTGAAGAAAAACGTAATTTATAACAGCTATTGGACTATCGTCGAGTTGTCATGAGACTTTAGGTCTAGTCACATTTAACGAAACGGCTGAACGTATGATCCTAGTGGTAGACTATTTCAGCTTTCATTCTGGACAATATTATTTACAGTAAAATCCGCAAAGGTATTGTAGTGGAAACCGCTATGTTTCACGTGGCTCTGGTCTATTTAATATTTTACTTGTATATCCGGGTCCCTTGTTGTCCTTCTGATTTCGTGAGGTCCTAGCTGTGTGCCCTAGAATCATGTCTGGTAAAAGTGGATGACTGTATGTTTTCTACCAGACTAAAACTGACTCACACAAAACTGACATTTAGTGCTACACAAGCTAACGTACCTATTTATATAAAACTTCACCTCCGTGATTTGTGTAACATCCCCCACCCCCCCCCCCCCACAGTCAGGTACCGTATATGGGACATACTATAACACAAGATCATTTTGACTATTGTCTTCTTCTTTCTTGATAGACTCCGTGTACACAGGGTTTTCACAACATGACCCTGTTGACTCCAACATCTCTGCTTCTGCTATCTCTAAATATGAGCGAATCAATTCACTCAATAGATGATACATTACCTTATAAATTTAGAAATAAGTCATCTGATTTCATACGTTGTCAAAACTGTCCTTTGTCTACCACAAATGTACACATCTGTTTACCCTACATGAGGTGAAAAGTTGTCACTGTTTCATTTGGGAGTGGATATTTTCTCCGTCTAACTTAGTACACAGAAAACTATTAAGAGCACGATTTCAGTCGATGTAAAAGAAAAATCCTACTCGACGCTTTTGAGGATTTTCGTAATGTTTACTATAATCGAATAGTATACCCGTACTGACAGATGATCAGTTTTATGATAAATAAACTGACTATACAGGCTTTGGTTATATTGACAATTAACTAATCCGGTATTCACTTTCTGTCTCGGGATAAGGGAAACAATCAAGGTTCACTGTTAACATTTATATAAATGACACGCTGCAATTGTTTTATCGTTTTCACAATCGTGGTTTGCAAATTCTGGCTCTAAATTTACATTTTCCAGGTAGTAGATTAATTTGACCTAACATTGCATCAAAAATTGATTTATTACTCTCTGAAATAGGAAATAATAAAACCTAAACGGTAGAAAATCATGTCAAAATACATATTATTCAGTCAACAATGTAAATATAGAGGTTATTTTACGATTGCACGACACTGTAATCACAGGATACAACCTATAGTGCTTTATTTTTACTCTTGTATATCCTTTCATACTTTTATATTCAGACGTTTCTTCGTTAAGATATGTGCGTATTTGAATGATTGGTTACTGGTTGATCAGATATGTTTACTGCCCCCTCTATATACTGTAATATCAACGACATCGTGCAAACAACATTTGTTTAAACATTCAGAACTGTTATTGGAGATACTGTACCGTCATTTGTGACAGAGCATCTGTCACGTGAACAGGTCATGACTTGGCAAATGTTTTCATTATAATTAACATACGCATATCATAAGCATTTAAAAGACAGGAAAATGTGACTTTTAGCACTGCAATAACGTTGCAGTTCACATTGCGTAGTTGCCGATATGTAGCCTATATGGTCTCAAAATAGATTGTGTTACCCACATGAATTCATAATTAATTTATTTTTCATTTCTAGGAAACAAATGACAGGAATTATGACAAATAAATACTGATACATGGGAGATAAACGTGTGGCGCATCCCAGATTTTTATCTGCAATGTTTTGTTCACTTTCAAGATATTCCAACTTGAAAGTACTGTACATCATTCTGAAATTGCCATGTTACAACCTGATAATCTGTGATTGAATAAATTTTCATTTTTGCGTTACTAACTTTTTTAACTGAACAGTTTTGCATAAATTAAAATCAAAGTATTAATAATTTGTCACTACATGCTGCACCTCGTTAATTCAACGCAAAATGTGCACGAAATTATGTGAACAGGTAAAGAAAGCAAATAGATACATTTAATTCCTCCTGTCAGGCATATGTGTGGAGTCATTATTCGATATACTTAAGTCTTTTTACATTTATTGAGACCAAAAATGGCATGCACACTTCTCTGAATTATTGAAGTGTTTTAACTTTGAAAGGAAACATAGTTTTTCTTAATAAATCTTTGGAGGGATGTTTGTCAACCACTTCTAATTTATACTTCATAAATATATTCCCTGGGTTTCATTGAATACATTGAAATGCACCCAATTTGAAAACAGTTTCACTCAACTGACAGTGACAGATTTCAGCCGTGTACCTGATGAAAAAAAAAAATGTTACGGATGGGTGGAAAAACATCTGTCGCCTTATTTAAATGTAATGAGATGTGAATATATCACTAGAAACAGAGATTTCTACACTTTCTGTCACCTCCTGTGTAAAATTATACTTTTTTGATGTACTTTAACACCATTTTCACACTTTTGCAATATGCAAGCCACGCCTTTTTGAACAGTTCGAAACGTCACAAACACTCCTGCTTAGTACAATTTACTGATTGAAAAACTGCCTCACAATTTGGGTTTCCAGCATACCTTGAGAGTTCTTTCAGCATTTACCTTTTACTTTGCCAGGACTTACCGTACATGAAAACACAATAATCAAGATATATTACTTTTTTGTAAATTGAGTGAAAATTGCTGATTTTTGTAAGGAGCCAAATTTGAGACACGATTTACATTTCCAGCATATCATGAGCACTATTTAAACCAATAATGCAATTTTTAAAATACCTGTACATTGAACGTCCCCATTACTTGCACCTAGCATGATCACATCTAAAATATTTACTAATTTATTTTCACGCGTCCTATTGAAAATAACGAAAGGTTACGTTTCACATAAAATAACTTCAAGAAGTATTCGACATTATTACTTATTTTCATTGGCCGAGTACTTTCTATATATTATGACCTTATTTTTACCTTGCACAGATTTAACTACATCTAACTACATCACTACATTGTATGTAATTACATGATTGGTTAATATTTTACTACATTATTGGTTCGTGTTAATTATAGGTGAATTTGTCACTTCTTTATCGGGTTAGTTTTAAGTTATCGGTTACTCCGCGGTACTTGTCCGCTTGTTATCCATAATTTGCAGTTTTGCAAATTTTCCATTTTCTCTTCTGTTTTTCCACATTTTAATTGGTTTCCACTTTGATAAACTGGAATCAGTACACATATACCGTGTTGTTTACTTTGAATATTGCAGAGATAAACACCATGAAACATGTGTTGTGGAATCAAATGTTACACGGCGATCGTTTCGACTGTCTACAGAATTAAAGTGGACTATTGGATCACAATTAAATGACTAGACATTCGGATATTTGTCATCCTTAACAATCACGTGAATGTATGTTTGGCAGACTCCTCATTTGGTTGCTTCTTCCCTGTTTCTACTATCACTTTCCTTGTTTTGAGAAAATGATAAACTCTTGTTTTATATCAAGATAAAAGAAGATCTCAAAACTCACCGGGTACATGATTGATGTTGAAAGAGGAGGAAAGCTAAGCGTTTCGCACACTGTCATCCGAGGTCGCAAGCCAATGCATTTAGAAACCAAGATAAGGCATGGTATACACACGCACACAAAATTTAAACCTACGATCCGGTAACCTGCATATAGTTGTAGATCCAAAACGGTCGATGTGTTGATTGGTACTATGCATACATGCCTGACACAGACTAGTTTCTTTAGTATCATGAATATGTCTCTCAAATTTTGCAGATCGCTTAATCATGTACTATAGGCTAGCCGGCTAACTCGTATTTCCATCTCCCTGTCCCTAAACTACGTCGGCACGCACATGCATGTTCAAAAATAGATAGTCGACGTATATGGTTGGGCATTCCGGTCATAACGTCTAAGTCTTTACGCGTAAAGTGTTTAGACGTTATGACCGGAACGGCCAACCTGGCTAAACCGGTCATAACGTCTAAATCTTTACGCGTAAAGAATGACAATGACGTCTTAGGGAAATGACCAATCACAATTCTTTAAAGGCATTTCTTTACGTATAAAGAAAGCTTGCAACTCTTTACGCGTAAAGAAAGCTTGCAACTCCTTACGCGTAAAGTAATCTTGACATTTCTTTACGCGTAAAGAATTGCAACCTTTCTTTACGCGTAAAGAAATGCATTTCACTTGGCCGTGACGGTCATAACGTGTAAAACTTTACGCGTAAAGTAGACTTCCACATTACACAGCAACAGTATTGAACATAACAGAATGAATCATGATTGAGAGAACCATAACATCGCTACCTACAGAATATTGCATTACTTTGATACATTAAATTAAGCACACAAATAAGGACATTAGTTGGGATGGAAAGATATATTAACAAAAAAAATCAATTAAGAGCTCACAGAAAAGACTCTAAAATTAGCTTGTGGAAGTTCTTACTCGTATTACACACGCCCGTTCATCATGTTAGCCACATGCCTAAGCCAACATACAAAGCCTAGGCCTAACGTTAGATACGGTTCATCTGATTTGTCCACAACACAAATGCCGGGTAGAA
This sequence comes from Stichopus chloronotus, assembly GCA_021234535.1. NCBI lineage: Eukaryota > Metazoa > Echinodermata > Holothuroidea > Aspidochirotida > Stichopodidae > Stichopus > Stichopus chloronotus. The sequence goes on along the minus strand of SFZH01000008.1, from coordinate 25,979,082 downwards.
CAAATTCTAGACGAATAAGCACAATCAACGAAAATTTACAAAGGAGGAGACAAGATTCATTGATTCTTGGGCTTGTTACACGCATTGTGGACGATTGTGTTACATTAACCTCATCGTTCCTGTTCATTAGCCTGTTTGAAATGGCATGTAATCTCCTTTGAAGGGTGTCTATTCTTTCCTCCATGTTCATTAACTTTCCTTTGAAGTTCTCACAATGCTACAAACGGCCGGCCAGTCCGACAGCAGTCCAGTTGGGCTATCAAAGTACTCACATAGCAAACTGTTCGAGTTTTCCCGCCTGTCCAGTGATCACAGAATTTTTCGTAATAAATTAGGCCCTAATCCCATGTTATCTGGCACTTCTTTACGCGGAAACAAGTCAGTCAATTCTTTACGAGTAAAGTTTTACACGTTATGACCGTCTCGGCCAGGTGAAGTGCATTTCTTTACGCGTAAAGAAAGGTTGCAATTCTTTATGCGTAAAGAAATGTCAAGATTACTTTACGCGTAAAGAGTTGCAAGCTTTCTTTACGCGTAAAGAAATGCCTTTAAAGAATTGTGATTGGTCATTTCCCTAAGACGTCATTGTCATTCTTTACCCGTAAAGATTTAGACGTTATGACCGGTTTAGCCAGGTTGGCCGTTCTGGTCATAACGTCTAAACACTTTACGCGTAAAGACTTAGACGCTATGACCGGAATGGCCAACCATAGACGTACAACATGGCCCTCCTGGGGTATCCAGAAGTTTAGAAAACACAACCTATAGTAGCAATGTCACGAAAAGATCACCTGATTGTTTTGAAGAATAGGTCCCAGGTGAGTCATAGAAGATGGATTTGCAACTAAGGTCCTCACGCACCGTTGATATTGTCATTACAACCGCAAACTGAGTAGTCATTAGTACGATAGATAGAGGCTTGTATTGATGTCAGAATAAAAGTCACATGCTGTCCTTGCAATTGTGGGGTTCACTTTGCATTATGGGCTGTAACAGCATGGATTAATAGAATTGATGACTGTTAATAGCGTTGACAATTAAAACAAAAGGGAGCACACATGTCAGTGAAATTCTTCGCGTTGAGGATCATGTGATTGTGTCCAGGAATGAACTGTGCTACGCAACACCAAGTGTCTCAAAATGTGAGAAAAATTTAAATATGCCAGAATAACTATCATATTTCCCTTGAAAGTCATGATACGTATTTTCTCTTCTCTGCACAGGTTGCATTTCCCAGGGTCTACAGGTTTGGGGGGGGGGGGGGGGGTTGGTTAAGATTTTCCAGCTGATGGAGTAGTTGGTGTTCTGGCGCTTTAACTGCCAAATGTACTTGGACAACTCTGTTTCCGTTTCGTACTTCGCGTGTCTGAGGGATTTCGTGTGGTTGGCGAACCGGGATTTGAATGTGCCCCGTGTCATCCCTATGTATGATGCGGTGCTTTCTGGGGTGGTGACGTCGGCTTGGTAGACCACATTTGAGGTCAGGCAGTTGCCTTTGACTGGGCACTCGGCCTTGACCCTGAGTTGCATTCACTTGCTGCCGGTGCAGGTGTATGGGTGCTGTCACGCAACAACCCGTTACACAAAATTTTCAACAGAAATACAGTCAAGTTAAGTTACAGCTGCCCCCCCCCCCAAGCATCAGGTCAATCATCCAGTCACACAACAAGAAAATCATACATATATATATATATATATGTATATATATATATATATACATATTGATATATATTTAGAACACATTGATTTTCTATGAGTGAGTAATTACAACAATTTTTGTTTTTGAAAATTCGTAACCAGACACTTTTTTAACACTTTCAGCCACCGTAAGAAGGTAATACATTCTTGGAGGAAACAAATGCGAAAAAAAATGACCTGGCTGTACTAGCCAGGGGGATTGCTAACCCCGTCCCTCTTCCTCTATTGACAGAAGCATGTATGGAGGAAAATTAGATAGTTTACTAACATATGGAGTCCAGGAAAGTTCAATCCGTCTCGATTATTATTATTATTTTTGGCATGGCCGTATTATAGATGCACCCACTTTATTAAAGAGTGGTGCTTTAAAAAAAATAACATTTCACATCAGTAAAACACCACATGTAAAAAGAGATATCTCTAGTAGAGGTATCTCTAGTAGATGTATCTCTAGTAGAGGTATCTCTTGTAGAGGTATCTCTAGTAAATTAATAAAAAAGAAATGTTATGTCACATCCACGTTTGCTGACACAAACATTTACAGGGCTGGATTTTGTGTTAAAAGTGACAATTTTTCTTTGCTACAATAATCAAATCTTCATTTTCGTGTGCCAAAACGTATTTTGCAAACTGAACGCAAGGGTATTATGTGAATAATATATTGATTTCTACATTTGTATGGATGATTGCCCCTGCTGTCACATACGATAGGTAATTCATTAGAATCATTGTCACAGTTGTTTCTCGACCATGTATTATACCGTATTGACCCATGGAATGTGTCACTGAGGTGCGCTCAAGCTATGTTGCGACACAATAAATTACTGTGGATTTGGGAATCGTCTTGCTATGATAATTATTATTAAAAGTCATATTCCTTAGTCTTTTCTGAAATCTTCTTAATCTTTTATCAAGGCCAATTTGGTGTGAAACAGTGATATAAAACAAATAAATGATGAATGTTTTTCTTTCGTGCGACAGTATGAAGGTTTCTATTTGTTAAGTTTAAAGATTTGACGAGCATATTTTACCCTGCCTTGAAAAGAATGTTCTTTCTTTCAATCCAGGAAAAAAATTTTACTCTGCATTTACACCTTTCGACCTGAAAAAATGTCACATGGCGTGGTTTTAATGGTTTTGATTACTGAAGAAAATTGATATTCCATACATTCAATATAGGTATTTTTATCGAGGAAAACCATATCTCAGCATCGTGTTCTATTTGGGAGTTAGCTAGTTTTAAACAAAATCTATTTTGGGTTTTTTTTTTTGTATATTCCGAAATTTGTGATGTCACCCAGACACAACTACGTGAATATCCTTAAATTTTATTGCTTTTCCTTTTTTTTCTTTTTATATGAATGAAGCATTACAATATTTTTAAAGCTGTGACCTTATTTTAAAGTAAATCCCAGTGTATAAACAACGAAGTTTTTCATTGCAATGGTCATTGCAGCGTGGTCTGACAGAGCATCAGCGCGGTGGATAAGGGGTGGGTGTGAAGGGGTAAAAATGAGCCAAATAATGCCACTTCAGTGGTGTGTAAGCATTTTTCTTATCTACAAAACGACTTGAAGGAATCAATCAAATCCCTTATTTTTTCTGAATGAAAGTCGGCAATACTTCGAAAGGTGCTCGATAATACACACTAGGATCAAATAAGAAGGATATTGCAAGCACGCTAAAATGGCAATTAGCATTTAACAAAACAATAAATATCTGTGTCACGTTCACCTTCACACTGACTGTGCACTTTACGTATGTGCAACTTGTACGCAACTATTCGGCACCAACGCAATGAAAAAACAAAAATCACACGACGAAGCTTCCTAAATCCAAGAACCATAGCTTCGATTAATATAACCATGTCCAAAAAATACAACAACAAAAAACCCACACACACCTCCATGTAAAAAAAGCACCAACAACTTACTCCAACCTACTTCACTGATTATTTGAACCCACCCTGTTACTGACCTAATTTTGGTTGAATTGTGTGTTTACACTTCAATTGCACCCCGGATGCTGAGAGAGGATGGGTGGAAATTTTTACTTTTTGCAGAAGGTTGTTTCTTTGGTGTTTTAATTGTTCTGTAGGAACACTGTAGACCCAAAACAAACTTCTAATTTTGAGAACAGGACAAGGAATAAAGAAAATATGAAAATACAGATAAGCACATTTTTTTTAACCCAACGGCTACCATAAATAACTGATATGATATGCCAAAATGACAGCCGCGTCATCAGCGGGGTTAGAAAGGTCAAAATCTTTCCCTGCTAGTTTCAAGTTTACCCGTAGTTGGCCCCACATACTGTGGTACAGTGAAAGCGATACCTTGTAGTTCATTCCTATTGAAACACTCAGGTATAGCAAGTTATGTTACCATTGCCAGTGTATGCGGAGAGGAGTTTTTTAATTAGGACAAAGATATTCTTTTTTATGCATAACCTCACCTGCTACAGAAGTTAGTAGCTTAAGTGCAGTTTCTGATATTTGTGAAAAAAAGATTTCCTCTTGAAAGTATGAAGTCTAGTCCGTCTTTGGCACCCATCCCTCCCCCATTCTATGGCACCACTAGTGCCTGACTTGTGCATGGGGACAAGGTAGCAGACAAACTGGCAAAGGCAATAATGAGTTGAGAGAAGAGGCGGGCCAAGTTTGCCGCAAAGCCCGTCCAAAGTATTCCCTTTTCAGAATACAATCTGTAAAATTGATAAGTAGTAATTAAGGTGATGCTTCAGGAGAACTTTTGTATTAATTTTGGAAACTAACTTGAGTTTTTCATATGAAATTTGTTAATTTTCGAAGTTTGTGCCGAAGAAATCTGCACTGAGATCAAACAGGTAGTCAGGTATAATCAGCAGCTAATCAGAGTTACCGTACAGCATTTATTGGTACGAATGTAATGCTTTTGATGAACTTTGATTATGTCTTCTTTAACGTTCTGTCATCTTTTAAATTATTATTTTGTCACTCAGTGTATGAAACCATGATGAACACGTAATTCCAAACTAATGGTACAGTAGAACTGAATATGGTATAGATCATAGAGTAAAACTTTGCAGAACTATTACACTTTTCACACATGTGACACATTGTTTGGTTATATACCAACTTCCAAGAGATAACCCAAACAAAACATATAAGGAACAAGGTATTGAACAGGCTTGTATCTTTTACTTTTTAGTACACCTAATATTACTATACACAAGAGAGTTAGTCTTGCCAAAACCTTACATAGCAACCTAATTAATGGGTTGAAGGTTGAGGTCAATGTTAGATATGGGACAAGGCATGTGAGGATGGAAAGTAAATTGAAAGTTCAATTTTGGCGGGAGTGGATAACGGAGATTGAACTTGAACGGATGAAGGGCATTTCATTGCAAGTTACTAAATTCGTAGCCATTTTAAATCGGAAAAAATGCTGTTTAGGTCTACCATTCGCAATAAAGTCATCCCTGCATGTACATTTCTTCAAAGACCAAAAAAGTAACATTTAACTAAGGAAATTTGCAGAGGTGCGATCGGAGTCTTGGCACAAGTCCCAGGTGTAAACTCTCAATTGTGCTTTTTACCTCACGCCTTTAGTAACTGCAAGCGACAATCATATTTTCCCTAAGAAGAGACCAAGCAATTTTATCGCGCTTTGTTAGTTACCGCGCAAGAACGAGATAATTTCCCGGAAAAAGGAAGCTTTTTCCCTGGCTGTGGAATATATGCACATTCCTATCACACGTACTCGCGAATGGTTTTGCCTCTCTCAACATTCTTTGATTAGGTCAATTAAAGACTTCTTGACAATTGCAACCTTCCCAGGGCCTTTTGCAATTGAGATCCGAACCCCATCGCTCATACCAAGTAAAACTTTCAACTGAAGCTTTGCCAAGCATCTGCATGAACCAGGACAGGGTACATTAAAACTTCAGCCACTGACTTCACTGAGAAACATTATTTCAAGTACACGCCATACTCGTTATTATTGATGTGAATACAAATTCAAGACTTCTTACACCTGAATATTATTAAAAGTATTACTATTAAAAAAATTAGACAGACATTTGTATAGAAACTACACCTGTGGAGAATTTGACGTAAATGCCCAACATATAACCGACATTCGATCCAGAGTTGACCTAAGTAAAAGCTATTCGGTAACTTAACAATTGTCTGTATTTTGACCTCAAGTTCAACAGTTGTGGGGAACCAGACGTGCCCTAAATAATCACTGGAGAGACCGTATAGGAACGCATACTGAATTTATACTCTATAGTGTAGTCTGACATGTCTGAATAGTTACTGTAATGATGATCTTGGTGTAGTTTTAGTTTCTTTATCGAACACCTAGGCAGATATATTGATAGCAACAGAGCTAATGGGATTGTATACCTGTAGGCTTATATTTATAAAGATGGACAATTATACTCTAGTAAGCCAGTAGTTTTTATTTTCCATAAATGAGCCTTCTTTACGTCGAGTGGATTGCCAGACATCCTTTACCTATAGTTATCGCATTTGTCTTTATTTGTAATTCCATGGTTTAAAACTAACAAAACGGAAAGGAATGGAACATGTTGACTTCTGGGAGTATGAATTGTGTTAAATTTGACCAAACCTCTGTGTTTTTACGAAAATGTTTGCCCAACGTAATGGGTAAAAGACATATGTAAATAACAATTAATGAAATTTACTGAAAGAGACTAATGTTTCACTGCATGAATTTCGAACCCCATGTCAAATCTTCTTCCAATTAGATAAACTTCGCGGATCAATTAAGAAACATTTCCAAGTGTATCAAAGTTACCAAAATGCCATGTCAGTGGCAAAGTATTACACGAAGTTTTTCTTTGTTCTTACTTAACATTAAAATTTAACGTAAGTGAAAAGTTAGATTGGGTATGTTGTAGATTTACCCGAAAGGGGGTTCATGGAGTTGATATCCATAGACATGTGAGGATTTTGAAGGCTACATAAACATTAAACTGCAATATAATCTGCCATAATTAGTAAAATCTCACATTTAACAATTGCACACACTCATTCTTATTTATTTTAGACCCTAACATGTACTTGCTCTGGGCATATGAATTAATACATACAAGTGTCTGGTCATTAATTTTCAAAAAACCAAAAGTGAATCATTAATTACTCAATCAGAAATAATCGTTTGTATGTAACATATGGGGATCCCTTTAGTTTGACCATTTGTCCGATGCACACTGTTTCAACTGATATCCGTTTTATTGATTGATTGACTGATTGATTCACATGCATGGATTGATTGATTGGTTGGTTCGTTCGTTGATTAATTGATTGATGGTGATCATGATTTCCTTGTTTCCATATCACTTTATTGATTGACTTGGATTATTGACTTTATAACCAAAGAAAGTATCATTTTTCTTCTTTTTTTTGAGAAGAAGACCTTCTTCCTTAAGGAACACTTTTTTGCAAGCTTCCTGTTTCCATAAGAAAAAAGGAGCAGGGATCAGACTCACATTCTCCCATAGCCATTTAAAGTTTGTTTGTGGCAATGAATCTGTGGAGAAATTTAACGTGGAAGTACTGAAGCTTGACTTCAGACACTGTATAAACTGGCATGGAGAAAATTTTACAAATACTGAAAAATAAGTGGCAACAGAATGTGAAGTCGTTTAGATGAGTTCACTGCCTTGAACATGGTTTCTATTCCAGCTTTCATGTTGTGTAGAGAAACTAAGTTCCTAGACATTTAACTGATATATACAACATGCTTTCCAAGTTAAAGATATGATAACAACCACGTAAAGGTATTAATGAGGCACTGATACAGGACATTCCTACCAGTGCAAAATATTGACCTTTTATGTTCAGTAGTGCTAAGTTGGTTCTCAAAATTCTTTTCCACTATATAGTGCTGCGCCCATATACAGACAGAGCTTCTATACATAGCACTGTGTACTGATTGCTTTCGTGCGATGCTGAACGGTCAAAATCGGGTAACGTAATAACGAGGCAAAGATCAAGGTCATTAAATCGTATAATACAGTGTGGTAGGCGTTGGTTGTTGCGCATGGTACGTATCAACAGACATCTTTGATTTTCAATAAATTGGGAACATTTTCAACTAATATGCAACCATGTTTTGGGCTAAAATTTTCCATGTGTTGCTGTGGTACCTTCACTCAGTAGGTCTTTAGCCTATTTTAGTCCTGTAAAAGGCTCCTCATGTGACGTCACTAAGGTCTGAATTTGGCATAATAGCCATCACTAACCATGCGCAGAGGTTGTGTTATAGAAAAACTTCTAAGACACGGAGTCAGTAGCAACATGTTTAAAGGCCAGTTCATACTTCTCCATATCGCCAGCGCTATACACCCACCGGTTGCTACAAACAATTCATACATGCGAAAATATGTTCCTCTCGCGCGAAAATTTCAACTTAAATACAGTGCAGCACAGAGTTGACTTTTGTTCAATTTTTATGGTGTAAAAAGCGCTATCAACGTCTGTGCGGATTGGCAGATTGGAAGTCGCTCGATTGTGTTACAGACGATTGCGTTACTGAACAAAGGTGCTTCTAGTCCTCCCCCGGGGAATATACCCTGCCGTAGACCCCGATGCCAGATCTGCGTCCATTTTAATACAAATCCGATTGTTGAATTTCAAAATAAAGTCAAACTTTATCCGGTCAAAGCAGGCTGTAACACCCCCAATGTTGTGTATATACTGTATTGCTCTAAGTGCCCAGAGGCTATTTATGTCGGTGAGGCCACCAATCGGTTCAGAACCCGATTCAACAACCATAAGCATAGTATCAGAAATAATCCTCCAGGCTTTCCAGTCGCATCTCACTTTAATGCCAACAATCATTCTCCTGGAGATCTCCGTTGTATTATCGTTAAAGGCAAATTCCCGAATACAGAAAGCAGAAAGCTACACGAACAACAGTTAATTTTAAAGCTTAATTCACATGTAACTGGTCTTAACAAAGATATGGCTTTCTTATCCCACTACTCTGTCACTAAGCAAGTCCCTTCTACACTGTAAGTTTACGCATCATTCTGACGAAGACCTCAGGGCAGGTTGAAACGTTAAATACATGTATGCAACTACTTGTTGGAGTTTAGTGTTATCGTTTGTTATTATTGCTTTGTAACTCAGTTTCCAACACACGGTATACGTACACCTGTATAATCATGTTATATATATATATATATATATATATATATATATATATATATATATATATATATATATATATATATATATATATATATAATATGTATATATGTATATATGTATATATGTATCCGTAAATTTTGGATAGTGTAAACAAATTGCTAGTTCTTAAAAGGCATTGTGTGTGCATGCTAAGCAGTTAAAGTCCTTGCGACAATCTGAAAAGTAAGTCATGAAACGTAAGACTGTAAGTCATTACAAATTAAAACAACTTGAACTATCACCATCAGGCTACGTATTATTGGCTGATTTTTTTTTTCTGCATTTTATGTGTATTTCTCTTACACTATCGATTCAAAGGTTTTTAGCATTATCGTTATTTTTTTTTTTTTTTTTAATAGAGCTCGACTTTTACGTCAAGGTTCTAATATGCCGTGCCTTACCTCAAACACTAAACATTGGACGGGAAAGCCTAATCATTAGGCCTAAACACGCAGATTGGGAATAGATTTTAGAGCCTAATTACGTAAATACGTAATTATGCATGTTTGTTCTTTTCGGTATGCAATTTGCCGGCAGTCATTGTTGTAATTGTGGTTGAGATAATTCTCATTCATTGAGCTTTGTTTAAAAATTGGAAACTAATTGTTATCGCAAGAAAAGGGGAGGAGCCTGATCAACTCTTGGGCATAAGTTCGATTGACAAATGAAAAAGATCCAACAATTTAAATTTTTCTCTTTGAATTTACCTGTCAAATATGACTCTTTTTGGCGTGACTCAAGATTCCACTCTCAAATTTAAGTGGCACATGTATAGCCTCCATCTTTGGTTTCCCTGTACGGCTGCTTCAAGTTCTTCGTCGCGAGAATCTAAACGAAAGAACTCTTTGTCTGAGAGGTCCAGACTGATCCAATACCTAGGTCCAACATTAAAAAAACACGCGGAAACAAAAATGATAGTAATTTAGGCCTGCTACTTCTAAGTGGGAAAAATGATGTTGTAGTAGGATTTCTTTCAAGTACCTAGTTTCTTTTATCCCGTCATGGCTGCCGCAAAAGTGGAGGGGATGGTGGTGGGTGTCCCACCCACGAAAACAAATATTGTCAGGCCGATAGCCAGGAAATCTGAAGTACAAGTTAAAATGTCTCATATATCAGTCTAGCACATGACATCAGAAGATGCCAAATATTGCAGCAGATAGTGTCTTAGCTCACCTACGATTGAAAATAGCCTTAAAAGTTTGAAATAATATTTGCAATTCTCTTATCTCAGTCCAACACGTTTTATGACTTCTTCTAAGATTGAAATATTACACAGCTAGATTGCATCAAAGGTTACCTGGTGGGTAACAAGATCTCACAAATGGAATGATTAGGATAGAGCCTCTCCTCATACAATCCTCTCTCATGCCAAACATCATTTATATCATGATACCCCACCTATCAAGCATTGCATGGCAATAGTTTTCTGGTCCATGCGTCTATACATTTTGCAAAAGGTATCGGCACAACAATGAAGCTCTATTTTGATATGCAATCATTGACAGGTGGAGTAAGAATACAAGCATACTCTAATTACAGGACCAAAATTTCTCATGAAAACAAGAGTGACTTAAAAGGATGCAAATCGTGCATCATATTTTGCTACGTGTTCAAACTGAAGAAAATCTCAGCGGGAGATGGGCACCTCCAAGAAAAAAATACGAGGTACATAAATCATTACATTTTTACAAAATGGCAATACATCCGATGTGTCTTACAATTTTCCATAGACTGACTTTTTTTCACATACATTCGGGAATTACAAAGCATCCCTATTTCAGGCCTGTGTACATATACAACATGGAATGCCGTTCTGTCCATATGTAGGGTTCAGAAAGGCAAGATGAACATTCTCCTCAATTCGGCATCGTATCGTTGAAAGTTGGATAGAAGGTCCAGTCACTCAGGGAATGAAATTATATATACTGCTGTTTTCGTAAAGTAATCATTATTTTGATATTTTATAATTCGATATGTGTGTCTCTTGATCCAAAGTGAAGGGGTTATGGAACTGTGGGAATATGGGGTAAAATGATACGTAGTCATTTCTATATGTCTGATTACCTAACAAACTGATATCCACTACACTCAAACTGAAATGCACTACAACCAAAATCTACAAGCCAAATCTAAAAGTAAATTCTATCCAAATACGTTTGAAAACCCTCCGTATTCTCACCAACACCCAAAATAAACATTGCATGTGCGATGCATCTTAAAAGCTACTGTAGCAGCAATTTTCCCCCCCATAAGTTAAGATAAAAATTCAAGAGCGATAGCCTAATAGGGGCCGACTGTGATTCACACTACGGAGCTTTCGAGGGGTCTTCCAGATGTTATTTTTCATACTCCGTATTGTTAGAATCTAATTTCGCAACATCTTAACATTTTTACAGAGTCTGTTTCCTTTTCTTGTTAATATCCGACATCCTTCAATCTGCGTCCGATGTCGACATAGCAATGTCGCAAATTACACACAGAAAAATGCTGATACCAATTTGAATTCAGGATAGTTTGCCTCTCCATGTAAGATTTAATGCCTACATCTATTATACCAAATTTCCAGTGTCTTTACATCTTCATTATATTAATTAAGGCAACCCGTTAGCATAGGAGATATCATATCGATGTTTTAGTGAAAGAAGACGTTACAAAATGCCACGCAATCTTAAAGGGGCTCACTGAGTTGATATCAAATAAGTGTGTGAGGATTTCGAACGGAGCTAAACAGGAGGCTTATAATTAGTCGAGTTTCACATCCAATTGTTTTGAAATCTGAATATATAGTTGATCTTGACTGGTATTGGCTGTGTGCAAGCAATATGTCGAGTCAAGAATTTTCAAAACTCAAATTGAATAGTATGATTAGTCAGTAATCACGGAGTTGTTATCCAGATGGGGGAGACGTCAGGCGCATGAATCAGAACAACCCCCCCCCCCCCCCTCTTTCGACAACTAGCGAGTTTGTTTCCAAAATGAGCAAATCCATACGAAGAATTTACTTCCAGGTACTGGGAAATCACATCTCAGCAATCGCACCTTAGAAATCGCATCGCATCTCATCTATCTACTATCCTTATTTTCTTGGAGGATTCCCAAACTACAACTGTAGCTTCACACGGAACGAAAACAATGTTTGCCGATAAATATACGTCTATCACTTCTGTGAGACTTTGTCAAAGTTACAAATTAAAGAAAAAAAGTTGACTTCGCTCAAGAACAAGAGGAAGGATTCTGTGAGTTTCACTTTGACGGTGCTGCAGTGTTTTTTTTTTTTTCTGTAATTACATAATCTGCTGTATTCTCTAGGAAATTTGTTCTACTTGCAGACTCTCAAAGCTGATATAGTTTGAAGCAAAGAAGGTATACTCATTTTTGTAGCACCATATATACGAATATATAACTTAAACGTCTCCATCGTGAATTTGAAAGAAAAAAGAACAAAAAGACTGTCGGAAATAGATTGAACAAACCTTTCATATAAACATTGTCATTGCCTGTCATATCTGAATATATCACCATGGCCAGTATAATAACCCTAGTATTTTTTTACATAAATGTGTTAAAGTGATTGCCTAGAGAAATTTCATGCCAAGTTTAATAGGGCTTTTAATTGCACCATTCAGGCAATCTGAGAAAATAATTAGGTTTAAGGTGGTTTATTCTGTCATATGATTTCAAGCTGTCCGAACACAACGCTGCAAGCTGTAAAATACGATATGTACTGGTTGACAGCATTCATTCAAATCAACCGTGTGCTTCTTCGTACAAGCCGATGGGAAGCACCTAGTCCTCACAGAATTTCCATAATGTGCTAAAATTATGTCTCGAGAAGATCTTTCCTACATGATAGAACATGACTTGATAGCCAGATATACCATAGTGGTTAGGGTAGCTACCTCTCGAGAAGGGATAAACATGATCATGTGATCAAGTGAGGAACGTACCCTAACCTTTATGGTATATCTGGAATGGATATCACGTGATGTTCTATCATCCATAAAAGGTCTTTTCGAGACATGCTTTTAGCACATTATGTGTATTTTGTGAGGACAGGTGTATAAAAAAACATACTACTCAAGACGTAGCTCGTTGGTCGGTATCGAGAATTGTAGATTTTAATTAAAGGAATCACTGTACTCACAAGTAACCTTCAAACTGATCACATCAATTTCATATTGCTGCGTCAGTGATCCTGAGATTTTGACTGAATATTCAGTATCAGTATACTTTCTCAGTGTGACCTGTATTGTTGCATGTTCATTATGCAGACGCTCAGAGTAAGAACCGCAAATTTCCCAACATGATTTGCAAAAACTGGTTTTCATCTGTTATTACGATATAACTGTTTTGCTTCAGTTATATCTCACATCTTCAGAATCCCTTAGTTGAATCATTTATCATCAGTGTATCAATAATAATTAACAGGTGTAACCAGATGTCATTAATTTTTTAACCAACTCAATGAGCCCCTAAAAACTGTGAAAAAGCTATAGTGCCAAGTATAGAGCGCTTAGTTAGAATGTCATGTGACATGAACGTGACCTTTTGGAGTATTGATCATTGAGAATGCTAAAAACCATAAATTACATCAAAATCTATACAATATTGACATTTTAACAGTCAAATTTCTGTCTCACACCTGCATCATGAATAAATATAAATGAGTTTGTAAATTTGTGGTGTCAAGAGATGAACTCATATGATATGTCTTATGTTATCCTTTGTTCATTTAACCTTTACTTCAAGGACAATTGAGAATTTTACACACAGAGACGATTTTAGTTTGGACGCATATTTTTTCTCTTTCAAAAACCAGTGTGAAATCCAATAATAAAGTAATTAAGAGGAAGCACATATATAGGCTTAACAAACGAAAGACTGTCACTGTGCAACACAACTGCTTTTCATTTCCATGGAAAACAGTGTCAAACCAACTGAAAGTGAGTGACTTGCTTGAGTTGGGTCTTCTTTTCAGTTGCTTTGAACATAATTTATAAATGTGATACAGTATAAAGATCTCGAGTCTAATTGTCAATCAACAAATCCATCTGGACGTACGAAAGTGAGTATGACCTCGGTCACAGCGACTGACAGTATAATTAATTTTATACAAAGAAAGAAGTTCCTTGAAACTTGCACCGTACTGTGCAAGCAAACTTTACGAGTCGGGCTTTTTTCTCCACATTGCACTGTTTTCTTCCCCCAGACACCCACCTCAACGTTATCCTCGACTTCACAGTGAAGTTTAAACGTTACCCACACCAACACTTTAAATATTAATAGCCTGAGGTGGGGGGCAGGTATGATTTTTCCAGAATTTCGATTTTTGGACAGAGTTGCCAAATTTTGAGGCTAGCCTCACTTCTTGCTCCAGTGACGTCACAATGATGTTTTCGGGACTGGATCAAGTTACAGTGTATTGCGGAAATACACTATCACTCTACTGTCGGGCACCCAGGATTTTGGACTAGTTGGACGAGGGGGGGGGGGTAAAAAATGTGGGATAAAAAAAGCGGAGCGCCACCGTGATTTCTGCGGAGCTCCAGATCGACAGAAATTGCTCTGCCAAGGTTCCGCAAAGTTGGAATAGCCATGGCAAGCTGCCAATATTAAATAAAATTTATCCTAGTCTCGACCGTCTCATATTCGCTCCACCGTCTTCTCCAACCCCCTCCCCTCCCCCATTTTTTTACGTTTATGATGCTTGATGATTAAGCCTGGTGGTGTGCCTACTACTCAGTCTCTCAATTGGATTCGGGTTTCAACGTACCTGGAATATTTGAAATGTTTTTGTTATACTCTATTACTGAGGTGTTCTTTTCATCACCACCTAGCCTATAATTATGTGCCCTTGCAAGGAGATTCAGTTGCTATACAAGGAATGAAGGTACTTTCTGAAATGAAGTATAAAAATTTTGGAGATAGAAAAAAGAAACTAAAAAGAAATAATATACCCTAGCCAAATGTAAGGAGCACAAAGGACGTTTTCACATTTTTTCCTCTGCAAATACATGGAACATCTTGTGCACCGTAGTAAAATGAAAAGTCATGTATACCGTAACACTGCAGTGTGTCAGTTGTTAGTTTGTAACCTTGTCAGGACTCCACTACATCCAGAGAAATCCCATTTTTGAAAATTGCAGCTGTCACGCGCAACGCACTGCAAAGAAGCCTGTATAATATATAATTCAAGGGGGTTGGTGCTCTGAAATTTCTGAATACATATACCAATGACCTAGATAACAGTGTACCGACAATGTCTTTGAGAGGCAACAAAAACGTTTCTGCAACAAAGGTATACATGCCGTTATTCGTACGTTAAAATGGGATTGACTTCAACCTCAGTCTTCTTTTCTACTGAGGTACAACTTCTTGCAAATCGTCATGGCCTTAGGTCAGTTTTATCACCCCATGCTGTGATAATCCACATGATCAATTAAAGAGGCTCATTGAATGTTTTGTGAAATTCACTCAATTTTTCTAAACCCGTCAAGTTTCCTCCACATACTAATGACAAGCAGTCAAACTAAAAGGATCCCAAAGTTTTACATACGTTGAAACATTAATGAGGGAGTAACCAACGATTAAATTTGGTTTTTGAAACTTTGTGACCAGACATTTTCACATTAGTACATTCACATGCACACAATCAGAGCAAGTAACGGTCAAAAATTCGACAAAATTGACAGTTTTCATATAACTATTGGATGTGAAACTTGATTAATTGTGCTAAATGTGAGTATTGTCGTGTGTTTGTTTACTTCAAAATCACCACAATCTTTACCGATATCAACTCAATGAGCCCCTTTAAACATCGTTCTCCTAAAGTAATTCAGGTGTGTCAATCCAATGTCTAGGCTTTCTTGAGCTGTCTGGCAAGGGGTATTAGGTGTCATGTTCATCGTAATACATGTGTAATCGGGCATGAAAGAGGGTCTGTTGAACGCTTTAGCATGGTTTTAGCACGATTATAACGTCATGACAAATACTATATCTTCTAGCCCCCAACGTAACGACAATCTACGGCAGCCTAGAGATGTATGCTCGCCATCGTGTTAGGTTTTTTTACGGTAATGTTTATATCATTCGGTTCTCGAGCTCGCTACTGGAAAGATTTTTATTCACAGATAGGTCCATAGCCTACTGTAAGATTCCAGATAATGCTGCTGACGTTTATTTTCCAGATGATTCCTTTCAACCTTCTGGTAGTTATGTACAGATAGATGTATTTACAAAATGAGAAAAAGTCGTACAACACAAAATGTCTTTCACATAGACCTAAGTCGGGTGCCGGAAAATTTTCTGTTTTTCGTCCACAACATTGTTTCTCAGAGCGGGAAACTGCAAAGCGAGCGAAAATTTGTGGGTCATTTGTAGGGAAAATATGATTTCGCTATTGAATTACAACGGGGGCAAAAACTGTCGTTTTTGTTGGGACTTTGCTTCCATTCCTTTCCCTTCAAATATTTTCACCATAGTTTTCAATACCATAAAAAGATTGCACTTGTGAAGTCAATGATTTCAAACTACCCTCCTCTACCTCCTGAACCCCACACTCCGCATTACCAACTTCATATCCCTCTTCCCTTTTGTCTTCTGTTTTGCTCTCATTCAGTTTTTTTTTGGGGGGGGACAACACATCGTGTCTCCAAGAATTCTTTGGGACAGTACTTTCTTCCTGCCCCATCCCCACCCCCTCCTTGTGACGCCAGTGTGTTTACGATCAGTGGATCTCTTTATCTCTTTAGATGACTAATTTTTAGAGTCATGGTAAATCATATCTATAAAAATCACAATTAATATTTTTGTTTTGTTTGGTAGACGGAGGGAAAGTTCCCCCATCTCAACAAGGGAGTGTTAATCTTTTTTGATGAGAGTAGATGATTTTTTTGGTTTTGCAAAATTTAATATTTTTGTTGTTCATAAGGCCCACGTTATTAGTATATAGCAGGAAAAGTTCGATATTCATAATAGGAAAAAAGGTTCGTTATTCATTATAACAATAATAGGGAAAAGGGATCTACAATTATGGGGACTATGAACGGGTGATGCTACAGTATTTGCCCCAGAAGAGTCCAATCCCCCTCCCCCTCCCCAAGCAGGGTAACCTGAAGCATGGCAAGGGAGATGGAGTGCCAAGAGGAACTAGAAAGTGGAATTTGGCCTCGATTATGAGTATGGAACACTTTAAATTATGAGTTTTTGTAGACTTCATTTTTCTTATATTGAACAAGGGACCTTATGACCCGTGAACCAGTACCAGAACTTTTTATTATGAATAACGAAAGCTAATCAATTTTCTAAAACCACAGTTTGAATAACGAACCTTTTGAATGTCGGGTAGACCCCATCGAAGTGGCGCCAAAGTCAGTTGCCAATAAAACTGCGATGAACATGTAGTTATTGGCATCATTGCTTTATTAAATTAAGAAATTCTTATATCCCAAGAAAAAGAAATTTGGTGTATAACAACATCAGTTTACTAATTTCCTGAGCAGACGTTGGTCGACATCTGTGGCTTAAGTGTAACTGCATTCTATGCAATGAAATAACCACACTGTAGTAATCAGCTCATACCATATATTAAACCATATATAAACAAAGTGCAATGATTTCCTTGCCAAAATTCCCTCCAACATCCACACTCCAATGTCTCAAAATCTATTGCCGGTTAACAGATAGCCCGCACAACGGACGTGTATTACTCATCCATCCGCCTTAGGTCTGTGCCTACGGTAAACCGACCGTACCTACCAACACCTGTTGGGAAGGTTAGTTGCTGCTCTCCCAAATATCGTCAAGGAAACGGCCCTTGGGCATTAGTGATTAACACAGAACACCTTTCTGGTCAAAAGGGGTAATGGTGTATTGCAGCTATACCATTAGTGATTACCACTGCGACTGTAAGCCACAAGTTACCTGTAGTCTATACCAGGATTATTAAGGGGATTTTTTGGCACTGTTACTACTACTAGTAAGTTGCTTTCTTGTCAGTCGTTGGAGAGTAGGTTAGATGTAGATTCATCAGCCATATATTCGTATTTCAAGATTAAATCAGAAAAATTCCTGCACGATTACAGCTAATTGTAAATCTTAGTTAAGTGACATGGACATTCGACGACAAACAATTCTACAAGCTGGTTCAAACTTTAGTGAATTGTCTTGGAAACCTTTTACGTAAAAACCAGACGTTGGTGAATGTGAACTGCTGATCATTGAAATGTAAGTTCATTTTAGTTCATGAATTATATTTATGTATACTCCAAATGACAGGATTGAAGTCACAAGGTTTCATATTTCTGTCGAATAAGGGAGAGCTAAGATGTATGAAAATCCCAGGTCTTCAAAAGATCTATACGATGTTAAAGAACATGGCGCTCCATGGCATTGTTGAGTATACAAGATCTTTGCCATAAATAACGATTTAACAGTCTAGAGTTGAATTCTTACATGCGACACTTTATTTTTTTTTTCTTCCTTAGTTTGAAAATGACTCTATCGGATCAGAAAACTTAAAAAAAAAAAAAATTAGAACTGCTGTCTATATTGCATTACTTACTTCACAATTTTCACCGGCTAGGTGGGGAGGGGAGTGGTGTTTGTCATGGGGTTCGTCAAGACTGTTCATTTAACCTGAAGTCCTTTTTGTAAACAGTCTTTGAGATAATTGTTTAAATGAACATTAATGTCAAAGATATTACAAGCAGTTATCAAAGTGTCTGTATATTTTTTATTGTTTTTTATTGTTCTTTTATTTGTTTTTTCTTCAGATGATATTAGGAACTTGATTAAATTCTTCGTGCGTATTCTTTTCAAATGTAAGATGCATAACAGGATGACTGAAAGTCCATATTTTAATTATAAATTTAAATTTTCCTTGGAAGTCGAACCACATATCCTGTACAATTAACATTTACGCCCGATCTATGGTGGTAAGCCTAAACACTTCAGTAACCTTTTAATGTGTTACCCTTAATGCTATATTATTTCAAAATTTAGAGACTGGACATACTCAACCCAGTTTCCAACATCATTAACCTTTGATACAGAATATGTGTAGCTAACGGATTTCATGAAGAAACATAGAATACTGACGATATTTATGTTTAGAAAACCGCTCACAAAGAAATTTTTTAACATGTTGGCTATTGGACAAGTAACGTTTTCGTTAAAAATTAAGTTCTAACTTACATTTGTGCGGGAATGATGCTTAGGAAAAACAAATTACATTAATTTTAACTCGTAAGAGTCCTAAATTTTACTTTCATTATCTTCATTTCTGTAGTTTTCCACTCATACCTTTCTAGATAGTCTACAAGTATAGAAAACATTCAGACAACCACATATAAGCAGACGCAGTGTGCATTCCACTTACACTCAGAACTGTGGAAGAAGCATACCACCTGTTAAACAATCACCCTCTGTATGACCCTACTACTATAACAACAATGATTTATGATATTTTGACCCATGCAGGCGTAATAGACTTGACTCCGAGGGCAAGTGATTTGTAAACGGCGGATAGTATATCTTGTGAGAGTGACAGCTGGTGTAAAAAAAGTGTAAAAATGGGCAAGTATGAACAATTGACAGTAATGAGGTAGGTGGTGCCGTGCAAAAGTGTAATTTTGTCAGTATTTTTAGCGTTAAAAGTGAACTAATACACCATTTTTACACCATTTTTACACAAAGTGTCACTTTCGTGTAAAAATGGCACTTTCTAGTGTATTCTACTAATGTACAATTCATTTCATTTTTCTAGATCGACTGCTATCTTTCAAAACTCAATAAAGAAACTATTTTTTAGCAGAAGGATTGGCAATGTATCGGTGATAACATACAGTACACCTGGTCACCTTACCAGGTTGAGCAATATTAAAATGAAACATGGTCAACTCTACGGTATAGCACGTAAATGTAAATTAAGCAGACTTTAGACTTCAGACCTTTTTCTCGGATTCATTGCTGCGTCCAATATACCACAGTTTGTCCCGCTTTAACCTTTCGATATTTTTCAGGGGATTATGCATATCATTGTAATGGATTAATACCGGTAAAGGTTTTCTTTTTTTCCAATTATACCGTTTTTCAAAGTACAGGTCTCCTCTGACGAACAGATCCTGATCGAATCGTGTGATCGTAAATCCGTCTGTCAGGAACATTGCTTTATTAAATGCGACTTGGTTTTCTTCCTTTGCAGATAAAAAGTTCTTCCACTTCAACAGCATCCTACGCGATGCCTCGGTTGACCTCATATAGAATATCCCTGGACAGTGAGGTATACCCGGTTCGTCAAAAGCGATGATATCAAAGTCGTATCTAAGATGACGGTTCGGATCCTGAAGGAAAACTACATCCGAGTCTACGTAAAATACATCAATACCGCTCTCGACCAGGGTCGTTACGTAAAATGCTTTTCGACTGACGAGCTGCTCAAATAATTCCGACCTGTGTGCTTGCGGTGTTGATATGTTTTTGACGAAGCTTGTTTTTACCACAAAAATGTCAGTCCGATCCTGAAAATACTGGAATGAGGGGTGATCTTCACAAATGAGTACAATGTGGTATTTGAGGTTAAGTCTCGTGACACTTGCGATCATATTTTCAGCTAGGTTCATATATCCAGCATTCGTCATGCTCAGCATAACCGGTGACGCAAGTCTCGGAATTAATTCTTCTAGTGTCCGATTGTCTTCGTTTTGAATGAATCTAGTTAGATTTCTAACTCTTCCCAATCGATGTTCCCCTGAGAAAACAAAAATGAAATACAGCAAGATTAATAAAGGCTGAGGCTACATGTCAACACAATACAATACAATAAATTGAACTCACTGACTCAAAAGATTATACATTTTCTGGGTTGCAAAATAGAAGATTTCTACAACGAGGAGGTCCGTACAGTACTGTATGTACTTCATCACTGACCACGTGAAATACTTGACATTGTTTTCATACGATATGAGAGTTTTCGTTGTTGTTATCCTATTTTCGGCAGGATTGATCGGTTTAAACGGGCACCTTTTTAATTCTAGGTTTAAACATAGTTCAAGCAGGGTAGTTTTGATCATTTACCTCATTTACCCTTTAGTTTACGCAGGGAGCTGTAATTATAATATAAAAAGCACCTCCCATGTTTAAGAATAAACTTCAGAGAATATTCACAATAAACGAAGCATAACATAGACATTGACTAAATTGATAAAATCTTCCTCTCATACTGTATACTGTACCCATGTGTATTTACTTCAAACATCGGAAAACAAAATTAAAGGAAAGTAAGGAATTTGCTTTATAGAAAACAACCACATTTTTAAAACCAATGTTTGTGGATATGGACTGATAGGTCATTCAAAATAAGGAAGGACAGTGGCCTTCGTTTCAAGAAGTAAGTTTCTCACAGATAAATTCAGTTATTTGTTGTCGAACAATAATTTGTTCACCCAAACTTTCCAAAATGCAAGTGATGAATCTTCCGTTACTCACCACGTGCATGATGTTTTGAGGAGAGGAAGGTTTTATAGCTTTATATTGATGAGACTTAATGGTTTAACAATGGTTAAAACTGCTTTCTTTGCATGACATGTCAGTGTATTCTAAGCGCCACATATTCCTGTAAGTGGAGTTTGCAATTATTTTATCCTTGTTGAAAGCTGTGTAGGCCATGGTGTAAGTCGTTCGGACGAAAAAGAATATGGGATGGGTGAGTACTGGACACTAATATCTAAGCGGAGGGTCACCATCGGTTGGCGCGGAACGTAAAAGAAAATTTGGGGAAATGCAAACCTTCCAGATGACCGGAAACGGCACTTCCCGTGTGTCCTAAACTGCATTTATCCAGCCTTTAAATAAGGATCGTATGTCGGCAATTTTTTTCAGTTGTGAGATAATTCCATACATGAAAAAAATCAGATGGCTTGAGATAATACGCCATATAAAAAGTCATGTAATTGAAGTACGCCTCCTGTTTTATGTTTTGAGCCCTTGGAAAATGTTGCAGCTAAACATACCCAACACCACCACCACCACCACCACCGTCCCAACACTGTTGGAAAACCTTGCTCAATTTCCCACGAACACGAATGAAAACCTTCTGGTTTCATGCTAGCGTCTGTGTACCCTATGACGGGAACGCGAAGCCTGCGGGCAAATTTATGTGGTGTTAGGGTTCCGTCTTTTGACTTCGGCTGTGGCCCAAACCCATTCCCATATTTTGCTGATCAGTCATAACTAAGGCTGTTTTAGTTTTATCAAAAAAGAGAGCAGAATTACGTAAGCGACCGCAGTAGAACTGAGGCTCCACCTGTCACTAAACGTAGACTTTGAGCAAAGAACTGAAATGAAAAATGACTCGTTGCAAGATCAGCAATAAGCTATAACTAATTAAAAGTGAACGTTGGACCGTGTATTAGCTGTAGGGTAGTGCACGATTGGGGATTAATGCAAGCGATGCGGTGATAGCATTATCCCCAAGATTTCATAAATATCAACGAGATTTTGATGAAGAAAAGACGAAAAAAGAAAATAAGGAATTTGCTATTTAAACAACCGCATTTTTATTGAAAAGAAACTCCGAGAAAAGGTAAACAAATTTACAACATGTCAACAATATTCGTGCGCGAAACAGAAAGTACCACTTACACAAAAAGCAAAACAATTGACATAGCACAATGCCTGCTGGTTTGCTCTTAAGTAGTGTACTAATGTGTGTACGCTGTGGTTCAGTGTACGTATATTCACTTTGCAGTGGGTACACAACTGCGTGCTACAGAGCGTTGTACAGCTACAGAGCCTGACTACTGATTTTCGATAAAGACAGTGACAGATTTATTGAATATACATTTCGATAACAAAAATGGACATGTTTAATGTCTTACTCTCAGTACTAACAGCAGCAATAAGTGGTGGACTTGTTGTGTGCGGACCCTAATTTTCCTCTGAGTGTGAGAGTTCTCAGTAGGCTATACAAAATTTCGGAACTACTGTACAGTAGGCGTAAATCAGTTCAACAAAGAAGCAGGATTGCACATGGCTAAAACGTTACTGTCAAAACATTTCTGTAAGATCACTTTATAGCTGGTTTCCGATTACTCTTGTCAAGCCCTTCCCTGTTTAATTCCTTCACCATATAGGGAATAGGCCTATCAAAAGGCCTAAATTATTTGTGCTGTGGAGTTCTCTGTCCTTAAGAATATCAATCCGGTGGTTGTATGGACACCCTTCAAGATGTATTGCAGTCCTTAGTCCTCTTTACGATTATATTGCAGTGGGAATTAGTTTTGAACATCTTAGCAGAATTCTGCAAAGAAGGAAAGCTACTGTAATTCCGGTAGGCTATCAAACTTTCCAAGGTGTTCAAAATATACCGAAGAAGCTTTCACCCAACACAATTCTGATATTTAGGTAAGATTTCCTTACGTCAGAAGAATTACCACTGACAGTATACTGTGCTGTTGATACGTAGATTTACCTACATTTACATTTTACTTTCGAGCAGGCCCTAGGCGTTAGAACTAAGAACTACAAAGTTCAAGTCAAACGTTATTTCCCTAGTGTGGGCCTGTTACTAGTAATACTGTATTAGTTATTGTTTTGTGCAAGATATACTTGTAGCAGACTGAAACACACTGTCGATCTACCGTTTTATTGCATCCGCCGGTTATTGACCGTGGTTTAACAAGTTGGGTTATCAGCCATTAACCCACTGTCACCTGACTGAAATGGGCCAATAGGAGTTAGGGATTCTTTCCAAGCGTGTACTATTATTATCAAAAGTATGCTTGTAACAATGGAACAAATGAGAAACAAACAGCAATCCTCTCCAGATGTGATTAATAACTACAGTGACTGTTAATGATGCTAGAACCGAATGAATGCACAAAGAAGAAAATGTTAAGTATAAGAGAGGATAAAAAACCATATGCATGTACTTTGACACTGATCTGATTTAAACTTGTAAATGTGAAACTAAGAATAAAACAATCGCATTTTGTGGCGAAGTTGAAGTTGTTGACCTAACAAGATTGTCGTGATTTGTCAAATTTCATCACTTCCAAATGTTTTTTTTTTTTAGTTCTGAAAAAAGTAATGAGATAAACAAATACATTTTTTAATTTATGCTCTGTTGTGTATACATTTGTATTTTTTGTGTATAAATACCAATATATCCATAACCCATGACTAACTAGTGCCATCCCATGATGATGAACTAGGCCTAACATTTGGTTAAATCTAGCTTCGACAGATTTAAACTAGGCTTAAGCCGCATTTGCGGACCACTTAGAGATCAAACATGCGACAAGGCAATTGTGTTTCAACATACATTAGAAAAATTTAGCTTAAGTTGAAGAAATAGTCAACTTGAAGGAACTACTGTTTTAGCTCATAGGTAAACTCTACATCCATGACAAGCAAAACAAATGCGTAAATATCAATGCGTATTTATGGGAATGAACTAGTGCAAACGTACTGTGTGTAAACAATATATTTGAAAGTATCTGTTTCATCTCAGGCATGAACTAGTACTGAACTAAGTAACTACGGTAGTGTATAGCCTACTTCAGTCAAAATAAATTGTAAGTTAAAATACACCATTACTACACCAAAAATAGGTAGGCCTATAGCAAAACGGGTAAAAACAAGAGGGTAATGTATTTTGGGTTTAAAATACTCTCCCCCTTGTAAGCTTCAATGGAAATCTGTAGTTTTCCTAAACTGGGTATGGAAAAGAGTCAAGAACAGGGACGAAATTAATAACTACACACATGCCAAACGTGCGTACGGTATAGTGCTCCCTACTCTCACCTAGCACGTTTCAAACCCGAACTATGTACAGTACTGAAATCGTCAAGTAAGCCTGGATATCTGTTTTGTGGTCACTCAAGTAAATATTAGTCAACTTCACTGCTTTGCTGGCCATTTGCATCTCCATTTAATTGTTTAATTAACCACAGGTACACAAATTGTTTGCATTCGATTTGCACAGTAAGCTTCCCTGTAGGAATTAGGCCAGAGATGATGTTTATCTTGGCTTATCGTCATAGATCCCTGTGGAAGATACCGTCAGGTGCAGCCTAACACACTGAAGCCAATGCTGCATTCAGTATACAATAAACCGCTATGTGATCAAATGTTCATGTTCGGTTCTGAGTTTACACGGATCAAGACTACTTCATCTGTAGTTGTTGTTAAACGCATAAACAAAGCAGTGACTGAAAGGTTAAAGATAAATTGTTAATTTTATATATGAGTTCAAAATCACTTTTTTTATTTGACCCCTTTTTTACCTGATCAAGGATATTTGTTGAGGTAGGGTGAAAAAAAATAACTTCTTTTTTTTCAAATGTGTGCCAATGACGTTCACACTAAGACAGTGGCAAGAATGAAATCCGTCTCGCTACAGTGTCGCTACAGTGTAAATATATTCGTATTCTACACGACAGAAAGTGACAAAATGACGTAATACCTGTATCCAGGGACCTAAGGTGAAACAACTTATGAAATTGTTTACCAATCAATTAACCGATCATGTACTGCATGAGTCAGTTAAGCTTTATATTGTGCTGTACACGTTTCCGCAATATATGGTTGCGGTAAATGTTTAGATTTGGTTTCCTGTATTACCACAAGAAACCGAGGGCGGTACGTAGTTGCAATAGATAGTAAATATTGTATTAACGGTTAATATTGTGTTTGTGTACGGGAAAGTCTGCATTAGTGAATATGATCTGGCAATAATCATACCGTAAGAATGAAGGAACACGACGAAAACCAGCGTTCAATGTATAAGTAGGGCTAAGCGGTAACATTTAAGAACCTACAACACAGAGCGTGTGTACCCAGCAGGCCACAATAGCCGATATCTGAACAAAAGAAGGCAATGCTCAATGCAACCCGTTGCTGATTTAACGTGCACTCACGCAATTACAGCAATAGGCCTAGCTAGTCTTACTTTGTTGTGACCAATGCAGAGGAATGACAAAAACAGTTCGATTGCTTTGTCAAATATTCTTGGACTAGGCTGCAGGATGAGAAATCTTACTTACCATAAAATACTTGAAGTGGGAATTCACGGTTGCCTTTAATCATATCCGTCAAAGTAGAATTGAAGAATGAAATCAGAAGGAACAGCGTTACCACACATAGGAATATGAAAGGAAACACTAACCGACCAACATCCATGATACCAAAACTAATACCTGCATATAAAACAAAATGTTGCAGTGTGCACTGTAGCCATTTAGGCTTATAGCTCTGAAGGCTACAGGTCTGTGAGACCTATTTCAACCTGAGTCCATGGTTTTTTGTAGCCGTATTCAGTGGTTAAATAAGGCCGCAGCAGTTACGACACATATTGAAGCACGTTGCTGGTAATCCAAGCTAGTGTAAACACGAACGCCTCTTGATCAACGAAGCATCTGATGGCCAGAAGTACCAAATGACAAAGTGACAGATCAATAATCCTTTTGTGCGGGTCCTGTAGCCGCTTTTAGAGTAAGGGAGCTTTGGACTGAATGTACTTCCAGTCTGGTAGCGGAAAGGCTGATCTAGCTAAAAAGGTTAGTGACTACTAAATATTTTAACCGCAGACAATTGAATGCCACAAGCAGCATAATGAGGTCAGGTCTATCAAGGGACATCAGATAATTAGTAATATTTCAATAACCTAATTGAAACTACTGGCTTAATGTTAGCCACAACACCAGTAGCATATTAACTGACACATGCCTATATGTATGATAATCCAAGTGGAAGTAACCAAAGACTTCAAACAGCAACGGGCTAGACGTTGAAGTTTGAAGTAGACCGGCCAATTGGTGTGGCATTTGAAGTAGTTACAGTCAAATGATGTACATTCTTTCGTTGAAAATTGTCACCAGGCATTTGAGTAAACTGCAATGGTAACTAACAGGTATCAGCTCTTGATACTCAACTTTCTATACACTGGCAGTACAATATAACTATTCTATTATTATATTCTATATATAACTATTCTATAACAGGTTTCTGTTTTTCTAGTGTCCTTCAAATGATTTATTGCTACTTTGTTATCTACATCAATGTTGTTTATGTACTGTTTATGAAATCATTTGTGAAATAAATTTGAATTGAATTGAATAACTAGTCATGAACAAGACCGTGCACTATTTATGAATTGCATGTTTTACGTACTCCTGGGTAAGTGACAATTGCAGAATAGATGATTGTGCTTTACAAGTAGAATTTGATAATATACGCTACCTTATAAACGAAAAAAAGGGAGCGAAATTAAATATTAGTATACATTCGTATTTTGAAATTAATCGCCACTTCAATAATACTTGTTGAAGTTGTTAATCTGCGCATACGGTCAGTATGTATGGGGAAATTCCTACTTCCATATATAGGTAAATTAATGAGATGAACATGTATGCTTCAGCGGAAGACTGTGAAATGTTATTTCTATTGACCGATTGTCTATATATTTCCCATCATGTCGTGTTTTATTCAGAAAAATAAAATAAGTAATTAACTGATTGTAACCTTAAAGTTGCACATATTGCCCTTTGTCAGTGCCTTGAATTAAGGGTTTCTACGCTTTCCAAGTCCCCAATTTTCTGGACCATAGATATACATTACTTGATCAAGACTTTTCCAAACTTTACATATTTTCACCTTAAATGAATTTGTAAGTAGGCTTAATACAGATTGAAGTTTTCCAGATCATTTGAAAATTTTCTGGCTGGTTAGCAAAAACGATCATCGTATTCCCTGTTTGTAGGGATGGAGCTAACTATTATTTCGTTGTGGTAGGCGTACTTTGCATTAAATCAAACTGACTTCAGTTACAGCGTGAAACGGATTAATTTAAATTCCATTGCAGCCTATTTTCTTTAAAATCTCAGCAACCTTAATAAAAACATTACAGTACGTTTGAAGGGCTTTGAACTAGTAGATCGATCTACAAAATATAGTCACGTTTTTTTGTTACTACTGGAATCAAATTTCAAGGTTAAATGTGCACCACATTTAAATCGCTTTTGAAACAGAAAATAGAGAACCATCGACTAGAAGGACTGATATTTCCCGTTTTTCAGAACGAAAGTATGATTGAGTTAAAAAAAGTCAACCTTAACAACAAAAAAGGAACAGCAAATCGCAGTTGTATTCGTTTTTTTTTTTTTTTTCATGAGCAATTTAGCTCCCAAGAAAACATCTTTTTTTTCTTTTCCATGAGCAGTATAACTCCCACGAAAACATCATATATAGGTATCTACCTTTGCTAATTAAGCAAATCCGTTATTTTTCTTTGCCTCTTTGTAATTTAAATCAACCAATCAATCAAATTGATTTTAATTACCTGTGCTAAAAATGGGCATTATCCTGTCCATTTGAAAGGATAAAAGGTGAAAAGTGATTACGTAACTAATAACTCGTCTAATAATAAGAAGAGTATCATCTAACTCCGATGAAACCTTTAAGTGACTCTCCAATGAAGTTAATCGACCCCCCCCCCCCCCCCCACGTCCACTCCGTGTGTATTTCACCTGTAATTGTACCTGTAAATATTCATCATACCCTTGTAAATGTTTGAGAGAGATTTTGCACGTAAGTCAATTTACTGCCTTCCAAGAGGCATTTTTATGCAGACTCATAAGTGACTATTGCACTTTGTTTTAAGGGTCACCCCGAGTCAATTTTGAATTTCAGAGTAACCATGCAGTGTAACTATCGTACCACAACTGCAATTCAGATTGCTTCAAAGCCAAAGAATGTCATTCAATTTATGAAGTCTTCACGTACCAAACCTTCGCCTCCTTGATTCTTTTGATTTTTGTTTCAGCACTGAGTGCTCCATTAAAGTGCATTGCCACAGGTGGAGGCTTCATTTTCCTCCAGTCTATATTCCTAGGTACATAACGTCCCATAGGAAACAGATACGGGTCGAATCGGGTAATGGTGAGTCCGTCCGTGAGATGCATCGCCTTGTTGAATGCAATTTGGTTGTTGTCTTCACCGGATTGAAGTGATTCCCATGTCAACAACATCCTTTTAGAAGCATCAGTCGATCTTATGTAGAAGGCACCGGGGCAGTATGGAACATCGTCCTCGTCAATGGCAATGACATCAAAGTCGTATCTAAGATGAGGGTTCGGATCCTGAGCGAAAACAAAATCCGAGTCTACATAAAATACATCAATACCGCTCTTTATCAGAGCCATCACATAAAATGCTTTTCGATCAACGAGTTCCTCAAACAATTTTGACCTGTAGGCTTGCGGCGCTGATATGTTTCTGGTAAAGTTTGTTCTCGTCACGTAAATATCAGTTCGATTTTTGAAATAGTCGAATGAGATATCATCTTCACAAATGAGTACTATGTCATATGTGAGGCTTAGTCTTGTGACACTTGCGATCGTATTTTCAGCTAGTGTCATGTATCCAGCATTTGTCATACTCAGCATAACCGGTGACGTTAGTCTCGGAATCAAGTCTTCCAGTGTCCGATCCCCTCTGTTCTCAATTACGTGATCGTGAACTTGATTTTCAGCCTCACTCAAAAGGTCCAAAGCTAAAAAAACAAAAGTAAATATGATAATGAGACAACAGAGCTCGCACAGCAGTGTATATATATATATATATATATATATATATATATATATATATATATATATATATATATATATATATATATATATATATATATATATATATATATATATATATATATATATATATATATATATATATATATATATATATATATATATATATATATATATATGTATATATAGTATTTCTTAGGGTTCAGTAAATAAATCTGTGTGTGGTTGGTCTTTGTCATCGTGAGTGATTTTGATGTTTATGCAGACACAAGAGTACCGCAATAATTTGATCCCTATTTACCTTGTTTCCTCCCCGTTTTTCATTCGGATTATATCCCGACTAGTATAATTGCACGCTGAAAAGTATACCCCATGCGAGTAGAACAGTTTGCATAAAAAATTTTTGAAACCAGTTTAATCTCAAAATGCAAAGAAATGCTTGTTGCGATTGTTCAGGACATGCTTTAGTTTGTTTCTTGTTTGGGGGGAGGGGTTAAATCGTAAAATAAGCAGCTTAATAATAATGGATACAGTAAAGATTTGGTATGAGAAAATTTAAATCTTATTTCATATTTTGTCAGAATAGCAAACGATTTGCCAGTAGTTTACATTTTCTTGAGTGTATCCACTTTAAACCATGGCAATATTGACGATATCGACTGTGATTCGTTTTCACTCTGTTGTGAACAAGTTTTATAAATGAAAAAATAATAATTTTTTTCTTTTCTCTGTGAATCTCAGACTAGAAAAAATGTAGATATCTCAGTGCAATAAATTTGTCTACACAAAATACAAACCAAATTCTTAAAAAAAATGTTTGAGTTGCCTTCATCACAGGAAAACCTTTAATAGGCATGCTGTGTTAACTTGCATAGACGTAGAACCGTAGGTATAAGTTTAAAAGTTATTTCACCCAAGTAGGAAAAATGTAACGTTAAGATGGTCTCAAGATATGTGCTTGACTGTTTCAGTTTCAACACATTTGTGACTTGGACACAAATCTTCATTTGTCCGAAGTCCCTAATACTTCGCCCCACGAACAGGCATCATTGTTAGTCTTTCAGCTTACCGTATTACTAATGTCTTACTGAAAGTCAGCTTTCAGATTCTTGCCAATAGAAAGGTTGGATGTTGGATGATCCAAATTTTACTATTCCGGAGCAGCTGAATAATGTCCTGAGTCCTTTTTTTGCGAACGTTACCAATTCAGTATAGTAAGCGTAACTAAGTTTAGAGTATTGAAAGTAGGCTAATTATAATAACATGACACTTATGTAGCGCATAACACATTCAATATCTGTTTTCTCCTAAGATTCATATCAGGCGCCTATGGAACATACGTGCCATTTCGGCCCTCATGGTTAATTCAGGCCCCTAGGGACCATACAACCAAGGCTGCCATTTTACGCACTGCTTACAGGTAACATTTACTGTATGTATTAATATCCTACTAGTAAACGACCCAGATTTCTTTGGGAAATTCTTAAGTACACATGGATTTGATTGCTCCCCCATCCAAGTGTAAACCGATTATACGAGAGATAACTTGAGCCTTATTGGCACCACATACTGAAGGTGTACATTTGACAGGGAAATGTATTTTCCAGAGAATCAAAACATTGTTTGAACGCCCTGAGTCATGTGGTAGCTGAGGTATTCTTGCCATAATTTTTGAATGTCATTATATCTGGAGCCCCATAATTGGCAGAAATGTTCAAAAAGGTTGTTTAAAAGGTCGTGTCTATTGACCCGGATGCCGGCTCGATTTTTTTACCAAACAAGGTATGGTGGATATCCAAATTTTGAGGCAAAATTAGCTTTCTCAAATATCAACAAGTTTCACTGGATTTACCGTTACATTAATATTATGTTGAACAACCAGTTCCCAGGTAGGTCCTCACAAAACTTTAAATTGATTGGTCTAATAGTTCTCAAGATATGTTGGAAATACCAATTTTGGAGAAAATTGCCTTTTTTTCTAAAAGAGCAGTAAATTTTACACTCTTTGCTATAAAAGTAACATGCATTTAATATTGCCAATTTACCATACAACCAATACATCATGAATATAATGGCATCATGCATAATCTTACCAACTTTAAACTTAATATCTCATATACTGGAAAAACCACTATTTGGACAGGCGCGGACGCACACTCACACAAACGCACACGCGCTCACACCCTTTGGCACGTATACGTTTTCATTTGTACCACCCAACAGGACTCACCTGTACCCGTGGTCACTCTACCATAGGGTACCATGGCGTGTCGCTACTTATCCGCTCCAAGCGTTTCCATGACAAATGTTCTCCCATGGATGCACAGTACAATATATAGCTCCACTAGCCAAGTGACTACTTTATATCATCGTAGCCCCTAAGGTTCGATGAGATAACAACTGATGATGAAGACGGCTTTTATCATGATGACCATCATTTTTTTGATGATGAACACGGCTTTTATCATGATGAAGATCACGTTTTAGATGATGGAGACACAAAAGTACTACGACGAACACTTTTGAAAGGACGACAGCACAAATTAATATGATGGTGGTAGTGTTACATTTAGAGTTAATTACGATACAAATCCATTCGATGAAGATTAATGAAACGATGACAACGCAAATTGATAAGAATGCATGGTGTCCTGCGTTGTATTTTGTGTATTACAATTGCGTGGCGTGACCATTTGAAGCCGTGTTACACATAAAGCCATATGAGGAAACACGTGAGTGACGCCATTGAAGATTTTTGTACTAAATTTGGCGGAGGTGAGGTAGTAAGATGAGCCAGATGAATCTATTCAGTCTCAGCTTACTCTCAACATGTTCCCAACAAGTGGACGAAATTGCAGGAGGAGGAAATGAGAAGTAAACAAAGTAAAACCTTTCAACGTGGGGGGTGTTTAAATTCTGAAAGGTAGGCTGATCGTCTGGTTCTAACAATCATTACAAATAATTTTGCAGAAATCCAAAAATGTGCTACACGAAAATATTCTTATTCGAGAATGTTTCAAAAGCCAAGGATTAAAAGAAATTCAGAACTAACATGCGATCGTACGTAAGCCTTGAAGGGCCAAGGCTGCAATCCACAGACATATCACCGGTCGACATTTTGAATGGACTGTTAATATTCTAAACGACAGAGAATGCCAAGCTTGAGAGAGATGCTAAAGAAGGTTGAGAAGAGAGGTGCTTGACATAACCAGGCATAATACACCAGTTTCAGAGGGGAGCTTTACACAAACTGCAGAGAGTTACTAGCCTGGATTCCCCAAAATGTCTCCCATATATATGTTGATTTCACATCTAATACTATTTTTGCAGAGGTAGTTTGAGGATCTTAAAATGGACAGCTTGAAGTTTGGCTTTGATGGAGAAAGTAAAGAGTACTTTACTCTCACCTTCAACGAGGCTACTTAGAACCATCCCGGGGATCTCAGGAAAACAGAATGTACGAGACTGGAGATAAAGTGCGTTACACAAGAGTGACCAAAACCTACGTGAATGAACAATCATTGCTGTTTTGTTATAGTCCAAGCATAAACTTCAGGACAAAAAGCAATGTGTAGTTTGAGAAGATGCCAGTTGGTGAGAATACCATGGTAACATGATGAAGACAATTTCAAGAGAATGAGGGTTGAGTCAAATTTACAGAGGCCACCACCAAGGGCGTAACTCAAGGGGGGTTGGGTTGGCTCACCACTCCCCTAGCAAAAATGTGATTCTCGCAGGGCAAACTTCGAAAGGCAAAACTGCGATATAAAACAAAATAAAAAAAATATGTTATACCTATTTCAATCGAAAGTCTCAATATTTTTGAGGGGTTATTATAAGTTTCAAACCATAAAAAAATAATAATAGAAAGAAATGAAAATAATTTTTTTATATCCCGTATGTGGGAACCTCCCCTCCATCCAATTTTAGTTCTTTCAAAAGGTGGCGCACTTCGTCGTCACGGAGCTACCAACAGGGCTTTGCTACAAATATTACCTACAATGTACGAGTATGGCTATGTTGGGAAGCAAAACACATCTTCCTTTACCTTCCTCTCTTCAGGTGAGTCGACGAAATGTTTGGACACATTATTAACTATTTACTAGGTTAATTTAATGTTTAACAATCACGGTGTTTCATAATTATGACATTAACTGATGACCAAGATTTTGCATGTACGAAATCACATTACATTTGGTCGCCTCTACGAAGCATTTGATATCATACCGTTCACCTTCCACAAGCAGAAATAATGTGGCAGTCTTGGAAGACGATTTTTGGTGATCTAAGGGGGTATTTATCTTAAAAACCTTTCTGGTACGCTCCCCGTCAACAAATGGTGGCGCTCCGCTTAGTCTTCGCACAATTCTAGCTAGTATGTAAGTGATGACACCACTTGAGCCTCTCCTCCACGAATGCCTCACTCCTAAAAACAGTTGTGGAGAAAAAATTGGGGTTGGGCCTTGGTGATAAGGTTACAAATAAAAAGTGGTGGATAAAGAACAAATCAAAGAGGGGCGTAATCCCTTAGGATTCGTATGTGATCCCGACCAATACGTTTTACCATTTTTCACAGATTGATTTCTTTTCATTAATTGAGAAATTGTTGACATGATATCTCTTTTCCAAGGCTGGTTACATGCAGCTTTCAACGCTCGGAGATAGTGCCGTTAGATTTGTGGCCATCTGGGGAGCTTGCAAAACCAGATTTTGTCTTCAACACTACTCGCCAACTGATGGTGGCGCTCCACATATGCCCTCCTTATGTTTGGACACTTTAAATGAGATTCTTTTGCCCTGATAAACGCATTAAGGCCACGATGATAACATCACTGACAACTTTCAACTTTCGAACAATTACCACTCTCAGTGGCCATAGCTGTGAATCAAGCAGTCACTTTAATTACCACTGAACGTAACCTACGAATGTCGAAAGCCCTGTAAACATTGTTGTCAACAACCATGTGACCAGTTTTGTAGTTCCGATTTTTTCCAGGTAAGGAAAAGATATGGACTTTCCTACAACCTTTCAGATCAGGATTTATTTTTGAAGTGAGGGTGACATCACGGGTAGGAGACTCACACAGGCGTATGAGAAAACATTTCACAAGGGGGGCGGAGGGTGTTTGCCCTGAAAATTTTGCAAATTATCCTGATTTTCCCCTTTTGCCACGATATAGCACTCAGGACGGCTGGACGGGTATGGATGACACTACAAGAAAGAGCAAGTGATGCAGAAGCTTGGCTGGTGCCCTGCTGTATGCGCTGAGTATGATAAACCTACAATGTCTACTCCATATGTTCAACAGTACGCGTTGTACAACTAAAAAGCATTTTACCCTTTTGGCAAACACCGCTACCTGGCACTGCCCACTGCACTGCCCCTTGCTCTGGAAATACTAATGTCAGTGCCCTGAAATAAACTCTGGGAGGGCTGCTACCCTCCAACCCCCTCCCCCGTCTCCTACGCCTATGCCGACTTAAGCTGGTCGGAGCCTGTATCTGAAGGTGACTTCTGTAACTGATGGCCGTAATGGGGTAGTTGTCTAAAGGAGGGGTGCCCTCCACCTTGGGAAATGTTTCTATCATGTAAGGTGGTTTAGAGGAAAATGTTGCTCTATTTGATTTCAGATTTGATATGAATATATTTCCAGGAATCCCTGTTTCAGTGGTGATTTTACATTTTTTATCATTTTCCCTGGTGTAATATAGACCTAATCTGAGTAGGCCCAATTCAGAATGAAAATGTGATAAAACAGTACATAGGTTTGGAGCTATTGGTGGGCTATATTTCCTCACATCTGTCTGCTCAGTCACAGCAACAACTATGTGGAAAAGATCCTTATCCAATTCTATTCATCTGAGCTTGCCAAGAACAAGTAGGCCCTATATATCGGTCGACACTGCATGACGATAATCACTGAGTCCAACACCAGGAAACTCAAGAAGCATAGAAGCTAAGAATACATGCCTGTAGCTAACTGTGGAGCATACTTAATGAGTAGCATTACTGGAGTATCACTGTTGACATAATGGAACAGTTCTTCTCAACGACCTACCTGTAGATTTTTTAACTTGATTTATATAATTTCCTGATCACAAAAATGCCACAGTATCAGATGGATAACTGTGACTGATGCCATACTTGGTGTGTTCCTTGGTCATACCAAATAGCTGGTCCTATTATTTTTTGTATGGGGCAAAGGTCATTTGAGGTCACCGTAGGTCAAACTGTAAAAATGTGTATACACAATATCTCCAGGAGTGTAACCTTGACTGATATTATACTTCATGTGTGGATTGTACATACTGAGTAGAAGACTCCTTCGTTTTTTTTTGTTTTTTTTTTGGGGGGGGGAGTTCAATGGTCTTTTGAGGTCACCCGAGGTCAAACTGTGAAAACATTGCAAACACATTATCTCCACAAGAGTGATGTTGACTGACGTCATACTTGATGTGTGGGTTGGCCGTACTGGGTAAGAGATCCCTATTGATTTTGGTGGACATCAAATGTCATTTGAGGTCTACAAAAAAAAAAGGTCATTATGGGTTAAAGACTTATTACCGTGGTGTTTCAAGAGAACACTAACTGTAGTTGATCACATACTTGCTATGTGGATAATGCATGTTTATTTTAATTAATAACCATGTCGCAAGGAATCACAAAGCCTTTCGGCTTTCTGCCTTAATTTCCAGGTCACAAAAAATGCCAGTTTGTGTTAGTTATACCATAGGGTAGTTCCACTACACGTGAACTGATCATACAGGCCTGAGGTAATGACACCAGTGCGTTCACTTTCAACCTGCTGGAGCCTCAGGGGGGATTTCTGTGGAAAACGAGTGAGGCATGCTTCATATCGCAGTCACACACGAAATCTGGGGGAACACGGTGCATGAAAATACGAACTATGAGTGGCAATTGTGTCGCAATTTAGTTACCTTCAGAAAAGTTTGAAACTGGAAAGATAAAATAGGACGGGCCTTTCCCAAATTACCACAGTTTTTCCAATATTTCCAGAAATTATTTCCAGAAAGATGGTGGCACTCCGTTTAGAAAATCCCGTTTGCTTCTCAGACCAACCCCCACTACCTACTGAAAATTCTGGACAGGCCTTAGATTATCCCAGATAAGACCTTCTTTAGTTTCACCAAGCTATATCAAAAAATAAAATCATTACTTAAGAGATAGCAATTCCTAAAGATTCAGTTCAAATCTAGCATCTAAATGTAGCACCACCGTTTGCATCTAGTCTGCCCTACATACACAAAAATTTCTAAAAGGGGAGGGGGTCGGTTATCAGTTCTATCATGTCACCATGCAGACCCACTTGCACTGATGTCACCCCCCCCCCCCCCCCCACACACACACACACACACACTTTTCCAGAGATCATGCTGACTCTCATGTAGGCTAACCTTGAGAAGTGTTAGGCAAGTTTTAAAGCTTGTCCTCCACACCCTCTGGAAATAGCTTACCTACACCACTTATTACGTGGAAGTCATGTTTGCAACTTACCTTACAGGTTCCCTTATACAGTAATGTAAAAAAAAGCACAAAATGTAGGTCCCCTCAGCTCTGGCCACGCAACTGTATGTAACGTTGTATCAACTTGACACATTCAGTCATAAAGAGTGAGAATATCACTTAGGCCTACGTCAGAGATGAAAATGAAAAAAGAACATCCTTACCATGAGATCCTTGACGTAAAAATTCGTGTTTCGTTTCAATTACGTTCATGTAACTGGAACCGAAGTGTAATATTAGTAGCAGCAAAGTTACCACACACAGAGAGATAAAGGCTAATACTAGTTGGTTGGCATTCATGATGGCGGCGACTATTCTACGTTTCCTTATACTGTGCACGGAACTGCACAAACGCACAATGCAGTTAACACTGTAATACACAGAGTTTTGTGTTAAATCAGCAGATGGACATACATCATAGTAGTGAAGGCTCAACAATGCAATAAATAAACAATTAAGTCTTTCATATAATCAAACCTGCATTTGACGTGTTTACTTAACATAATCATGCAGCTGTGCAGGTTGCAAGTCTCTGTCACAGTGCCTCAAACTGACTTAAGTCAGACACCGAATTATTCAAACATTGACCTTGAACGGTCATATTTTCAAAGTGCAGAGGCTAGGAAACCTGAGACTTGTGTACATACAACTTCACGTAGGGTGACTAACAACGTAACAACTGTAGATCAAATTTGCTCTCTTTTTAACAGCATCATCTACTTTTCCTTAAAAGAAAAAAAAAAGCTGACTATAACAGGTTACTTTGAATGTGATCAACAGATTCAGACGAATAATCGTTTAGACGGGTAATTGATGATCGTTTCAACTCCAACAGTGGATTTTCTGAGATAGATGGTCTATTCTCATTGCACATTGCACACAGGCCTGCTATTGCACATTACACGCTGACCACTGATAGGTCAGTGTTGATACATTTGTCGAAAATTGATAGAGCTGATGTGAGAACGTACTTCAAATAAAACCTTGATGCTAAAATGACGTTCGAGGTTTAACGCGTGATATATGACGTCATCGACGGACACTACACCCATATTTGGGCAGCCTCCTACCAAATTTCAAAGATTATCCAACTTAATGTTTAGGAGAAAATCGTGACACACTTTTCAGAGTAGTTTTGCCGATTTTCCCTTTGGTGTTACGACCTTTGATCTCGTGACAAAATGACCATTTTCTGAAAATAATTTGCATCTACTTCACAAGTATGATAGCTTCATAATTCTAGGAAGCTCATAGAGATAATGCTAAAGAACTGAGATTGTGACAACCTTTTGGTAAACACACACACACACACTTGGGCAGACGTTTCATTTCCCTAACCCCAAGCAGTAATCACGATCCATGTCATTTGTATACCATGGGTGCCCCTCACCTGATACGACATACTGACCCACCCAGTTTCAGATGCATACCATAAGGGGTGTAAGATATGCTACCATTTAAGAGTTAGTTTTAGTGACTTAAGTAGCTCGATGGAGTACAGTATCTCCTTCCTGCATACTACGTATATACGGATGAGCAAAACTTGATGAAGTTGCAACAAGAAATTTTTGGCAATAGGTATGTCTTGGAGACTTTTTGAGATGTTTAGGGGGATTGCCGCTTTAGTTTTCCCCTTTTTTTGTAATTTCCTGGAAGAGTCTGAAATAACGTTTATGAAACTGAGCCAAACATCTTTGCTACTGTAACGATTTCACCTTTAGCCAAAACGTGATCAACACATTACCGTGATCCTAAATGCAAGAAAATTTCAAGTAAATATTACTTCATATACCTTCTGATTTTGAAAATTGCAGTTTACCAAGGGAAGCTAATGAATATAATATCAATTATACATTATATGCATTATGTTGTGTTACACATGTATCATACTTCACCAGTAAACAATTATGGAGTTAGAACTATATTATTACAATCATTGTAAACTCGTATAATGTTTTGTGAAATCGTATGGCTTTGATGTAAAGTTATTTTATATAGAACACAGGCGCCATATTATAAGGCCGATGCACATGTGCAAATTTCGTTTAAGAACAAAGTTAGATTTTGAAAGCAAACCAAAAACCATATTGTAGTCACTGGGAATTGTCAACAATTATATTGACAGACAAACGCTTACATAACCTTTTTCATAAGCATCATATCCCACGTTTAAAATTTCATGAGAAAAATTCTTCTCTTTGAACACAGAGATTAAAACATAAAGAAAGAAAACAATATGTAGCTGTCCAAATTCAACAATTAATGGTAGCAATCCACGAAAACAACAATAATTAAATCAGTAATTTTGAGAAAAATGTTTAACTCAAACTAGGGATTGACACATTCTCAAGGGGAAATTATTAGTTGGGTTGAGTTGTTGAGTTGAGTTGAGTTGAGTTTATTCATTCAAGTATGTATATATATATATATATATATATATATATATATATATATATAAATGATTTAATTATATAGGTAACTTGTTTCGTAATTACTAAGTACTATATACACATACATGAAAGGGACGTCATAAGCTCTGAGAGAGCTTGTGGTGACGCCCAACAGAAAAATACAAAGTTATACTAATTGGGGATGAAGATCAGCTGATATAAGAACAACAAAACTTTACAATAGATATTTACAACGAAAATTGTAAATGAAAGAAATAAATGAATAAGAATAAGAAAAGAACGGTAGGAGTAGGAAGAAAAAAGGGGGGAGGAGGGAAGTGGGTGGATGTAGGAAAAACAAAGGGAAAAGGGATAAAAAAGGTTCTCTATATCACTTGTAATAAATCAGTATTTGCATAGTATATTTATCCAAGATGAGACTCTTAATTTGTCTCTCAAAGCTAATTTTTGTAGGGCCCATTCGAATATCCATATATAAAGAATTCCAAAGGTCGGGGCCAGTTGACTCTGTTTTCAAGGCAAATGATTTGCAACTTTTGATTTCATCGGTCATTTCTTGATCATCCTAGACATCGTAAACATTCATACAAAAACACTGAAATTCTTTTATTAGTCTTAACAGGAAATATATAGAACAAAAACTTTAAGAAAAAAAATTCCATGTCTCTCTTTATTCTTCTCAAATTTCTATCAAGACTTTACAGCTTGTAAGTCTTTCCTCGAATGCCAAGAACATTTCGTCATCACAGTGATTTTCAGTAGAGTGGATAGAAAAGTATATTTATAGAGAAATATGCATAATATTGTAATGGTTACGTTACTCTCAATAGTTATTTTATAATGTCATAAATTCCAGGAGACTCATCGCCGTTTTCTTTCTCCGCGACGTCCATGTACGTATTATCAGTTGATGTCTGGTCTTTATATTCTTGGTCAGATTTGTATGAAATATTGAGCCATGCATCACGCACTCGAATTTCGTCTTGTAACCAAATGTCAGGTACGATGTTCTCTTCATTTATGACTTCTTGTGACGTATGTATGTCATTTTCTATGGCACCGGAAATATGAGTTTCTGGGTCACGTGTCAAGTATCTCATCACAGGGAGAAGAAACAGGATAGCGAATATGGCACCTAAGGCGCATGCTATCAATGACATTGACGTTGAGGAGGATGGTTGTCCAATCAACGAGACTAGTACTTGCTCACTTCCGGTATGATTTCGAAGCTCACCTGAACATTTGAAATACACAGTTACCAATTCTGCAGTGGGCATGGAATAAATCTGAATAATTAGCAAGTTGCCGTTTGCGGTGTAGTTGACACCAGCTGGTATATCTGAAATTAATTCCCATGTTAGGTTGATGCTAGTTCCAGCATTACTAGAACAGTTGATTGTAACTTTACCAACATCTTTTATCGTGTGTTCGTTTTCCGACAGAAAAATTTCTAGCTCATTTAAATAAAGAATGTTTTTAAACGAACATGAATCTGCGAAATTTGTCAAATTCATGTATCCTTGGAAGTCCTGATAAACTTGACAAGAAATGTTTGATTCCTTCATCTCAGGTGATGGCAAGAATGAAAGACGTTTGTTTAGGACACTCTGAGTTGTTGATTCTTTTGTTGACATCACTTCCGATGAGTTAGGCTCTCCTGAGAATACCACATTCGATGCCGGATAGCCAATGTCAGTTAATTCACAAATGAGTTCTACTTCTTGTGTGACGTCTTCATCGGTGAAAAAAACGAGAGGCTGTGACGTGTAACATTTCGGTTTTGATGGATGAATGTATATTACAAGATTGAGAGATTTGATTTGGACTGCCGGGTAGTTGTAAATACAAGTAAACTTCCCACCGTCGTTTCTGCTCACGCGATTTATACGAAGTATGTGTTTCGTGTGTGTGAAGTTGTTGACTGTATTGTAACTGTATTTTGATCTGCTGCCTCGTAATTCCCAATTTGTTAATAAAGTTTCATCTTGTCCTTCGAAAGGACTGTCCTTGATCAAAGTAACTGAATTCTTACCTTCAACACTGCAGAATAAATCCACTGACTCACCCTCCATTACATTATAATACCGATCACCAACAATTTCCATGGAGAAGCTCGAAAACATTTTAACGCTAATTAAAAAGGCAGTAATTAACCAGTAAAGTGTGCAGTTAGACTCTGTAGTCGCCATTGCTGAAGGTACAATGAATATTATCGCGTGATAAAGTCTACGAGGTCTGATTACTACGTGTAATTTTGTGTCCGCATTTTATGCCTAGTTAAATGTTTTGGTTCAAATGACTTTTGAAAACAAAAGTCAGTGAAGCATGTTCTTCATTCTTTCATTTTTAGGAAAGTAGTTTTCCTTTCCCATTACAGTATTGCCTTTAAGAATGTGCAAGAAATTACACATTAAAGGACATGTGGCATGAAAAGCACATTTTAGACTATTGGGTCAATCTACTTTACAAAATTGTTGATGCCCATCAAAAGACATCAAACATTGACCATTTTTACATTTTTTTTTTTAACAACTGCACCATCAATAAGCACAGCCAAACGTGCCAAACGTGTAACGTCGACAGAGGCAGTCCCATGATTTGTGCTATGTTCTCCTTTGTTTACCATCATTTCAAGGACAATTGAAAATTTCATATGCGTTGAAGGCTTAAAATTAAAAGCATATATTCTCTTCTTTAAAAGTATAGATATCACTTTTCAAAGTGTAAGTCAGATGGTAAGAAATTAAAAGACAAAATATACAGGCTTAACAAAAGAAATGATTACATTTTACAACACCCCATATCATCTGTTTTGAATTTTCATCAAACGTTGCACAGACATATTTTCAAAGACGGTAATGATACGATTTCAACGGATAGTATAGTAATTCAGGGCTTCTTTTCACAACTTTTGAGTGAGGCCAACTCTCTTCTAGATGCACGTCATTTTACCTTGTGACATTTCCTTAATGCTCTCTTTATGTTCCTGTTGTTACTAGCTTGATTTCCTTCCTGATTTTAGTATCATCAGATCTAAGTTAATCTACATGTCAGTTGTAAACTTCAACGTGTATTGTGATAGTCAAATCTAAAACATAAACTAAGGTAAAAAAGACCGAAAAAAAAACAGAAAATATTATTAGT
This sequence comes from Stichopus chloronotus, assembly GCA_021234535.1. NCBI lineage: Eukaryota > Metazoa > Echinodermata > Holothuroidea > Aspidochirotida > Stichopodidae > Stichopus > Stichopus chloronotus. Next base: position 25,936,518 of record SFZH01000008.1, on the reverse strand, counting down.
TATAAGACTGACATTGGTAATGTTCATACCTTTTAATCTAATAATTACAGAAAAATGAAAATGTAACGTAGCGTGAAGGTGAGTTGACGAGTTCCACTGAGATTTCGACTCCAAAAGACATTCGACATTCAAAAGAAATGTTGAAATTAGATATGGTGTACATGTCGACACTTTGACCATAGAATGTTAATAATGTTATGATCATTTTCATTTAATGTATTTCGTTCATACATACATATATACATACAGGCATATTAAGAAGAAAAATTAAGTAGTACAATGCAGGGGAATGAACAGGTCGCTAGAAAAAAAAAAAAACCAGTAATATGTTTATCGCAGCTAGCGAACTTGAAGGAAAAAGAAAACACAGAAACAAAACACAAAAACAAGAAGAAGAAAAGAAAAGGAAAGGAAATAAGGCTTAAGTCAGATATAGCATACAGTTCAGAGCACGTAATTGCCAATGAGATGAGACTTCTTTTTACATTTAAAGGTTTTATACGACTTACAGAGCTTTATTATCTCACTAAAATAACATCATTGCTTATAATATAATGACTGAAGGTCCTTTAGCTTTCCCTCTTGTATATTGAATTAATTATATCGTTACATATGACTGGACAATATGACGGTCATGCACCGTTGAATCTGGCTCACGAAAAATATATGTAGTTTGAATTAATAGTTATTATCCGATATGATGTCACATCATGGAGGTTAACTGAAAGTCTAACTGAAAGTCACGACAGCCGCGGCCAAATTTGGCAACGTATGATGTCAACATGAGTCTCGGCTCATTATTTGTAAGGGAGGGGAGGTGACAGGGGAAGGGGTATTACTTGGCAGTAACAACATTCATAGTATGCTGCAGGTACTTCAATGAATCATTGTGCCCCCCCCCCCCCATTAGGTTTAGGTCATACTTTGTCTAGTACGTTGTATAACATAGCTAGGGTCTCACGGAATAGTCACTTGCCCTATATGTAAAGTACCGTACCCATTCCGTATGTTATCATTTAATGTAACCTGCAACCGAATTTGCCGTTAATGCACACTTAAATATTTGTAACACTTCACATGATCTAATCTGTTGAATATTTCTTAACATGATTTCCGGGAGTATACACCACTCACACAATTCTTACCCTGGGGTGAAGCCTCTAGACCCCCCCCCCCCCTTCTTACATTCCTTCTTCAATTTTATGCTAGGATATAAAACTGTCGTGTGGTGAGAGGATATATATTTTCCTGCAGAGAAGCTCCTATTCATGTCATTTCTATTTATTTCAATATCTCAAACATATCAACCCTACCTTTAAAACGTTAATAGAGATCAGACGCTTGAAATAGTAAATAAATTGCTGACCAGAAATATTACAAGTGCTCTTCACATTTCTATCATTTTCGATTTTATTTGACTGTGCATAATATAAAAATATCATAGGCTATTGCCATTTCGTCTACATTTATCATAATTAAATTGGAAATCCAAGTACCTTATAACATCAGATGGTTTTCCACATGCTGAGAAAGTCTTTGACAATTTGCGAACGACATATAGTGTAAATGTGATAAACTGTGCATCACAGCATAGTTGATCTTCTTATTTAAATGTAAAGCAAAACTCATCGAGTTTCAATCAGGAGTTACAGTAATCAAGGCTTGACTGTGCTTTAATTAGAGGATAATGCATAATAAGGATTTAATGAAAGCGATGTACATGTTTGGCGCATTTACAGACAGCGAGAAAAGACGAGAAAAAAGGAGGAAATTTGGGTTTGTAAATCATTGCATTTGAATTGAAAACGAGCAACGGGAAAGGAAACACAATTAACAATGTTATTCCACAATTGCTTTGCGTATCATGACAAATCAGACGACAAAACACTGTCGATCTACAACTTTATCGTATTCATCCGAGGGTGATTTTGCTCCGAAATAACTATGCTATTACGCAGGAATAAAACAGAGCCACCTGACTGTAATCTGTCAAGAGGAGGTGAGGATTCCCTCTAAGTATGAACGAATAACATCGAATTTACAATACCATTACATTCATCATGTTTTTATCATACCTCCACATTTGTTATTTACTTGTGTAACCTAAAACGGTGAGCTTTGAGGTCAATGTGGCACAACTCCATTGCTAATTACGAAGTCAATATAAGACTCCTTTTGGGAGAACTGAAGACTGAAAACAACACTTCCCCGCTGTCAATCGATGAATATTCAATATGTTGACATGCGTGGTTGCAATAAGTCTACTGTGGAACTTTGTACCACAAGAGCAACTTGGAGTAAAACGATACCTTTTTGATGTTATGGCAGATTTCAATCAGTAGAGCTGACTTTTTCAGAGGCGAAATCAGAAATATGTCTTCTTTCTTGTAAGCACTATCAGAAGTTCATCAGAAATCAGTCAAGGAGGCAACCCGCATCTTAATCTTGCTTGGGATGACTCCAGTATTGTAATAGCAAACAGATTCTGCTTCTTTTACAGAGAGCTGACTATTAATGCACCCTCTATCGTTCTTCACGGTAAAACAATCAATCGGGGTAAACAGTGAACGTCCACTTCTCTGTAACTGTTTTATGTACTAAGCACATGGTAAACTGTGTTGTATGAATAATAATCAAACGGCAGCAAATCCATGTCCTGGTCTTGCTAGGTTTCACTTTCCTATCTCAGGTAATGTATATCATACCTGATCGACCTGGCAAGGCTAATCATTCTCAGAGATAGGAAAGGTTAGAGCATGCAATTCTTAAGACGTGTCAAAATGCATGATATCATGTAATGGGTTGGGTGTCATATGGCTACACCACCTTCTAAGACAAATCGTCAAGACGTTTCCAACCAACAGATCATCAGATATGAATAGCAGCATACGGGTATGTTATAACCATTTATGGGGAAATTTTAAGAGAGGGACTTTTACTGTAAACTGGCAAACGTCTTGAACCTTGGGCATGTGTAACTCGGTTGGAACAGCCCTCGGTTGTAAACAACACATGAACGGAATGTCAAGGGAATGGCGACAGAAAAGAATGTTAAATGTGTACGCAAGCAGACGTCAGAAAGAACGGGAATGTCGCTTAAGTTTCAATTAGAATTCAATTATTTGTGCGGACTTTAGGTTCAGACAGATTCAGATTACTATGCACAAGACCAGGTGAAGTCGCAACGACCCAACGCTGGAATTACTGAATACAACGTTGGCAAGAACGCGATTAACGTCGGCTGAACATGAGCCTCGGCGATGTTTAATGAACATTGTCTCAGAACATAGGATTGAAAGGAGCACCAATGTACACAGACTGAATGTAGGCTACAATAGGCTGGCTTCGGCGATGAATGTATATTAGTGGGCGTTGAGTACTGTGTAGGCCAATAACATCTCTACACAGTTGACGTTCATAGTACATGCGAAAGGAACTGATGATGGCGATCTCGTCTTCAGATCGTTGAAAGTGACTTCAGATGGAATGGAAATTGTTCTTCAGATCATACTCTAACTACAACAGCGGTATATATACAAAAGTAACTTAGTAGAACTTTCCACACATGAATGTTTCAGAATGAGCAGATGCTGAATGATAGAATGATAGAAAAATAGAGAGCAAAATTCCAGAATCTTCCAGCATGTGCGTATTTGTCGGTGCGATGTTCTAGCAAAAGAAAAATAGCAGAAAAAAAGCAGCATTTGAAGCTTCGTGGGGCAGTCACTACACCGTCGGTGGAGGTCCAAGATTGGAGCTTAGTAACTTACGTAATTAAATTAAATATTGGGCATTACTCTAACAAAACATAGAGAACAAGGATGACTGGTACTGTCAGTTTTAATTAAGCTTTACATGTGGGAGTAATCAAGCGCACAAGTACTACAAGCGGTACTTTTCACCTTGTACAAAGTGTTTGGACGGCCATGTCCCCTCACTCCCGTAAAACTGTTTTGGGTTACTTGTTTTGTAAAAGTGAAAGTACGCCACGAAACGCAGTAAGCTATACTATCCTGTAATGTGGCGTCGACGAAACATGGTTCTCCTCTCAGATAGTCCACAATATTACCTAGTATGTAAGTGATAATAAATCCCACTTCGCCCTTGAACCCCTAACACACACACAAACACAGGGGAAGTGCATCCGTGCCGCAACTGGTCGTGCCCCTCCTAATAGCAGGTCCTGGCTATGGGCCTGGGCTTTGTTCTACAGCCCGTTTGACTTCCACCAATTTAGCTTGCCTACATGTCATAATGATTTTAAGTCCGGGGTGTCTTTATGAGATATGATACCACAAACATGGACACACATATTTATGACAAAATAAGGATTTTTTTCTTGGAGAGATGAATTTATCCTCAAAGTAATTATAATATCTAAAGACTACCTCGTGAGAGATCTTAAGGCAGTTCTGAAACAAAGAACGTCATCGTAGTCGGATTGTTAGTGAGCTATGTAGGCTTTCAGTTATGAAATATACATGTAGGCTACTATGATTATTACATGCAGGAAGGAAGGGAGGGGGTAAGGGAGGAGTTAGACCATATGCATGTAGGCAGACCATGATTATGACACGCAAGGGAAGGAGATATAAGGGGGAGGAGTTACATCATCATTCTGTGTTTAAAAGTATGATGGTATGAAAATTATTTAAAGTATTTTATCATCCTATATTCTGGGACACTAATTATTGAACATCTCCAAGGCTCAAGTACACCAATTACGAATGACAGCTATAAAGAAACCTGAACAGATGCGGCTTTAATCTCTTTTACATCTGATTGATCAAGATTAAAGGTAATGATTTCTTATCAGCTTTAGTGTACATTATACTGTCACATCACGATGCATCATTTGAATCTATCAGTTTCCGGTTCCATATCTTTACGGTTCGAAGACCCAATGGGCAATGGGTCGACTGGTATTTGAGACACTGAAAAAGACTTAGAAGACATGTAAAATATGCATTCAAGCATTTATGAGTATAATTACGTAAAGGCTGAAAATGACGGAGTGCAAATCTATTTGAGTTCTAAGTATACTATATAGGCATCAAGTACGCGACTCGTATATGGAAGAGAGAATGCGTCTGGAGGACGTCCTCCACAAAACCTGTGCTTTTTACTCTACTTGAAGAGTTGATAACGTACTATATTATCATAGTCTGCCTGAAGGAGCTGTATAGACGTAGTATGTCCAAAATTCCTCTTTTTCATTCCCACATCACATGTACTCGACGGTGGATCAATGATATCTATGTCTACATGGTGAATTGTATCTTTGTCCAGCCGTTCAAGGTAGATGAGGACGACTGAATAAGCTGTGTTGAACAGTGATATATGATCAGTGCTCTCGAATAATGTAATTTCGAACGACGGTGACTAACACGTTAATTAAATGGAAGTATACAAATCACTAGCGTTAGATGATAAATCTCGGTCATATGATTCGAGTTATTTTTAGCACAAATAAAATATAAACTAAGACTTCAGTCACAATTTTGTAAATGCTGTCAAGATAAAAGCGAGGCTTTGTTTGAACGCTTGATTGATCATAAACATCGGACAGTAGACACATACTATCTGATAGCATATTTGTTTATATGTTGCAATAGGCTCTCACACGACCCCTCTTTTTCAGGTAACCGGTCTCTAATTTTGCTCTTTTTATATGTTAGCTGATTAGCTCCTCCATCAAATAGTATCGTAAATAGTATCGCTACATTCATTCATTGATTCATAGAGGCCAGCTGATGACTTAGTTATCGGATCCTCACATCCAGCATTACCTCTCAAATGTGAAGTAAGGCCTTCGTTCGGTTGGTAGTCATCTTTTATATCAGCATAGATATCTTCCTTCAAGTTTCCTCCTTCATTATTATCAAAATCGGGTATTTCTGAATGAGTTACAAATTCTTCAGTTTGAAGGTCTTTAATATTTATCAGTTCATAATCTTCATCGTGTCCATCACCAGGGTTAGCTTTGTTTCCTCCTACTGCTACCTTCCTTGGGCTGTCCACGTCTAAAACAGAATTTACTGGCAAACTTTCTGCGGAACGGCTGTCTTCATCGTCGTCTGGTGAGTTTTCAGGTTTTCTAGGATGTTGTTTTAGCTTTTTATCTTGCTTTAACTGATCTTTCAATTTAGTTGTCTCCCCAGTGGTAGAATATGAGGAGACTGGAATTTCTGTTGTTGTATCTTTCTCAACACTTTCATGTTTCCTAGTAACAATCTCAGTTCCATCGCTAACCTCTCTGCCTGTTTCAAACTTATTAGCGCGCAGGTCCAATCTTGATCGTGTAGAATTGTACATGCAATACATTAAACATCCAAGAAGCACAAATAAAACCAGTAACGGAAACACAGTGATGTATGAAACCAACAGGATGTGCAACGCATTGGAATACAGAGTCTTTCGAACAAACAGAACTGCTTGGGCCTTAGATGTATGATTTCGTTTATTACCAATGCAATAGAAATATATTGATGTGTAAGACACCCGACTGTCAATGTAAAATCTTAAACTATCATTTTCAATTGAGTAAGGGACGATGCTTTCGAATTGTGGACTCACATCCCATTTAAAGTCATCCACAAAACCCGCTTTACTTAGGCACCTAAATGTTATGTTGCCAGTATCATTCATAACATACTGCGGTGGAGAAATCGTTACTTCAATCCCTTCCAAAACCAAAATTGGTGAAAAACGACAATAATCCTTAAAAGTTGAAATGTTCTTCGATGAAGGAAATTCTTGTTCGACAACACACGAAATGTTTGTTTGATTTGTTATAACAGAGGGTCGAAACGAGAGGGAATCATTGTACACTGTCCGTGCTGGTGTATCGTCCTGAAAAATTGTTAAGGCCAGGGTAGATTCATTACTTCCAGTATCACTAACGATGCAATTGAAATCAACAGTTCCGTTGATGACTTCATCGGTGAAGAGAACTGATTCTTGAATAGAATTAACGCAGATGGGTGATGATGGCCTGTAAAAAACCTCCAAGATAAGAGACATGGAATTTAATGGTACTTTCGTCATACATATATAGTCACCACCATCTCTTCTGGTAATGTTTTTAATTATTAAAGTATGAACATCGCCAGTTGCTTTTTTCGTATATCCATATCTTGTAGGATCCTTTAGCAATATTCCATTGTTTATTATCTCCTCGTCTTGTACAAAGTCCAGAAACAGCGTTATTGTTCCATTACTGGTACAAACAAATTCAACGTTATCACCTTCCATTGCACTGTAACGTTTCTCGTCAAAATGCACATGAATTTGTTTACAATGACAAACCACTGCTACATGGAAAACCACCAGTAAGCTACTAATCGCATATTTCATTTTAATTGAAATTATTTCATTACTGTATAGCTCAAAATAGTTTCATCCTTCTTTTTGTCACGATCGAACTTTATTAAGAACAAGTCGAAGAGAAACGAAAAGTTCTCCCAACATAACTGCGTTTACCCCGTTGCACCATAACAGATTGCTCCATCAACTTTTTTTCAAAGAATACCGAAAACGAATTCTGTACGATTATTTGAAAGAAAACACCATTACACTATCAAAACGTTCGTCCTGATTGCCTCTAATATATTTTGATGCATCGATTCCCAGAGATGACATGATTATAATCGAGTCATAACTGAAGCCGCAACAAACTAAAGAAAACATTCCAAATGTTAGATCACTTCCCTGTTTTGGTTTGTCACCAAAGGCTCTTTCTTTTCAGTTTTAAAAGAAGCTATATATAAGAAGTACTTATATGAGACCCATTGAGAGTTTAACTCTCATGTAAGCAAAGACAAAGGCGCCTTAACTATAGTTTACACATCTGATTAGATAAATAGACAATTGATAGTTCTACTGAGTGTTCAGAAAGCGAATTGAAACATCGATAAAATTGTTATAATCGAGTTCAAAATGAAAGTGATTAATAATGGACTGCCATGTATTACTGAAGGCCTATTAGAAGATGAACTGCTTTAGGCAATTAACTCACGTTTTGAGAGCAATATGTGAGACAAAACAGCTGAATAACTGCATGTTATATCGAAGCACTCTACACAATGTACGAACGAAGTATGCACTATATTGCTGACACATCGGACATCACAATGGGCATTATGTACCTGAACTATTGTTATATAAGGGATATGAATACAAATTTGTGATACAAAAGAAATGCAAATCTGCAAGAAACAATTGCAGTAAGCATATGAAGAGTGCAGAATTGATCATAATGACAAAATAGCCTATTTCCTGCTCTAAATTCCATCAAATACTAGTAGAATAACAAGTAGGAAATCCACGAAGTGTCAAATCTGCTTCAAAAAAATTCCATAATCATTATTTCTCTCAGTCACGCGTGTATATGCAGTTTGCGTACTTGTTCGAACACTCTACATACGTAGGCAATATAAGCAAGTAACAGGGTCACTGTGTATTTGTTGTAAGTCATAACAAGCTCTCAAAAACTTCTCATATGTGCGTGATTGCACGGTTTCACACAAATACAAAATCATCTCATACAAACGACTATAAAAAAAAACATACTAAGTAAGGGTACAGTTAGAGCATGATGAAAAATGACATTGTTGTCAGACGTAATCACTCAACCAAAAAACATGTGTAACGTTTGCCCGAGCCAGTCGTGTGGTGAGGAATCAGGTCGGTGAAGGGGTAGGGGGAACGGCGAGAGCCTAGAGAGGTAGGGGCTGGATGACACCGATGAAAATAAATAAGTACACTAACAGAGCACGTAAGGTTTAGAAAATATAATTGAAGACATCACCACTGTCGCAATACCAAGCAAATGAGGTGATAAAATAACTCAACAAATTAATAAACAGCAAGTGCAGTAAGCCAATACTCATACTCTGCTATCGCAGCTAACTAAACTACGCGGCGTAAACAGTACAATGTAGTGTCAGGCATTGCCACTAAACCTCAGCGGCTGAAACGCAGCGCAGCTGAAAGCGAGAAGCCAAAGCTCAGCGGCTAAAGCGCAGCGCGGCTGAAACTCAGCAGCGTTGAAGATAAATTCGACGCAGCTCAGCAGCTGAACATACGCAACGCAGCTGAGAGTCAGCAGCGTAAATACTACGCAGCGCAAACCGCTCTACTAATAAGTCAAAAATAAACTAACTCCCTAAAAATCGCCCATCAGCAGATGGATAAAAATTCGGCATAGATTCTGCCTGGTAACAGTGTACAAGTACACCCTAAACTACTGAATAAAATCACGCCGTACATGGCATTATAAAGCACTCCGTTATCGTGTAAAATCCCACACAAACAAATTACTGTGTAAAGTCCTATGCAAGCAACTTGACCAATTACGGCACATCAAGCTAGATTGACATACACAAAGACCTAATCACAAGATGGTCAGGTATTCTATCCCGTATTACGTAAGCAAACTAACCCCGCCTCACTGTCTGGACGAACCTCGCTACTCCCCTCTCGGGAGAACAAAGCCGACCTTGTGAACCGGAAGCCTGCAAACTCTGGCATTCAGCCCTGAATTACCACCCCGCTACACTTACGAGCACAAATCTCAAAATACGGTTTTTCCTTGAAATACCACATTGCCTGCACGTAAAAGCATACAATTAGTTAAGATAAGCTGTTCAAGTGGAGGAATCTGAATATACGAGAAAGACAGCCGTTTTCACATGGTTGCATAGATTGAAACAGTGTATCACATGGGAAGGAAAGACAGTGATGAATTATGTTGATACCGTGCACTACAAGTACCTGTCATAGAGCATTATTGTACTATAATAACCGTGAACTTCGACCTGTGACGTCATCGATCTAGCCGACACTACGTTTATAATCGCACACGTACCGATCAAGTCTGAACTTTTTAGGCCTATCAGAGGTTACCCTTTTCCCAAACATTCTGCATATCTGAGGTTTGATGTCGTGGCATTTTATATCACGAATAGTTTCTGAAAAATATTTATTTCCTTGATTTACATGTTTCAATTGATATTTCAGAACTAATTGACATTAAGCCATTTGAACGATGCGAAAACTGGATTTTTGATTTTCAACAACAGACCAAATGTGAATTTTATCGACTTCAATGTCTATAAATGACGTCATAGGAAACACGGGATACTACACCCTATACTCAGTACCTACCTACCTGTAAGAGAAGATCGCAACACTTTTCACAACAAGCCTTTGCTGATTGGAAATTTGAACTTTGAATTTTCTATGTAATGTTTTGTTTTTCGAAATTAAATGTGTATCTTTGTGCATTTCTTTACATACATGCTTTTTTTTACATTTCACTTGGACATTTATGTCTTTTTTTGTATTCATGACGTTCAATACATCTCCTGTAAGAAATCAAAAGGTGGCATAGAGACTTTTCTCAGTCAAATTGGTTAATTTAAATAACAGTGAAGAATAAATAAAGAAAAGCATTTTTTAAGAGACGAAGATCCATGTGCACCATTTGTTTTAAATGTTAATTTATTTTTCTTCTTGTACCTTGTTCTTGTTATTGGTTCCATACATTATCATCCAGGGGCGTGGCCAAGTCGTTTTGTGTGGAAGGAGGGGGTGCAAAATGGACTCATCCTTCCTATTCTTGACAGCGGTGCTGGGGGGAGGAGTGTAAGGGGAGAAGGGGTCCCTTTCCAAGGGCTTACGCCAGATCAGTCAGTCCATAGAGAAATAGGAGATGTCTAAGGGGATGGTTCAGCGCCTCACTTTTTCTTAAAAAGGATCAGCTTGCCAATCTCAATTGGCCAGTCACGGTCCACGTTGACTTTCTTGACAACTGCATCCATTAATCTAAAATAAAGGTTACAGGAGAAAAAAGTATTGGAAGGCGCTGAGTGCCGTAAGGACTATCTAAACGGAGCGGAACATCGGTTTGCGCAGAGAGTACAAAAACATTTTGACTTTTAACCCCCCCCCCCCCCACCCTGGTTTGGCCGGAAACGGCACTTCCCGGGTGTTCCCAGCAGGATGTACCCAGCCTTGGAGCTCATAACTGCAGTTTCTCAATTAATGAGATAATAATCAATGTACGAAAAATTGTAATACATGTCAGGTAAGTTGAAATAATAGAAGAATGAATTCTGAATGAATTCTGTATCTTTTATTCTTGGAGCAGTAGGCAATATGGGGGATGAACATACCTTTAGTCTCCACGTTCTTATTGATTACTAATGACCTATTTTAAACTTGAAAATGAAAACGAAAGTTGGATTAAGTCGAACATCACGGTATCTAACGCAAAGAAACATGGTGGGAATTTCTTAGGGGAAACACCTTGGAATAACATGAGGTTGTTGCGTGCTTTTCAACTGTTGTTGTTTAATGAAAATGACATATTTTTAACTAGTAGAATTGACGTACTTTCGACAGTAATATGAAAGAATATTCGTTCTTATTGGAAATAGATTCAGTTGGCATTGACAAGTAATACGTCTCGGGGATTTAGTTTTTTAATTCAGCGTAAGAGTTGGAAAAAAAAGGAACATTGTTTTCAGAATATATGACATTATTAATACCCAAGGTTTTGGTTGACTATACGTCCTCAGTAAAACAAATATACTAAACGTTCTGCTGCCTGATCCCATCTCCTAGCCACACACTCGGGCACTCCGTATAAGCAACAGACGCATGTGTGGTCAATCGAAACCTCGAAGCAACAATTTAGCACCTTCATGAACACCTTGTTTCAGTTGTGTTGTTAATCTGTTTCGTATAAGATTTCATGACACTAAAAAATTACACTTGTGAAGCCCGTTTCCCAGCCCTCCATCCCCACTGCCCGAGTCAACTTATCATCCCTCTCTTCTTCCTCTTTTTTGCTTTCCTCATCAACATTACCCATCGCGTCCCCAAAATTCTGTCGGGGAACTCTCCCCTGCCCTCTGTCTAGCTACGCCACCGTTATCATCATTAATGTGAAATTAATGTGAATTAACCAAGAATATATAAACTAACGACAATATGAAATGAAAAGTTAAACTATATTTAAAGAATGAAGTAATAGTCCAACGTATGATAAAATATGTCAACTTAATCTTTTTTAATTCAATACAAGCAGGGCAACAACAGATCATTACATGCCCATCGAATTAATCTAAGTAAGCCACATCTACAAATGATAGCCTACTTTTATTCACACCTGCCTCTAGAAATACTCCTAACTACAAGGGAAATGAAAAGAGTGAACATTTATCGACCAACAATATTTGAATATTATTCCTCTCTTAATTGTCCTTTTCCTTTCAACTATAGTTTCGTTGTTTTTGTTCTTTTTACTTTGCACAGGTGCATGTACATCATTTTAATATAATTTCGTTTTCCTTTTAGCACATCATTTACTTATTTTCTGAAACAAATGTAATGATAATATGGGTCATTTAACATAATATAATAATTTGAAAAGTGTCACACAACTTTTGTATGTAAAACTGAGATTTCGTCTGGTTTTCTTTGACATTTCCCTTTCCACAACTCTAAATGATAACCTATGTTCATTCAAACCTGCCTCCACATATATTTGTAAAGACAAATGGATAAAGATCAAACATTTATGTACCAGCAATAGTAGGATACTGTTAATATAATCTTTTCTGTGTTTTGAAATTACTTATCTTCAAGATTCAGTTACAAGTATACTCAATGTAATGTATATTATTGGTTTCTTCAATGTAACCTGTAAGACATGTAATAATGTACTTACATTGTAAGATTTTAATTTTAAAGAATTGTCTTTCAATGACAATGTTTTTATATCCTTGCATAAAAAAAATGAGAAAAAGAAAAAATTGCAAAAACAGTTAAGTATCAGAATCAGTATAAGAAACAGGATAATAGCACACAGAATTAATTAAATTACACATTTAAGATAAGATCAACACGTCAGTACTTAAGTGCAAAAGCATTGGAGTTCGGGAAGAATATTTAATAAAATTCACGTAATATAAGTATTCAAAACGTGGCATAGTGACTTCAAGTTTGTTGACAAATGCACAACATAAGTGAACAACAAGTAAAAATTAACATTATTCAAGAGACGAATATATATGAGCACCATTTGTTTTAAATGTTAATCGTGCGTTTTTTCGCTTAGCTCTGTTATCGGTTCCATGCGTTATCATCATTAACGTGAAAGCAAGAAAAGATTGTGATAAAAACATTGATAGAAATGGAAAGTAACGCGAACTCAAGTTGTTTAAAAAATGAAAAAACTCCAACAGTGATAAAACGTGTTGACTCAATTGATTGTCTTGAGTTCGATAAAAGCAGGCAAACAGCAGATGCAGTATATGACAATCGAATTTCTCTTTGTCAGATTTCATATTAAATGAAAAAGAGCCAAACGTATCGTCTTGTGCAAATGCAATTTCCTGATTGAAAGAGACAGAAATATTTGGTTTTCTGATTGTTATCTGGGATGTGTGCGACATGGACCTTCATTAGTTATATTAACTTGTGTATGTTAGGTTATTGCAAACAAATAAGCCCATTCATCGGTAGGTAAGTGAACATTTTCGTAAATGTATACTTGTTCAATTCATTGATAACAAAGAGTATGAAAAAATAGCATATAATGACAAATTCGCTTAGTTTCATAGGTAACCAGCCATTTACAGATTTGACTTTCCAGATGATGTATTTAAGTGTCATACTGCATGTAGCCCTACTCTAATATCAGCACTTACATCATTACTGCCAGACTGCCAGTGCTTTAAAAAAATCGGTGCTGAAGAAGGTTCATACGTTTTGCACAAGGTTCCAGATTAACTGCCTTATTATAGAATCATTGTAATAACAATAGGACTAAAATAAGGGGCACTGACCATATGGCTTACTTGAGGGAATAACGTCAACCACAGGAACTATATACTTCCTTCACTATATTTCCGAATGATGTACCTGAAGGGACTCCTTTTTCAATCTTCTTTTTCTAAATTTCTTTATTTACCCCATTATTTTTGTCGTAAGTAATACCATCTTTAATGTCATCAGTTGCACTTTTGCAAACATCACCAGAAAAGTCAAACGTGTCCTCTCTCCAAGTAACAGAAGATGTTGACTGGAATGATGCCCTCTCGATCAGAGTGATATAAAAATTTATTTTCTGATATGCTTCCTTCGGCAACATTTTATTATGATCGTCATTTATCGACTGCAGAAATTCGTGGGCCACCTTGAACCTCCCTTTGTGACTTGTGAGACCCAGTAGTACGTTTTGGTAAAACGTGTGGAATGGTCATTTTGAAATCACCTTTTAATGGTTAAAATTCCACACGATTGTTTGAATAAGATGTCAACTATGCAAGTTTAGTTTAGGTCATGGCAATGATCTCATATTCTTCGTCCACATCATTTCCTTCCACTTTGATTTTTCTTTCATAAATGTGATGTGAATATGATTCATTAAATGATAAAAAGCCAGGTGATGTAGCTTCAGCATAGTACGCCGCACTGCCAGAGAGTTCTGCCAGATTATTTGTATATAGCCTTTTGGCATATTCTGTTTGAGGAGGAAAAGGAGTGTGATCATCAAAATTCACGGTTGAAGTATTTGGAGCTATGTCTTGTGTTTCACTCGATCTGCACTTTAATTACAGAGGCAGTAAAGTGATAAAGAAAGTAAGACTATAACAAACACGCATACAGGAACAGCGTTCACAAATTTTAAATCTGTGCTAAAGCTTTTTGTTTCGAAAATAATATCTAGGTGACAATTTGCAGACGATGACACGTTTCGTAATGTACATGAACACTGAAAGTCTATCGAGGCATAAACAGTCTGATTCGAACTTCCAGTAGACAATATCAAATACCCCGATTCAACTCCATTTCTCATAGCGGTTGGAATACTTGAAGAAGGTATTATCCAATCGAGACTAACGAAAGGGCCTTGATTACAAGAACACGTAAATGTAATTTCCCCTGGTTGAGTCAGTGTATATCTTTGTGGTGATATAGTAACTTCCAGGTTTTCAATGAACAATATCTGAGGAAATGAACAGGATTCTAAAGAGGACGATATATTCAGTGATGAAGGGAAGTCTTTGAGAACAACACATGACGTAACGGTATTGTTCATATCCACGGATGGTACAAATGTGAAGGATTTCTCTCTTGTCTCATTGGTTTCCCTGGAAACGATTTGCGGTAATAAATCCTGAGGAATCCCCTCAAAGGGAAGCGTAAACTCAGGACTTCCAACATTCCCAACGATACACTGGAATATAATTGACGTGTTGATCAATTCATCCTTAAAGAAGATGAGTTCCTAATTTAGAACTGAAACAAATAGGAACAGAGGGTATGTGGTAAACGATGAGTGTCAATGACTGGCTTTGAATGTCCCTTGTAGTTAGGTGGAGACATTCATACTCACCACTGTCATTTCTAGTGATGTTCTTTATTAGCAACGTAGAAGTATTTTCACTTTGGTCTGACCAATAGTTATATTTTGTTGAGTTAAATATAATTTTTCCTTCCCTAACAAATACCTTATTTACCTCTAAATCCAAATACATGGAAACAGGAGGAATGGCATGGCACACCAATTCAACATTATCTCCTTCCAGTATATGATATTCATTGCTATACCGTATTTCAAAACTGAGTTTGTCTTACAAAGACATATCAATATAGCACTGTGTAAGACAAACAACCTCATCAAACGTTTAGGTAGGGTGTCGCATTCCATGACGCTTACATCAATTTGCTTTGTAGGTGGTCGAACTTGATTGTTTGTTTTTTTTCTTTAAACAATGTTGACGTATTTGTTATACTTAAGAGGTTCACTTCAATCCATACTTCCGTACCCCTGTGCAGTCTTCCCTTGATGACTGTGCGGTGGCAACTAGAGGTTGACTGATATACTTGTAGTCGAAGACATATAATCTTTTTCGAAGTCTTTTAGAACAAATATGATGTGAATCAGTAAGTGCTCACAAAATTGTGATTTGAAACTTTATTCTAGCGAAATCTAAAACAATAACAAAATCACAATATCCGGAGCACTTGAGAGATGCAAAGATAAAGATGAGAATCCGTAAAAGATAAAATCTGATTCTTTAATCCAAGTAAGTTACTTTTCTTTCCAAACACTATGTTTTGCAATATCACTTCCTTGTTTCTGTAAGCCAAACCAAACCTGGACTATCAGTATATGTACTAATACAAGCCAACTGGGTGCAGGTGTTTATACAATTTCAAGTATAATCTCCGTGATTTCAATTGGACTTTACTCAGCTTTTTATTAATTATTTAAGGGTTGTCATCTGATTAATCATAGAGGAAACAATTATCTGTCACAACTGAAAGTTCAACTATCAGGATATTAAAGCCATACCATACCAAACAAAATTTCGAAATTCCAGAGACATTTGGTGTTGTTAATAAGTATTGGAAGTCGTAAGCATTACATGGCGAACGCATAATAATAATTGAATCCGACGGAAAGTAATAATTAAGAATTATGTTTACTTGTTTTTCCTGCCTCTCAAATCTTCCTCTTCATATTATGTAATGATACATATTATATCTTGATATTATATATTGCGTCACTTTTTTCAAACTTCGTAGTCGTTTGTTTTATCAATGGTTTCCGTGGACCATTCAGTGGCGTAATTAGGATATTTCGTGAAATTCGGTCCTCTCCTGCACTGTAAAATTCAATTTGTTAAGTTTACTTAGACACAAAATCAAGGTTACATCAACACTTTAAAGTTGTAGCGACTAAGCTCAATGTAAATTTATTTCAGTTTATCCATGAAGTTATTACCTTGACAGGATAATACTTCCATGGTTTATCTAGATTAGTATTCCTTTCAAGCAAATTGTTTGTACTGGTAACTATTCCTGACAAGATAACTTGTAGAATTTAACAAAATATCTGCATCTTTCATTTCCCGATTTTTGTCCCCCCCCCCCCTCCCACCCCGTGTAAGAAAATAATATTTTCACGTAATATGGTGAAAGTATTTTCCCTGTAAACCAACTTTCTTTAATTTATTTATCGAGATTTTTTTCATTATTCCTGTAATGATTACACTTAGTGGTGGACCGAAAGTTTCACAGTGAGATCTCATTAATACTATCAAAGTGGAGCGACCACCCGTTGGTGCGTATCGTACGAAAAAAAAAAATGACAACAATGCTTGCCTGCAGATCGCAGGTAATAGCAATTTACAGGTATATTTTACTATTTCACCAAAGTAGGGGACAAGTCTAAGGTCTTTTTAACACATATTGAAATGCGTGTATGATAGAACAATTCATTCGGGTGTCCAAGACTTTAAGAAGGGGGGATCGTTTTGAGGGCGATGCATTTTGAGCGCAAAGAAGGGACTATCTAAGGTGAGCGCTACCATTAGTTGGACCAGACAATTTTTGGCTTTACAACAACACCTCAAAACACCACCCCCCCCCCCCATCCAACCCCAGATGGCCGGAAACAGCTGCATGCATCCAGCCTTGAAATAGGGATATTACGTCTGCATTTTTTCATTTAAAAAGCAAAACATCTGAATCTATGAACACTTGTGAGTAATTATGTGTTTTACAGTTGTTTTTTTGTTTAGAACAGTTGCACCTTTGCGCGTTTGCGTTAGTTAGTTCCCATCAACGTACATCCCCGCCCCGTGTAGACGTCATTGCACTCAAAACAATTTAAAAGATTGCTTGGTTATTTTAAATTATACCGTTGACGCTACTTAAGCGGAGTACCATCATTAGTGCGTATAGTATAAGAGTTGTTATGACGGGAATACTTGCTCAATCCCAGAAAATAACACTTCGTATATTTTCAACATTTCAGAGATTTCAGAGATTTTTTTTTTTTTTGTTGAGGGTTGGCAACACTTACTTGGTAATTTTAAATAATAACACCTTTGTCACTACCTGGTAGACTTCTTTTGTAGATACTTGGGACGACACTGACCATGCGGATCACCATCCCGTAGGAACATAAGCAGGTTCTTTGCTATTCATGCATGCACTTACCTGCTTACGTCACTATCAATAGCCTGCATGGTTCTGATCACCGCGCATCACAAAGCATAGACATGCCATAGCCCCTTTGTTTGGGTGTAAATACTTTGCAGTTTGTAGCTGAAACATTAGTCATTTACTTAGTCTTCCCCGAATTCCTCTCTTCACGTACCGGTAGTACTAATTATACACATTTTCTAATCGTTTGCTCCTAAATGTTAAATATGTACATATTTACAGATGTGTCTTGTGTTCCTGCTTTGTTGCATAGCGCCTTATCATTGTTGTCATAACGCTATCCTACAATATTGTTCATATACTTGCAATATCGGCTTACAACAAAAAACCATATACTCCGCAGAATAGGCAGTAAAGTTGTGTGGAGATTGTGGGGTTAACATTTATGTTACACTGGAATTGATACTGAATTTCTTTTTTTTTTTTAATTCTTGTTTATTGCGAACAAGTGTAATATGAACCAGACGTAATATGCTCTGATAACTTACTGAAAGTGACTATCGTTAGATATCTTTAATATGTTACTTTTAATATGCGAATGGAAGTAGGAACCCCTTCATATTTAGAACTGTGCATTACAATCTCTTAAATGTGTACTTACAGGGAAATACGGTGTTTGTTTTACAGAAAACAATCACATTTTTAAAACCAGTGTTTGTGAGTATAGATTATAGATCATTGAAAATAAGGAAAGACAGTAGCCTTCTTTCTCAAGAAATAAGTTTCATACAAATACAAGCTCAGTCATTTCCTGCCGAAAGATAATTAGTTCACCAAACTTTGATCAATAACTTCTGTTTTTCATCACATGCATAATGCTTTGAGGAGAAAACGCTTTTATATATGTTTATTGATGAGACTGAATGGTTTAACAATGGTTAAAGCTATTTTTTTATGCCATGATGATGTACTCTATAAACACCCTATCATAAACTGAAGTGTTTTTATGCACATCCTCACATCGTACAGTTGTGAACATTAAATAAATAAAGTTTTCTAATTGTGTACTTAGTCGAATCTTAATAGTTTATAACTACGCTTCATCCTTCTATACCTCCTCATAAACCTCAAAACAATACAAAACTATTACTCCTATTACTCAAGCACCTCCCTGTGTTATCACGGTGTGCTCAACGAGAAGTCTCCAAAAGAAATACAACCCATGGAACGTGAATCACGCAAAGTTCGATAGTAACGGCGTCATCATTGCCAACGGCGTTATAAAAATGACTCGATAAGGGTTTGATTGTCAATCACGGCGTGGTAAATACCGGTAAGAACAGCCAAAATGTAAGTAACAACGGGATAAAAGCTGTTAATAGCGACGTCATCAGGGACAGTCGCATACAAAGATGTACTTTCTTACAACACCGAGCTAAAGGTCCACTATTTTCTGTTTAGTAGTTAACAAAAGCAACCATGTAATGTCAGTCAACAACCGTGCAGCGAAGAAACAGTGGCGCTATTGCAATCAATGCAAATACAACTAACAACGATGCTAATGGCATCGTATGCGATTCCTCTTACTGCTAATGGCGCTATTCAAAGTGAAAGAGCTACAAGAGACGGGTCTTATAGTTTATGCGTTGCCATACAATCGTTTATGCTTCAAAGTGCAATTTCCAGGGGTGGGTCGGTTGTCAAATTGATCAACCATTAGGTTTGATAGAGAATATAAACGAAAAAGTCTCACTTGCCCCTCCCGCGCCCCACTCAACTTTTTCCATAAAGAGCCTACAGAGTGTTGTTGTTTGTTTGTTTGTTTGTTTGTTGGTTGGTTGGTTGGTTTGTTGGTTTGTTTGTTGGTTTGTTTGTTGGTTTGTTTGTCTTTTGCATCTGCTTCCGACACCAAACATTTTGCGCGGTCTAGGGTTTTTTTGTAAAAGTGAAAGGGCGCCACCAACTAGTAGCCATACTATCCTCCAATGTGGCGTCGACGAAACATGGGTCTCTTCTCAGATAGTGCACAATTTAATCAAGTATGTAAATGATGTTTAATCGCACTTTCGCCTTGACCCACCCCCACCCCCCAACACACGCACACAAACACAGACACAGGAAAAGTGCATCCGTGCCGCCACTGGTCGTGTCCCTCTGTGGGTTGTCTGTGCCCCTCCTAGTAGCAGGTCCTGGCTACGGGCCTGGTCTTTGTTCTTTAGCCCCTGTTTGACTTCCACCATATTTAGCTTGCCTACATGTCATAATGATGTTTAGCCCGGGGTGTCTTTATGAGATATGATACCATAAACATGGTCATACATATTTATGAGAAAATAAGAATATATTTTTTCTTGGAGAGATAAATTTTTCCTCAGTGTAATTGCAACATATAAGACGACCTCGTGAGAGATCTTTAGGCAGTTCTGAAACAAAGAACGTCGTAGTCGGATTGTTAGTGAGCTATGTAGGCCATCGGTTATGAAATATACATGTAGGCTACCATGATTATTACACGCAGTGAGGAAGGGGGGGGGGGTAAGGGAGGAGTTACACCGTATGCATGTAGACAGACCATGATTATGACACGCAAAGGAAGGAGGTATAAGGGAAGAGTTATACCATCATTCTGTGTTTAAAGGTATGTTGGTATGAAAATTATTAAAAGTATTTCATCATCCTATATTCTGGGACACAATTATTGAGGATCGCCAAGACTCAAGTACACCAATTACGAATGACGGCCATAAAGAAAACTGAACAGATGCGGCTTTAATCTCTTTTTTATCTGATTGATAAAGATTGACGCTAATTATGTCTTATCAGCTTTACTTTACATTACTGTCATATCACGATGCCTCATTTGGATCTATCAGTTTCCGATTCCACATGTGTACGGTTCGAAGAGCCAATGCGCAATGGGTCGACTGATATTTGAGATACCTAAAAAGACTTAGAAGACATTTAAATTATGCATTCAAGCATTTATTCGTATAATACGTAAAGGCTGAAAATGACGGAAAACAAAACTTTTTGAGTTCTAATTTGATAGCCCACTTTATAGACATCACACACGTGACTCTTAAAAGGAGGAAAACATGCGACCGTAGGCAGTCCTCCATTAAACCTGTGCTTTTCACTCTACTTGGAGAGTTTATAACGCAATATGGTATCGTAATCTGTCTGCAGGAGCTGTATAGACGTAGTATGTCCAAAATTTCTCTTTTTCATTCGTGCGTCACATATACTCTGTAATAGAGGAACCATGTCTTTGTCTGCATGTTGAATTGTATCTTTGTCCTGCCGTTGAGCGTAGTTGTGGACGGAATAAGCTGTATTGAACAGTGATATATGATCAGTGCTCTCGAATAATGTAATTTCGAACGGTGACTAATTAAAAGGAAGTATACAAATCATTAGCGTTAGATATTAAATCTCAGTCATATGATTCGGGTTATTCTTAGTCAAAATGAAATTTAAACTGAGACTTCAGTCACAATTTTGTAAATGCTGTTAAGTAAAACGTTTTGTTTGAACGTTTGATTGGTCATAAATTTCCAGCAGTAGACACATACTATCTGATAGCATATTTTTTTACATTTTGCAATAGGTATCTGCGATGATAGTTAGGCCTACATCGTGATCACATTTTGAAGCAGTTCTACGACCCTTCGTTTTCAGGTGACCGGTTTCTAATTTTGCTTTTTTTTATATGTTCACTGATTCGCTCCTCCATCAAATAGTATCGTAAACAGTATCGCTGCATTCCTTCATTGATTCATAGAGGCCAGCGAATGACTAAGTTATCGGATTCTCACAATCCAGCATTACCTCTCAAATGTGAAGTGAGGCCTTCGTTCGGTTGGTAGTGATCTTTAATATCACCATTGATATCTTCCTTTTAGTTTCCTTCTTCATTATTATCAAAATCTTGTATTCTGAATGAGTTGCAAATTTTTCAGTTCGAAGATCTGACTGAATAAGCTTTAATGAACAGTGATACAAATCATTGGCGTTAGATGATAAACCTCGGTTACATGATTCGGGTCGTTCTTAGTCAAAATAAAATATTAAACTAAAACTTCAGTCACAATTTTTGTAAATTCTGCTAAGATAAAAGGTTTTGTTTGAACGCTTGATTGGCCATAAACTGGCTGTCCAAGTCTAAAACAGAATGTACTGGCAAACTTTCTTCCGAATGGCTGTTTCAATTGTCGTCAGGTGAGTTTCCTGGTTTTCTAGTATGTTGTTTTGCTTTCTATCTTGCTTTAACTGATCTTTAAATTTAGTTGTCTCCACATTGGTAGAATATGAGGAGACTGGAATTTCTGTTGTTGTATCTTTCTCAACACTTTCATGTTTCCTAGTAACAATCTCAGTTCCATCGCTAAGCTCTCTGCCTGTTTCTAACTTATTAGCGCGCAGGTCCAATCTTGATCGTGTAGAATTGTACATGCAATACATTAAACATCCAAAAAGCACAAATAAAACCAGCAAAGGAAACACAGTGATAGATGAAACCAACAGCATGTGCAATGTATTGGAATACAGAGTCTTTCGAACAAACAGAACTGTTTGGGCCTTAGATGTATGATTTCGTGTATTACCAATGCAATAGAAATATATTGATGCGTAAGACACCCGACTGTCAATGTAAAATCTTAAACTATCATTTTCAATTGTGTAAGGAACGATGCTTTCGATTTATGGACTCACATTCCATTTAAAGTCATCCACAAAACCCGCTTTACTTAGGCACCTAAATGTTATGTTGCCAGTATTATTCATAACATACTGCGGAGGGGAAATCGTTACTTCAATCCTATCCAAAACCAAAATTGGTAAAAAACCACAAGAATCATTAAAAGTTGAAATGTTCTTCTATGAAGGAAATTCTTGTTCGACAACACACGAAATGTTTGTTTGATTTGTTATAACAGAGGGTCGAAACGAGAGGGAATCATTGTACACTGTCCGTGCTGGTGTGTCGTCTTGAAAAATTGTTAAGGCCAGGGAAGATTCAGTGCTTCCAGTATCACTGACGTTGCAACAGAAATCAACAGTTCTGTTGGTGACTTCATCGGTGAAGAGAACTGATTCTTGAATGGAACTAACGCAGATGGGTGATGATGCCCTGTAATAAACCTCCAAGTTAACAGACATGTAATTCAATGGTGCTTTCGTCATACATATATATTCACCACTTTCTCTCCTGGTAATGTTTTTAATTATTAACGTATGAACATCCCCAGTTGTTTTTTTCGTATATCCATATCTTGTAGGATCTCTTACCAATGTACCATTGTTTATTATCTCCTCAATTTGCATTGAATTCAGAAACATCGTTATTGATCCGTTACTGGTACAAACAAATTCAACGTTATCACCTTCCATTGCGCTACATTGATTCCTGTCAAAATGCACACGAATTTGTTTGCAATGACAAACCACTGCTAGATGGAAAACCACCAGTAAGCTTCTAATCGCATATTTCACTTTAATTAAAATTATTTCATTACGGTATAGTTGAAAATAGTTTCATCCTTCCTTTGTCACGATCGAAGTCTATTAAGAACAAGTCGAAGAGAAAAGAAAAGTACTCCTAACGTAACTGCGTTTACCCCGTTTGTCCATAACAGATATACGATATTAACTTTTTCCCAAGAATACTGAAAACGAATTCTGTATGACTATTTGAAAGAAAACACCATTACACTATCAAAACGTTCGTCCTGATTGCCTCTAATATATTTTGATGTATCGATTCTTAGAGAAAAGATAATTATAATCGAGTCATAACTGAAGCTACAACAAACTAAAAAAAAACCCTCCAAGTGTTAGATCACTTCTGTGTTTTTGTTTGTCACCAAAGGCTCTTTCTTTTCGGTTTTAAAAGACGCTATATATAAGAAGTACTTATATGAGACCCATTGAAAGTTTAACTCTCATGTAAGCAAAGACAATGGCGCTTTAACTATAGTATACACATTTGATTAGACAAATGGACAATTGATAGTTCTACTAAGCGTTCAGAAAGCGAATTGAATCATCAATAAAATTGCTATAATCGAGTTAAAAATGAAACTGATTAATAATGGACTGTCATGTATTACTGAAGGCCTATTAGTAGATGAACTGCTTTCAGCATTGAACTCACGTTTTGAGAGCAATGTGTGAGACAAACAGATGAATGATTGCATGTTATATCGAAGCACTCTACACAATGTACGAACGAAGTATATAATATATTGTTGACGCATCGGACATCACATTGGGCATTATGAACCTGAACTGTTATTATATAAGGGATATGAATACAAATTTGTGATACAAAAGAAATGCAACTCTGCAAAAAAAAAAAATTGCAGTAAGCATATAAAGAGTGCGGAATGAATCACATTGACATAATAGCCTATTTCCTGCTCTTAAATCGAACACTAGTAGAATACCAAGTAGGAAATCCACGAAGTTTCAAATCTCCTTCCAAAAAAAATACATAATCATTAGTTCTCTCAGTCAAGTGTGTTTATGCTGTTTGGGTACTTGCTCGCACACTCTAAATACGTAAGCACTATAAGCAATGAATTTGTAGAACGTGCAAATAAGCAATACACTGTTTCCCTCATTTTCGTCTTCAGTTCTGATGTATACAATGTGGAAAAGACCCATCATCATACCAAGCATGTTGGATAATACCCAATTTGTTTTGGGGTTTTTATGGACTTTATAAATAGTAGAACCCCTCATTTCAGGAGTAAATTCATATACTCCTTGAGACAATCTGGATTGTACATCAGCGGTTCCTATTATTGTTCCTAAATGTGCTGAATACTCAAACGTAATGATTGCGGTTGATTTGCCTCCTTAGAAAAGAATGGATGCATTGATAACTTGTTTGCTAATAGTCAAAAGTATTGGTAGAAAAAGCGTTTGTGATAAAGTTTTCCATAGGTAGGCAAGGTCACTGTGTACGTGTTGTATGTCGTAACAAGCTCTAAAAAGCGTCTCATATGTGCGTGATTGCATGTTTTAGCACAAATAAAAATTATCTCATATATATGATTACATAGGAACATGCTAAGTACTGCCAAAGCATGAAAAATGACATTGTTATCATACGTAATCGCTCAACCAAAAACCATAGTTGCATAGATTGAAACAATGCGTCATGTTGAGACCGTGCACTGCAAGTACCTTTATCATAGTGCATGATGTTCTATAATAACTGTGAAATTCGACTTGTGACGTCATCGATCTGGAAGACACTACATTTATACTCGTACACTGCCTAGCAAGTCTGAACTTTTCCGATTTATCTTCCAAGAAAAATGAGAGCACCCTTTTCCCAAACATTTGAGGAAAAATGATACATTGAAAAATATGACAAAAACAGTTCAGTATTAGTTCACTATATGGCAACATATATTCTTCTTTCTAATTCCAATGATAGTTTGGTACTGTAGTTTAAACACCTCGATGCTCTGGTGTTTCATATTAATTTCTGTACATTACTTTATTGAAATACCTCGATGGCGCACAGTATCCCCTTAGCTTCCGTCTTGCTGTGGCTTAGTCTTATAGTGTGAGAAACAGGATAATGGCACATAGATTAACGAAACAGTAAAAGTTAAATTTCAACCTACGATAATATCAACACAAAAGAACTGACTTGCGGGAAGAATATTCAATAAACTTCATATGATATTAGAATTGGCAAAGTTAATTTTTCCATCAAGATAACTAATGCAAACATAAGTGAGAAACAAGTAAAAAATAACATTATTAAAAAAAGACGAATATCTATGTGTACCATTTGTTTTCAATGTTAATCGTGCTTTATCTACTACACTTAGCGCTGTTATCGGTTGCATGCTTTATCATCATCAAAGTGAAAGCAAGAATAGGTTTTGAAGAATATATAAACCCAAAAAAAGACCTTGCGATGAAAAGGCAAACTTTGTTGAAAGAATGAAGTAAAACTCCAACATGTGATAAGACATGGGGATTTAATTCATTGTCTTGCGTTTGGTACAAGCAGGAAAACAACAGATGCAGTATGTGATATCGAATTTCTCTATGTCAGACTTTATATTAAAAGAAAAACAGTCAAGTATTACTTCACTATATGCCAAACGTATCGTCTTGGGCAAATGCAATTTCCTCATTGCAAGTGACAGAAATATTTGGTGTCTGATTGTTATATATCTAGCATGTGTACAACATGTGAAAACAGTTCTATAGAGTACAATATTTCCTCCCTGTATACTACCCAACGTATAGCACTGAGGTACCATAGACGAAATATACGAATAAGCCCATTTATCTGTAGGTAAGTGCAAACTTCCATAAATTTATACTTGTTAAAATTCATAGATAATTAAATTCAATAATTAAATTAAATTCATGTCAAAGACAAAAGCATGTAATGACGAATTCGGTTATCTTCATAAAGGGAACAAGTCAACTACGATCATTTGAATTTCAAGATGATGTATTTAAGTGTTATACTACATGTAGCCATATACTCCAATATCCGCACTTACATCATTACTGCCAGACTACCAGTGTTGGAAAAAAAAACAAATCGGTGCTGAGGAAGTTTCTTGCGTTTCGCAAAAAGTTCAAGATAAACTGCCTTATCAGGGGAACTATTGTGGTAACAACATGGCTAACGTAAGGGGCACTGACCATATAGCTTACTTGTGGGAAGGAACTACTTCCATCACTATATTTCTGAATGATATACCTGAAGGGATTCCTTAAAGCTTCTTTAATATTTCTAAAAATTCTAAGACTTCTTTATTGACCCCGTTATTTTTGTCGTAAGTAATACCATCTTTAAGTTACACTTAAGCAAACATCACCAGAAAGGTCAAACTTGTCCTCTCTCTGAGTTATAGACAATATTGACTGGGATGATGCGCTCTCGATCAGAGTGACATCTTAACTATTTGTTCTCTGATATGCTTCCTTCGACAACATTTTATTATGATCGTTATTTATCGACTGCAGAAATTCGTGCGACCCCTTGAATCTGTGTTTTGTGAGATTCAGTACTACGTTTCGTTAAAACGTGTGGAGTGGTCAGTTTGAAATCAACTTTTATTGGTTAAAGATCCACACGATTGTTTTGAAGGAAATGTCAACTACACAAGCTGAGGTTAGGTCATGGCAATGATCTTACATTCTTCATCCACATTATTTCCTTTCACTTTGATTTTTCTTTCATAAATGTGATGTGAATATGATTCATTAAATAATAAAAAACCAGGTGATGTAGCTTCAGCATACGCCCCACTGCCAGAGAGTTCTGTCGGATTATTTGTATATAGCATTTTCGCACATTCTGTTTGTGGAGCAAAAGGAGTGTGATCATCACAATTCACGGTTGAACTAATTGCAACTATGTCTTGTGTTCCATTCACTTCTGCTCTGAATTTTCTGTGATTACACAAACAATAAGAGATAAAGGAATCAGGAATATCACAAAAACAGATGCAGGAAATACTGTAATAAGTAAAACAAATTTTGAATCTAAATTAATCCCTCTAGTTTCCAAGACAACTATCCAGTCGAGAATTTGCAGGTTGATGATTTATTCCGTAACATACCTGAACACTGGAAATCTATGGAGGTGTTAACAGAATGTGTCGAACTTTCAGTAGAGACTGTCAAATTCCCTGAGTCGATGCTATATTGCATGCCGGTAGGGAGATGTGAAGGTATTGTCCATGTAAGCTTAACCAAATCCCCTCCATTACTAAAGCATCTGAAGGTTTTCTGTCCTGGATGAGTCAGTGTAGATCTCTGTGGTGATATAGTAACTTCAAGGTTTTCAATGAACAATATCCGAGGAAACGAACAGGATTCTAAAGAGGATGATATATTCATCGATGAAGGGAAGTCTTGGCGATCAACACATGACGTAACGGTATTGTTCATATCAACGGATGGTATAAATGTGAAGGATTTCTCTCTTGTCTCATTGGTTTCCCTGGAAACGATTTGCGGTAATAAATCCTGAGGAATTCCTTCAAAGGAAAGTGTATACTCAGGACTTCCAACATTTTCAATGATACACTGGAATGTAATTAACGTGTTGATCAATTCATCCTTAAAGAAGATCAGTTCCTGATTTGAACTGGAACAAATAGGAACAGAGGGTATGTGGTGAACTATGAGTGTCAATGACTGGATTTGAATGTCCCCAGTAGTTTGGAGACATTGATACACACCACTCTCATTTCTAGTGATGTTCTCTATTAGCAGCGTAGAAATAGTTGCGCTTTGGTCTTACGAATAGTTATATTTTTGTGAATGAAACCTAAGTTTTTCTTCTTTAACAAGTACCTTTTCTACCTTTGAATCCAAATACATGGTAACAGGGGGAATGGCATAGCACACCAATTCAACATTATCTCCTTCCATTACATGATATTCACTGCTACTGTATTTCAAAACTAAGTTTGTCTTACAAAGAGATATCAATATAGCACTGTGTAAAACAAACAACCTCATTAAAAGTTTAGGTAGGGTGTCGCATTCCATGACCCTTAGATCAATTTGCTTTGTAGGTGATCAAACTTGATTGTTTTTTTTTCTTTAACAATGTTGATGTATTTGTCATACTTAAGAGGTCCACTTCAATTCATACTTCCGTACCCCTTTGTAGTCTTTCCTCGCTGACTGTCCGGTGGCAACTAGAAGTTGACTGATATACTTGTAGTTGAAGACATTTAATCTTTTTCGAAGTCATTTAGGAAAACTATGATTTGGATCAGTAAGTGCTCACAAAATTGTCTTTTGAAAATATATTGGGGCGAAATCTAGAACAATAATAAAATCACAATATCCGGAGCACTTGAGAGATGAAAAGGTAACGATGAGGATCCGTAAAAGATAAAATCTGATTCTTTAATCCAAGTGAGATACTTTTCTTTCCAAAAACTATACTTTGCAATATCACTTCCTTGTTTCTGTAAGCCACACCAAACCTGAATTATCACTACATGTACTAATACAAGCCAAATGGATGCAGGTGCCTATACACTTTCAAGTATAATCTCCGTTACTTCAAATGGACTTTACTCAGCTTTTTATTAACTGTTTAAGGGTTGTCATCTGATTAATCATAGAGGAAACAATTATCTGTCACAACTGAAAGTTCAACTACCAGGATATTAAAACTATACCATACCAAACGAAATGCCCAAATTCCAGTGGTGTCTGGTGTTGTTAACAAGTATTAGAATTCATAAATATAACATGGCGAACGCATAATAATAATTGAATCAGACAGAAAGTAAAAATTAAGAGTTATATTCACTTATTTTTCCTGCCTCACCTCTCTCTCAAATCTTCCACTTCATATTATGTAATGATACATATTATATCTTGATATTATATATTGCGTCACTTTTTTCAAACTTCGTAGTCGTTTGTTTTATCAATGGTTTGTGTGGACCATGCAGTGGCGTAGTAAGGATATGTCGTGAAATTCCGTCCTCTCCTGCACTGTAAAATTCAATTTGTTAAGTTTACTTAGACACAAAATCAAGGTTACATCAACACTTTTAAGTTGAAGCGACTAAACTCAATGTAAATTAATCTCAGCTTATCCATTTACGTATTACCATGGGAGGATAATGCTTCCATGGTTTATCTAGATTAGTTTTCCTTTCAAGCAAATTGTTTCTACTAGTAACTATCCCTGACAAAATAACTTGTAGAATTTGACAAAATATCTGCATCTTTCATTTCCCGATTTTTGTTTCTCCCTCCCCCCCCCCCACCCCGTGTAAGAAAATAATATTTTCACCTAATATGGTGAAAGTATTTCCCCTGCAAACTAACTTTCTTTAATTCATTTATCGAGATTTTTCTTGTTCATTATTCAAGTAATGATTACACTTAGTGGTGGACTGAAAGTTTCACGGTGAGGTCCCATTAATGCTATCAAAGTGGAGCGACCATCCGTTGGTGCGTATCGTACGAGTAAAAAAATGACAACAATGCTTACCTGCTGATCGCAGGTAATGGCAATTTCCAGGTATATTTTACTATTTCACCAAAGTAGAGGACAAGTCTAAGGACTTTTTAAACACATATTGAAATGCGTTTATGATAGAATAATTCAGGCGGGTCACGGTGTCCAGGACTTTACGCAGGAGGGATAGTTCTGAGGGCGATGCATTTGAGCGCACTGCGTAGAGGGACTATCTAAGGTGAGCGTTAACATTAGTTGGACAAGACAATTTTTGGCTTCACAGCAACACCTTAAAATACCACCCATCCCCCAGTCAACCCCGAATGGCCGGTAACAGCTGCATGCATCCAGCCTTGCACTAGGGATATTGCGTCTGCATTTTTCATTTAAAAAGCAAAACATCTGAATTTATGAAAACATGTGAGTAATTATGTGTTTAACAGTTTGTTTTTTTAAATAGTTGCACCTTTGAGCATTTGCTAGTTCCCATCAACGTACATCCTCCCCCAGTGTAGACGTTATTGCACTCAAAACAGTGTAAAAGGTTGCTTGGTTATTTTAAATAATACCGTTGACGCTACCTAAGCGGAGTACCACCATTAGGGCGTAGTATAAGAATTGTTTTGACGGAAATACTTGCCCGATCCCAGAAAACAGAAAGGTTCGTGGGCTCATTTTCAACATGACAGATTTCAGATAATTTTTTTGGGGGGGTGTAGGGCAACAGTTACTTGGTAATTTTAAATAATAACACCTTTGTCACTAGCTGGTAGACTTCTTTTGTAGATACTTGGGACACTGACTATGCGGATCACCATCCCGTAGGAGCATAAACAGGTTCTTTGCTATTCATGCACGCACTTTCCTGCTTACGTCACTATCAACAGCCTTCATGGTCCTGATCACCGCGCATCACAAGGCATAGATATGCCATAGCACCGTGTATTTTTGTGGGGGGGGGGGGGGTTGAAATCTTTGTTTGGGTGTAAATACTTTGCAGTTCGTAGGTGAAACAGTAGTCGTTTACTTAATCTTCCTCAAATTGCTCTCTTCAAGTACCGGTAGTACTAATTACACACATTTCCTATCAAGCTTCCATACCTAGTCGTTTGCTCCTAAATGTTAAAAATTCACATATTTACAGATGTGTTTTGTCTTCCTGCTTTGTTGCATAGCGCCTTATCATTGTTGGTCATCAGAAAATTTTGAGCCACTGTCATAACGCTATCCTACAATATTGTTCATATACTTGCAATATCGACTTACAACAAGAAACCCATATACTCTGCAGAATAGGCAGTAAAGTTGTGCAGACATTATGTGGTTAACGTATATGTTACACTGGGATTGATACTGAATTTATTCTTTTTAATTCTTGTTTATTGCGAACTAGTGTAATATAAACCGGACTTAATATACACGGATAACTTACTGAAAGTGACTACCGCTCAGATATCTTTAATATGTTACTTAATATCCGAATGGAAGTATGAACCCCTTTATATTAAGAACTGTGAAAGCATTACAATCTCTGAAATGTGTACTTAAAGGCAAATACGGTGTTTCTTTTACAGAAAACAGTCACATTTTTAAAACCAGTGTTTGTGATGATAGATCATTGAAAATAAGGAAAGACAGTAGCCTTCTTTCTCAAGAAATAAGTTTCTCACAAATACAAACTCAGTCATTTCTTACCGAAAGATAATTAGTTCACCAACTTTGATCAATACCTTGTGTTTTTCATCACCTGCATAATGCTTTGAGGAACAAACGCTTTTATATATGTTTATTGATGAGACTGAATGGTTTAACAATGGTTAAAGCTATTTTCTTTTTATGCCATGATGATGTATTCTATAAACATCCTATCATAAACTTGAGTGTTTTTATGCACATGCTCACAACGTAAAGTTGTGAGCATGTGCGCATGGATTTCATTTTCGGCTTAGTTAAGATTACAGCCTGGTTAAAGTTCAATTTCACCCAGAAGTACAACCATCATTCCACTATGTATTATAGTAGTAACCGTGATACTGTACATAGGCTCAGCATATTTATGGAAAGAAACAACACATATATTACAGTTACATTGCGGTCATGCATAACGGAGAGTGGTGTTGGCTGTATCGGCTGAAACAGATGAAAACTTGGATCCATGACCACGATCACAGCTACTGTAGGGTAAGGCATAAACTTTAAGAATTGCGGGAATGCCCGTGATGGTTTCATGATCATCACCTTAAAGAGAAACATTAACTTTTTTCTTGAAATGCATTGAATTTTCCTAAAGGTGCCAAATTTCCTTCATGCACTAATGGCAAGTGGTCAAAATAAAAGGATCCCTATATGACAAGGATTATTAATGACTGAGTAATTAACGATTCAATTTATTTAAGTGTGACCACACACTTTTTACGTTATTGCTAATTCATATACACACAACCAGTGCAAGTCAGGATAAGAAATTAGAAAGAAAAATAGTTTTTCGTAAGCATTGAAAGTAAAATGTGACTAAGTATGCTAATTGTGAGCACTTCGGTATATTACACTGTCTATGAGTCCTCTAGGTTAATGATATACACCTTACAGAAATATCAGGCCTATAAAAATGAAAGTGTCTAGATTTGAAGTATAGATGCAGGTAAAAGCCCTAGTGGCTATAGATCCTGGTCAGTGTACTTAATATAGCTTAACAACATAACAAATTAAAGGTCAAAGGTAGGACTCTTGAGAAGTAGTTTTGTTCAAGACTCTAGTTGAAGTTGTGACATATTCACTTTCACAGTTCTAGTACTGTTTCCGCCTGGTTCGAAATACCGGTGCGTCACCTCTTTTTTTTTTCATGTTTTTTGTTTTTTTAGTTTGAAGTATTTCGACCTCAATGAATTAGAGGGCGACACCAAACCCATTTTATAAATAGAAGTGAAAAGGAGAGACATGATAAGGTAAAACGATCATCTTGATCAAAACTTAATGAGGCACGGACATAAAGGAACTAGCTGAGGGCGTTCTAGATTAATTCGTATGACTATAAAAAGTGTCTATTACACCAGGTGGTGTTGGTGATGGCGCTATGAGTCTTCCAATTTATGGAATTTTCAACGAGGAAGAAAAAAACACTCAGGTATATACAGAAATAGCAAACCGGAGATGCATTATTTTTTATGACCATGTTTTTTTTTTTTTCTTGTCCCTGAAAGTAAGAGTTAATTCTCTGAGCAATCCTTGACGGACAAATATTCCTACCGTAGGTTTCAGGTGCTTTAGTTTCAAGAATGGCATATCTTGAGTCTCGTTCGCCTTAACTATAGGCCTATCACCATTCGATAATAGCAATCACTAACTGGTAGGGATCGTTTGCAATTATTTGAAAAAAATGCTTAATTTTTAAGTCATTTTCAGAAAGTCCGAAGCTGTTCTTTGTTAACACTAGTAAAGCTTGGTGAAGTTTCCTCCAAATTTTACTATCTGTCTCCTATTTCCTTTCAGGGCACGACTTCTGTCCCTCAAAAAGTCTCATTCGAGTCTTATTTTATTGTTTCGTCATACGCCTTTAATCTCTGCTGGGATTTAGCTTTACTATCAGCAATGGAAGAAGATAAAATAAACGCGAGTTTCTAATAGTGTTCTTAGTCCAGTCTTAATGGTGATGTCATGTAACAATGACACTTTAGTACTGGGTGCATTAAGCATTAAATATGTTGCAAATAGCCACAAAGTTTCATCTAAACCCATTAAAAATTGACAAATTTACACTCAAATTTGTGTCTCATAGCTGTGTCATGAATAAACATTGGCTAAGTATTCAAATTTGGAACGTCAAGAGATGGACTCCCATGGTATGTCTTATGTTAATCCTTTGTTTATGTAACCTTTAATTCAAGGTCGTTTGACACTTTCATATGCCATGATGGGTTTATTTTGGAAGCATGTATTTTTGTTCCTTAAAAAATATTGATATCACTTATCAATGTGAAACTCAGTAATTGACTAACTAAGAGGCAAAATATATAGGCTTAACAAAAGAAATACTGACACTGTGCAACATTCCACGTCATCTGTTTTGCATTTTTTATCAAGCTTTGAAAAGTCATATCTCAAAAAAGGTTAAAGATATACACAACATTCCAACAGATGTTCCCTCAGGAATTTACTTTCCAACTTTGCATGAAGGGTGCTGTTTTCTAGAAGCATGTCACACAACCTTTGAGAATTTATAACTACGCTTCATCCTTCTGTAACCTTCTCGTTAACCTCAAAACAATACAAGCCTATTAATCCTATTATTCAAGCACCTCCCTCACTGTGGTATCACCCGTCTGCTCAATGATACGTCTTCCAAAGAAATGTAACCCATGGAACGCGAATCACGCAAAGTTCGATAGTAATTTTCAACGGCGTTATAAAATGACACGATAAGGGTGTGAC
The DNA here is from genome assembly GCA_021234535.1 of Stichopus chloronotus. NCBI lineage: Eukaryota > Metazoa > Echinodermata > Holothuroidea > Aspidochirotida > Stichopodidae > Stichopus > Stichopus chloronotus. Next base: position 25,902,137 of record SFZH01000008.1, on the reverse strand, counting down.
TGTCAATCACGGCAGGGTAAATAGTAGTGATTAGAGCGTGATTTTCAACAACGACGCAGTAAGAATAGCCAAAATGTAAGTGACAATGGTATAGAGCTGTTTATAGCCACGTCATCGGAGACAGTCGCATACAACGAGGGGTTAACAGGGATGTAGTTCCTTACAACGCCGAGCTAAAGGTCGACTTTTTCCCGTTTAATTACTTGACAAAAGCAACTATGTAATGTCAGTCAACAACCGTGCAGCGAAGAGACGGTGGCGTTATTGCAATCAATGCACTTACAATTAACAACTATGCTAATGGTATCATATGCGATTCCTCTTACTGCTAATGGTGCTATATTCAAAGTGAAAGAGCTACAAGAGGCGGGGCTTATGATTTATGTGTTGCCATACAATCGTTTTATGCTACAAAGTGCAGTTTACAGGGTGTGTCAAATAGATTAACCATTAGGCTTGATAGAGAAGGTAAACGAAAAAGTCTTCTGCCGAACCCGCCCACACTCAACTTTTTCCATAAAGAGCCTACAGAGTGTTTGTTTGTTTGTTTGTTTGTTTGTTTGTTTGTTTGTTTGTTTGTTTGTTTGTTTGTTTGTTTGTTTGTTTGTTTGTTTGTTTGTTTGTTTGTTTGTTTGTTTTTTGCATCTGCTTGGGACACCAAACATTATACACACAATTTAAATTAATTGAATGTTGACCGTGTGTCAGACGGGTGGCTCGTGTTGAATTATTTAAACAAAACCCACTAAGAAAACTACACAGAAGTTTCGATTTCTGCCTATAGTCTGTCTCTTCGTGTAGTCTCTGGGATTGTCATTGTATTCCCATATCCACAGAGGCTTGCCAATGTACTATGGAAAGTATTGTACATAACAAATTAAATCCCTCTTGTTCTTAATCTTTTATTTAAAATAATATAATATAATAATATGATATTTATAAAAAGTGATGAACATAATTTTCTACATCCCGTATGTGGGAACCTCCCCTCCATCCAAATTTTAGTTCTTTCAAAAGGTGGCCCACTTCGGTGTAACGGAGCTACCAACAGGGCTTTGCTACACATATTACCTGCAATGTACGAGTATGGAAAGCAAGTACGAGTATGTCTGTACGAGTATGTGAAGCACCCAGTTTCAGCTGCATTACCATAAGGGGTGTAAGATTTGTTAACATTTAAGAGTTAGTTTTAGTGACTTAAGTAGCTCGATGGAGTACAGTATCTCCTTCCTGCATACTACGTATATACGGATGAGCAAAACTTCATGAAGTTGCAACAAGGAAGTTATGGCAATAGGTATGTTTTGGAGACTTTTTGAGAAGTTTAGCGGGATTACCGCTTTAGTTTTTCCCAGGCTTTTTTTTTTTCAATTTCTTGGAAGAGTCTGAAATAACGTTTATGAAACTGAACCAAACATCTTTGCTACTGTAACGATTTCACCTTTAGTCAAAATCTGATCAACACATTACCGTGATCCTATATGCAAGAAAATTTCAAGTGAATATTACTTCATATACCCTCTGATTTTGAAAGTTGCAGTTTGCCAAGGGAAGCTAATGAACATAATATCAATTATATATTATACGCATTATGTTGTGTTATACATGTATCATACTTCCCCAGTAAACAATTATGGAGTTAGAAGCTATATTACTACTATTATTGTAAACTCGTATAATGTTTTGCGAAATCATATGGCTTTGATGCAAAGTTATTTTATAGAACACAGGCGCCATATTATAAGACTGATACACATGTGCAAATTTGCGTTTAAGAACAAAGATAAATTTTGAAAGCAAACCAAAAACCATATTGTATTCACTGGGAGGTGTCAAAAATTAAATTGACAGACAAACGCTTACATGACCTTCTTCATAAGCATCATATCCTATGTTTAAAATTTCATGTGAAAAAATTCTTCCCTTTGAACATAGAGATTAAACCATAAAGAAAGAAAACAATATGTAGCTGTACAATGTCAACAACTAATGGTAGCAATTCACGAAAACAACAATAATTAAATCAGTAATTTTGAGAAAATCTTTGAATTCAAACTTGAGGTTGACACATTCTAAAGGGGAAGTTATTAGTTGACTCTGTTTTCAAGGCAAATAATTTGCAACTTTTAATTTCATCGGACATTTTGTGATCATCCTAGACATCTGAAACATTCATACGAAAACACTGAAATGCTTTAATACGTCTTAACAGGAAATATACAGGACAATAACTTTGGGTAAAAATTTCCATGTCTCTCTCTGTCTTCGAAAATTGCGATCCAGACTTTACAGATTATACGGCTTTCCTCGAATGCTTTCCTGGAATGCCAAAACAGGGAAGACCATTTCGTCATCGCAACAATTTTATATAGAGTGGATAGAAGAGTATATTTATATAGAAATATACATAATATTGTAATGGTAAGTTTACTCTCAGTAGTTACTTTATAATGTCATAAATACCAGAAGACTCATCGTCGTTTTCTTTCCCCCTAACATAGATGTACTTACTATAAGTTGATGTCTGGTCTTTATCTTCTTGGTCGTATTTAGATGAAATATTGAGCCATGCATCACGCACTCGAATTTCGTCTTGTAACCAAATGTCAGGTATTATACTTTTGTTATTCATGATTTCTTGTGACGTAAGTGTGTCATTTTCTGTGCCACCGGAAATGCGAGTTTCTTGGTCACGTGTCAAGTATCTCATCACAAGGAGAAGAAACAGGATACCGAATATGGCACCTAAGGCGCATGCTATCAATGACATTGACGTTGAGGAGGATGGTTGTCCAATGAACGAGACTAGTACTTGCTCACTTCCGGTATGATTTCGAAGCTCACCCGAACATTTGAAATACACAGTTACCAATTCTGCAGTAGGCATGGAATAAATCTGAATAATTAGCAATTTGCCGTTTGCGGTGTAGTTGACACCAGCTGGTATATGTGAAATTAATTCCCATGTTAGGTTGATGCTAGTTCCAGCATTACTAGAACAGTTGATTGTAACTTTACCAAGATCCTTTATCGTGTGTTCGTTTTCCGACAGAAATATTTCTAGCTCATTTAAATAAAGAATGTTCTTAAACGAACATGAATCTGCGAAATTTGTCAAATTCATGTATCCTTGGAAGTCCTGATAAACTTGACAAGAAATGTTTGATTCCTTCATCTCAGGTGATGGCAAGAATGAAAGACGTTTGTTTAGGACACTCTGAGTTGTTGATTCTTTTGTTGACATCACTTCCGATGAGTTAGGCGCTCCTGAGAATACCACATTCGATGCCGGATAGCCAATGTCAGTTAATTCACAAATGAGTTCTACTTCTTGTGTGACGTCTTCATCGGTGAAAAAAACGAGAGGCTGTGACGTGTAACATTTCGGTTTTGATGGATGAATGTATATTACAAGATTGAGAGATTTGATTTGGACTGCCGGGTAGTTGTAAAATACAAGTAAACTTCCCACCGTCGTTTCTGCTCACGCGATTTATACGAAGTATGTGTTTCGTGTGTGTGAAGTTGTTGACTGTATTGTAACTGTATTTTGATCTGCTGCCTCGTAATTCCCAATTTGTTTATAAAGTTTCATCTTGTCCTTCGAAAGGACTGTCCTTGATCAAAGTAACTGAATTCTTACCTTCAACACTGCAGAATAAATCCACTGACTCACCCTCCATTACATTATAATACCGATCACCAACAATTTCCATGGAGAAGCTCGAAAACATGTTAACGCCAATTAAAAAGGCAGTAGTTAACCAGTAAAGTGTGCAGTAAGACTCCGTGGTCGCCATTGCTGAAGGTACAATGAATATTATCGCGTGATAAAGTCCACGAGGTCTGATTACTACGTGTAATTTTCTTGTTTCAAGAATTTTTTTTATGCATTTATATGCCTAGTTAAATGTTTTGGTTCAAACGGTTTATGAAAACAAAAGTTAAGCATGTTCTTCATTCTTTCATTTTTTAGGAAAGCAGTTTTCATTTTCAATGAGTATCGCCTTTTAAAATGTGCAAGAAATTACACGTTTAAGAACATTTGCATGGAAAACACATTTAAGACTATTAGGTCGATCAACATTAAAAAATTGTTGATGCCCATTAAAAGACATCAAACATTGACCATTTGTACATTTTTTTACAACTACACTATCAATAAGCACAGCCAAACGTGCCAATTTGTGAAAGGGAGTCCCATGATTTGTGCTACGTTCTCCTTTGTTTTCCTTCATTTCAAGGACAATTGAGGATTTCATATGCGCAGAAGGCTTAAATTTGAAAGCATTTATTCTCTTCTTTAAAAGTATAGATATGACTTTTCAAAGTGTAGGTCAGATGGTAAGAAATTAAAAGACAAAATATAGGCTTAATGATATAATATAGGCTAAAAAATATAAGATAGGCTATAAGATATAGGATTAACAAAAGAAATGATGACAGTTTTTAACACCCCATATCATCTGTTTTCATCAAACGTTGAACAGATAATCTTAAAAAAACGGTAATGATGCGATTTCAACGGACAGTAATAATTCAGGATTTCTTTCTACAACTTCTGAGTGAAGTCAGCTCTCTTCTGAAAACACGTCAGTTGGCCTTTAACAGAGTGACTTTCACTACCAGTGACATTTCCTTAAGGCTGTCGTTATGTTCCTGTTTCTCCTTGTTTTCTTTTCTGATTTTAGTATCATCACATCTAAGTTAATCTACATGTTAGTTGTAAACGTCAACGTTAATTGTGATAGTTAAACCTAAATCATAAACTAAGGTAAAAAAGACCGAAAAAAAATCAGAAAGGATCAGTTATAAGACTGACGTTGGTAATATTCTTACCTTTTAATCGAATAATTACAGAAAAATTAAAATGTAAGCGTAGTACACTGAGATTTCGACTCCAAAAGACATTCGACATTCAAAAGAAATGTTGAAATTAGATATGGTGTACATGTCGACACTTTGACCATAGAATGTTAATAATGTTATGATCATTTTCATTTAATGTATTTCGTTCATACATACATATATACATACAGGCATATTAAGAAGAAAAATTAAGTAGTACAATGCAGGGGAATGAACAGGTCGCTAGAAAAAAAAAAAAACCAGTAATATGTTTATCGCAGCTAGCGAACTTGAAGGAAAAAGAAAACACAGAAACAAAACACAAAAACAAGAAGAAGAAAAGAAAGGAAAGGAAATAAGGCTTAAGTCAGATATAGCATACAGTTCAGAGCACGTAATTGCCAATGAGATGAGACTTCTTTTTACATTTAAAGGTTTTATACGACTTACAGAGCTTTATTATCTCACTAAAATAACATCATTGCTTATAATATAATGACTGAAGGTCCTTTAGCTTTCCCTCTTGTATATTGAATTAATTATATCGTTACATATGACTGGACAATATGACGGTCATGCACCGTTGAATCTGGCTCACGAAAAATATATGTAGTTTGAATTAATAGTTATTATCCGATATGATGTCACATCATGGAGGTTAACTGAAAGTCTAACTGAAAGTCACGACAGCCGCGGCCAAATTTGGCAACGTATGATGTCAACATGAGTCTCGGCTCATTATTTGTAAGGGAGGGGAGGTGACAGGGGAAGGGGTATTACTTGGCAGTAACAACATTCATAGTATGCTGCAGGTACTTCAATGAATCATTGTGCCCCCCCCCCCCCATTAGGTTTAGGTCATACTTTGTCTAGTACGTTGTATAACATAGCTAGGGTCTCACGGAATAGTCACTTGCCCTATATGTAAAGTACCGTACCCATTCCGTATGTTATCATTTAATGTAACCTGCAACCGAATTTGCCGTTAATGCACACTTAAATATTTGTAACACTTCACATGATCTAATCTGTTGAATATTTCTTAACATGATTTCCGGGAGTATACACCACTCACACAATTCTTACCCTGGGGTGAAGCCTCTAGACCCCCCCCCCCCCTTCTTACATTCCTTCTTCAATTTTATGCTAGGATATAAAACTGTCGTGTGGTGAGAGGATATATATTTTCCTGCAGAGAAGCTCCTATTCATGTCATTTCTATTTATTTCAATATCTCAAACATATCAACCCTACCTTTAAAACGTTAATAGAGATCAGACGCTTGAAATAGTAAATAAATTGCTGACCAGAAATATTACAAGTGCTCTTCACATTTCTATCATTTTCGATTTTATTTGACTGTGCATAATATAAAAATATCATAGGCTATTGCCATTTCGTCTACATTTATCATAATTAAATTGGAAATCCAAGTACCTTATAACATCAGATGGTTTTCCACATGCTGAGAAAGTCTTTGACAATTTGCGAACGACATATAGTGTAAATGTGATAAACTGTGCATCACAGCATAGTTGATCTTCTTATTTAAATGTAAAGCAAAACTCATCGAGTTTCAATCAGGAGTTACAGTAATCAAGGCTTGACTGTGCTTTAATTAGAGGATAATGCATAATAAGGATTTAATGAAAGCGATGTACATGTTTGGCGCATTTACAGACAGCGAGAAAAGACGAGAAAAAAGGAGGAAATTTGGGTTTGTAAATCATTGCATTTGAATTGAAAACGAGCAACGGGAAAGGAAACACAATTAACAATGTTATTCCACAATTGCTTTGCGTATCATGACAAATCAGACGACAAAACACTGTCGATCTACAACTTTATCGTATTCATCCGAGGGTGATTTTGCTCCGAAATAACTATGCTATTACGCAGGAATAAAACAGAGCCACCTGACTGTAATCTGTCAAGAGGAGGTGAGGATTCCCTCTAAGTATGAACGAATAACATCGAATTTACAATACCATTACATTCATCATGTTTTTATCATACCTCCACATTTGTTATTTACTTGTGTAACCTAAAACGGTGAGCTTTGAGGTCAATGTGGCACAACTCCATTGCTAATTACGAAGTCAATATAAGACTCCTTTTGGGAGAACTGAAGACTGAAAACAACACTTCCCCGCTGTCAATCGATGAATATTCAATATGTTGACATGCGTGGTTGCAATAAGTCTACTGTGGAACTTTGTACCACAAGAGCAACTTGGAGTAAAACGATACCTTTTTGATGTTATGGCAGATTTCAATCAGTAGAGCTGACTTTTTCAGAGGCGAAATCAGAAATATGTCTTCTTTCTTGTAAGCACTATCAGAAGTTCATCAGAAATCAGTCAAGGAGGCAACCCGCATCTTAATCTTGCTTGGGATGACTCCAATATTGTCATATCAAACAGATTGTGCTTCTTTTTACAGAGAGCTAACTACTAATGCGCCCTCTACAATTATTCACAGTCAAACAACCAATCAGGGTAAACAGTGAACGTCCACTTCTGTTCTGTTCTTCCACATCTGTTTTATGTATTAAGCTCATGGTAAACTGTGTGATATGAATAAATATCAAACTCTTTTTTAAACGGCACCAAATTCACATCTTGGTCTTCCTAAGTTTCACTTTCGTATCTCGGGTAATGTATATCATAGCTTATCGACTTGGCAAGGCTAACCATTCTCAGAGATAGGAAAGGTTAGAGGATACAAGTCTTAAGACGTGTCAAAATGCATGATATCATGTAATGGGTTGGGTGTCACATGGCTACACCACCTTCTAAGACAAATCGTCAAGACGTTTCCAACGAACAGATTCTCAGATATGAATAGCAGCATACGAGTATGTTATAACCATTTATGGGGAAATTTCAAGAGAGGGACTTTTACTGTACACTGGCAAACGTCTTGAACCTTGGGCATGTGTAACTCGGTTAGAACAGCCCTCGCTTGTAAACAACACATGAACGGAATGTCAAGGGAATGGCGACAGAAAAGAATGTTAAATGTGTACGCAAGCAGACGTCAGAAAAAACGGGAATGTCGCTTAAGTTTCAATTAGAATTCAATTATTTGTGCGGACTTCAGGTTCAGACAGATTCAGATTACTATGCACAAGTTTGATTAGGCTAAAATGATTCGAGTGTTCAATTGATAAGGATTTAAACTAACAATTAGACTAGTAGGGTGGTACCTGGTAAGTGATTATAGCTTGGACCTCAAAGACCAGGTGAAGTCGCAACGATCCAACTCTGGAATTACTGAATACAACGTTGGCAAGAACGCGATTAACGTCGGCTGAACTTGAGCATTGGCGATGTTCAATGAACAGTGTCCCAGAATATATGATTGAAAGCAGCAACAATGTACACAGACTGAATGTAGGCTACAACAGGCTGGCTTCGGCGATGAATGTATATTAGTGGGCGTTGAGTACTGTGTAGGCCAATAACATCACTACACAGTTGACGTTCATAGTACATGCGAAAGGAACTGATGATGGCGATCTCGTCTTCAGATCGTTGAAAGTGACTTCAGATGGAATGGAAATTGTTCTTCAGATCATACTCAAACTACAACAGCGGTATATATACAAAAGTAACTTAGTAGAAGTTTCCACACATGAATGTTTCAGAATGAGCAGATGCTGAATGATAGAATGATAGAAAAATAGAGAGCAAAATTCCAGAATCTTCCAGCATGTGCGTATTTGTCGGTGCAATGTTCTAGCAAAAGAAAAATAGCAGAAAAAAAGCAGCATTTGAAGCTTCGTGGGGCAGTCACTACACCGTCGGTGGAGGTCCAAGATTGGAGCTTAGTAACTTACGTAATTAAGTTAAATATTGGGCATTACTCTAACAAAACATAGAGAACAAGGATGACTGGTACTGTCAGTTTTAATTAAGCTTTACATGTGGGAGTAATCAAGCGCACAAGTACTACAAGCGGTACTTTTCACCTTGTACAAAGTGTTTGGACGGCCATGTCCCCTCACTCCCGTAAAACTGTTTTGGGTTACTTGTTTTGTAAAAGTGAAAGTACGCCACGAAACGCAGTAAGCTATACTATCCTGTAATGTGGCGTCGACGAAACATGGTTCTCCTCTCAGATAGTCCACAATATTACCTAGTATGTAAGTGATAATAAATCCCACTTCGGCCTTGAACCCCTAACACACACACAAACACAGGGGAAGTGCATCCGTGCCGCAACTGGTCGTGCCCCTCCTAATAGCAGGTCCTGGCTATGGGCCTGGGCTTTGTTCTACAGCCCGTTTGACTTCCATCAATTTAGCTTGCCTACATGTCATAATGATTTTAAGTCCGGGATGTCTTTATGAGATATGATACCACAAACATGGACACACATATTTATGAGAAAATAAGGATTTTTTTCTTGGAGAGATGAATTTATCCTCAAAGTAATTATAATATCTAAAGACTACCTCGTGAGAGATCTTAAGGCAGTTCTGAAACAAAGAACGTCATCGTAGTCGGATTGTTAGTGAGCTATGTAGGCTTTCAGTTGTGAAATATACATGTAGGCTACTATGATTATTACATGCAGGAAGGAAGGGAGGGGGTAAGGGAGGAGTTAGACCATATGCATGTAGGCAGACCATGATTATGACACGCAAGGGAAGGAGATATAAGGGGGAGGAGTTACATCATCATTCTGTGTTTAAAAGTATGATGGTATGAAAATTATTTAAAGTATTTTATCATCCTATATTCTGGGACACTAATTATTGAACATCTCCAAGGCTCAAGTACACCAATTACGAATGACAGCTATAAAGAAACCTGAACAGATGCGGCTTTAATCTCTTTTACATCTGATTGATCAAGATTAAAGGTAATGATTTCTTATCAGCTTTAGTGTACATTATACTGTCACATCACGATGCATCATTTGAATCTATCAGTTTCCGGTTCCATATCTTTACGGTTCGAAGACCCAAAAGCAATGGGTCGACTGGTATTTGAGATACTGAAAAAGACTTAGAAGACATGTAAAATATGCATTCAAGCATTTATGAGTATAATTACGTAAAGGCTGAAAATGACGGAGTGCAAAGCTATTTGAGTTCTAAGTTGATAGCTTACTATATAGGCATTAAGTACGTGACTCGTATATGGAAGAGAGAATGCGTCTGGAGGACGTCCTCCACAAAACCTGTGCTTTTTACTCTACTTGAAGAGTTGATAACGTACTATGTTATCATAGTCTGTCTGAAGGAGCTGTATAGACGTAGTATGTCCAAAATTCCTCTTTTTCATTCCCACATCACATGTACTCGACGGTGGATCAATGATATCTGTCTACATGGTGAATTGTATCTTTGTCCAGCCGTTCAAGGTAGATGAGGACGACTGAATAAGCTGTGTTGAACAGTGATATATGATCAGTGCTCTCGAATAATGTAATTTCGAACGACGGTGACTAACACGTTAATTAAATGGAAGTATGCAAATCATTTAGCGTTAGTTGATAAATCTCGGTCATATGATTCGGGTTATTCTTAGTCAAAATAAAATATAAACTAAGATTTCAGTCACAATTTTGTAAACGCTGTCAAGATAAAAGCGAGGCTTTGTTTGAACGCTTGATTGATCATAAACATCGGACAGTAGACACATACTATCTGATAGCATATTTGTTTATATGTTGCAATAGGCTGTCACACGACCCCTCTTTTTCAGGTAACCGGTCTCTAATTTTGCTCTTTTTATATGTTAACTGATTAGCTCCTCCATCAAATAGTATCGTAAATAGTATCGCTACATTCATTCGTTGATTCATAAAGGCCAGCTTATGACTTAGTTATCGGATCCTCACATCCAGCATTACCTCTCAAATGTGAAGTAAGGCCTTCGTTCGGTTGGTAGTCATCTTTTATATCAGCATAGATATCTTCCTTCAAGTTTCCTCCTTCATTATTATCAAAATCGGGTATTTCTGAATGAGTTACAAATTCTTCAGTTTGAAGATCTTCAATATTTATCACTTCATAATCTTCATCGTCTCCATCACCAGGGTTACCTTTGTTTCCTCCTGCTGCTACCTTTCTTGGGCTGTCCACGTCTAAAACAGAATTTACTGGCAAACTTTCTGCGGAACGGCTGTCTCCATCGTCGTCTGGTGAGTTTTCAGGTTTTCTAGGATGTTGTTTTGGCTTTTTATCTTTATTTAACTGATCTTTAAATTTAGTTGTCTCCCCAGTGGTAGAATATGAGAAGACTGGAATTTCTGTTGATGTATCTTTCTCAACACTTTCATGTTTCCTAGTAACAATCTCAGTTCCATCGCTAACCTCTCTGTCTGTTTCTAACTTATTAGCGGGCATTTCCAATCTTGATCGTGTAGAATTGTACATGCAATACATTAAACATCCAAGAAGCACAAATAAAACCACTAACGGAAACACAGTGATAGATGAAACCAACAGGATGTGCAACGTATTGGAATAAGAAGTCTTTCGAAAAAACAGAACTGCTTGGGCCTTAGATGTATGATTTCGTTTATTACCAATGCAAAAGAAATATATTGATGTGTAAGACACCCGACTGTCAATGTAAAATCTTAAACTATCATGTTCAATTGAGTAAGGGACGATGCTTTCGAATTGTGGACTCACTTCCCATTTAAAGTCATCAACAAAACCCGCTTTACTTAGACACTTAAATGTTATGTTGCCAGTATCATTCATAACATACTGCGGTGGGGAAATCGTTACTTCAATCCTATCCAAAACCAAAATTGGTGAAAAACCACAAGAATCCTTAAAAGTTGAAATGTTCTTCGATGAAGGAAATTCTTGTTCGACAACACACGAAATGTTTGTTTGATTTGTTATAACAGAGGGTCGAAACGAGAGGGAATCATTGTACACTGTCCGTGCTGGTGTATGGTCCTGAAAAATTGTTAAGGCCAGGGTAGATTCATTACTTCAGGTATCACTGACGATGCAATTGAAATCAACAGTTCCGTTGATGACTTCATCGGTGAAGAGAACTGATTCTTGAATAGAACTAACGCAGATGGGTGTTGATGGCCTGTAGAAAACCTCCAAGATAAGAGACATGGAATTTAATGGTGCTTTCGTCATACATATATAGTCACCACCATCTCTTCTGGTAATGTTTTTAATTATTAAAGTATGAACATCGCCAGTTCCTTTTTTCGTATATCCATATCTTGTAGGATCCTTTAGTAATATTCCATTGTTTATTATCTCCTCGTCTTGTACAAAGTCCAGAAACAGCGTTATTGTTCCATTACTGGTACAAACAAATTCAACGTTATCACCTTCCATTGCACTGTATCGTTTCTCGTCAAAATGCACATGAATTTGTTTGCAATGACAAACCACTGCTAGATGGAAAACCACCAGTAAGCTACTAATCGCATATTTCATTTTAATTAAAATTATTTCATTACGGTATAGCTCAAAATAGTTTCATCCTTCCTTTTGTCACGGTCGAACTTTATTAAGAACAAGTCGAAGAGAAACGAAAAGTGCTCCCAACATAACTGCGTTTACCCCGTTGCACCTATAACAGATTGCTCCATCTAACTTTTTTTCAAAGAATACTGAAAACGAATTCTGTATGATTATTTGAAAGAAAACTCCATTACACTATCAAAACGTTCGTCATGATTGCTTCTGATATATTTTGATGCATCGATTCTCAGAGATGAGATAATTATAATCGAGTCATAACTGAAGCTACAACAAACTAAAGAAAACATTCCAAATGTTAGATCACTTCCCTGTTTTGGTTTGTCACCAAAAGCTCTTTCTTTTCAATTTTAAAAGAAGCTATATATAAGAAGTACTTATGTGAGACCCATTGAAAGTTTAACTCTCATGTAAGCCAAGACAAAGGCGCCTTAACTATAGTTTATAGATAAATAGACAATTGATAGTTCTACTTGAGTGTTCAGAAAGCGAATTGAAACATCAATAAATTTGTTATAATCGAGTTCAAAATGAAAGTGATTAATAATGGACTGCCATGTATTACTGAAGGCCTATTAGAAGATGAACTGCTTTAGGCAATTAACTCACGTTTTGAGAGCAATATGTGAGACAAAACAGCTGAATAACTGCATGTTATATCGAAGCACTCTACACAATGTACGAACGAAGTATGCACTATATTGCTGACACATCGGACATCACAATGGGCATTATGTACCTGAACTATTGTTATATAAGGGATATGAATACAAATTTGTGATACAAAAGAAATGCAAATCTGCAAGAAACAATTGCAGTAAGCATATGAAGAGTGCAGAATTGATCATAATGACAAAATAGCCTATTTCCTGCTCTAAATTCCATCAAATACTAGTAGAATAACAAGTAGGAAATCCACGAAGTTTCAAATCTGCTTCAAAAAAATTCCATAATCATTATTTCTCTCAGTCACGCGTGTATATGCAGTTTGCGTACTTGTTCGAACACTCTACATACGTAGGCAATATAAGCAAGTAACAGGGTCACTGTGTATTTGTTGTAAGTCATAACAAGCTCTCAAAAACTTCTCATATGTGCGTGATTGCACGGTTTAACACAAATACAAAATCATCTCATACAAACGACTATAAAAACATACCAAGTAAGGGTACAATTAGAGCATGATGAAAAATGACATTGTTGTCAGACGTAATCACTCAACCAAAAAACATGTGTAACGTTTGCCCGAGCCAGTCGTGTGGTGAGGAATCAGGTCGGTGAAGGGGTAGGGGGAACGGCGAGAGCCTAGAGAGGTAGGGGCTGGATGACACCGATGAAAATAAATAAGTACACTAACAGAGCACGTAAGGTTTAGAAAATATAATTGAAGACATCACCACTGTCGCAATACCAAGCAAATGAGGTGATAAAATAACTCAACAAATTAATAAACAGCAAGTGCAGTAAGCCAATACTCATACTCTGCTATCGCAGCTAACTAAACTACGCGGCGTAAACAGTACAATGTAGTGTCAGGCATTGCCACTAAACCTCAGCGGCTGAAACGCAGCGCAGCTGAAAGCGAGAAGCCAAAGCTCAGCGGCTAAAGCGCAGCGCGGCTGAAACTCAGCAGCGTTGAAGATAAATTCGACGCAGCTCAGCAGCTGAACATACGCAACGCAGCTGAGAGTCAGCAGCGTAAATACTACGCAGCGCAAACCGCTCTACTAATAAGTCAAAAATAAACTAACTCCCTAAAAATCGCCCATCAGCAGATGGATAAAAATTCGGCATAGATTCTGCCTGGTAACAGTGTACAAGTACACCCTAAACTACTGAATAAAATCACGCCGTACATGGCATTATAAAGCACTCCGTTATCGTGTAAAATCCCACACAAACAAATTACTGTGTAAAGTCCTATGCAAGCAACTTGACCAATTACGGCACATCAAGCTAGATTGACATACACAAAGGTCTAATCACAAGATGGTCAGGTATTCTATCCCGTATTACGTAAGCAAACTAACCCCGCCTCACTGTCTGGACGAACCTCGCTACTCCCCTCTCGGGAGAACAAAGCCGACCTTGTGAACCGGAAGCCTGCAAACTCTGGCATTCAGCCCTGAATTACCACCCCGCTACACTTACGAGCACAAATCTCAAAATACGGTTTTTCCTTGAAATACCACATTGCCTGCACGTAAAAGCATACAATTAGTTAAGATAAGCTGTTCAAGTGGAGGAATCTGAATATACGAGAAAGACAGCCGTTTTCACATGGTTGCATAGATTGAAACAGTGTATCACATGGGAAGGAAAGACAGTGATGAATTATGTTGATACCGTGCACTACAAGTACCTGTCATAGAGCATTATTGTACTATAATAACCGTGAACTTCGACCTGTGACGTCATCGATCTAGCAGACACTACGTTTATAATCGTACACGTACCGATCAAGTCTGAACTTTTTAGGCCTATCAGAGGTTACCCTTTTCCCAAACATTCTGCATATCTGAGGTTTGATGTCGTGACATTTTATATGACGAATAGTTTCTGAAAAATGTTTCTTTCCTTGATTTACATGTTTCAACGAACGATGCGAAAAATGGATTTTCGATTTTCAACTACAGACCAAGTATGAATTTTATCGACTTCAATGTCTAAAAAGTACGTCATAGGAAACACGTGATACTACACCCTATACTCAGTACCTACCTACCTGTAAGAGAAGATCGCAACACTTTTCACAACAAGCCTTGGCTGATTAGAAATTTGAACCTTGAATTTTCTTTGTTATGTCTTGTTTTTCGAAATAAAATGTGTATTTTCGTGCATATCTTTACATACATGCTTTTTTTTTACATTTCTCTAGGACATTTATGTCTTTTTTTGTATTCATGACATTCAATACATCTCCTATAAGAAATATAAGAAATCAAAAGTTGGCATAGAGACTTTTCTGAATCAAACTGGTTAATTCAAGTAACAGTGAAGAACAAATAAAGAATTTTTTTTTTAAGAGACGAAGATCCATGTGCACCATTTGTTTTAAATGTTAATTCATTTTTTCTTCTTGTACCTTGTTCTTGTTATTGGTTCCATACATTATCATCCAGGGACGTGGCCAGGTCGTTTTGTTAGGAGGAGGGGTGCAAAATGGACTCATCTTCCCTATTCTTGACAGCGGTCCTTGGGGGAGGAGTGTAAGGGGAGAAGGGGTCCCTTTCCAAGGGCTTACGCCAGATCAGTCAATCCATAGAGAAATAGGCGAGGTCTGAGGGGATGGTTTAGAGTCTCACCTTTTCTTAAAAAGGATCAGCTAACCAATCTCAATTGGCCAATCACGGTCCACGTTGACTTTTTTCAACTGCACTCATTAATCTAAAATAAATGTTACAAGAGAAAAAAGTATTGGAAGGCGCTGAGTGCCGTAAGGACTATCTAAGCGGAGCGGAACATCGGTTTGCGCAGAGTGTACAAAAAACATTTTGACTTTTTACACCCCCCCCCCCCCGCCCCAGTTTTGGAAGGGAAACGGTACTTCCATGGTGTTCCCAGCAGCATGTACCCAGCCTTGGAACTCGTAACTGCAGTTTCTCAATTAATGAGATAACAATCAATGTATGAAAAATTGTAATACATGTCAGGTAAGTTGAAATAATAGAAGAATGAATTCTGAATGAATTCTTTATCTTTTATTCTTGGAGCAGAAGGCAATATGGGGGATGAACATACCTTTAGTCTCCACGTTCTTATTGATTACTAATGACCTATTTTAAACTTGAAAATGAAAACGAAAGTTGGATTAAGTCGAACATCACGGTATCTAACGCAAAGAAACATGGTGGGAATTTCTTAGGGGAAACACCTTGGAATAACATGAGGTTGTTGCGTGCTTTTCAACTGTTGTTTTTTAATGAAAATGACATATTTTTAACTAGTAGAATTGACGTACTTTCGACAGTAATATGAAAGAATATTCGTTCTTATTGGAAATAGATTCAGTTGGCATTGACAAGTAATACGTCTCGGGGATTTAGTTTTTTAATTCAGCGTAAGAGTTGGAAAAAAAAGGAACATTGTTTTCAGAATATATGACATTATTAATACCCAAGGTTTTGGTTGACTATACGTCCTCAGTAAAACAAATATACTAAACGTTCTGCTGCCTGATCCCATCTCGTAGCCACACACTCGGGCACTCCGTATAAGCAACAGACGCATGTGTGGTCAATCGAAACCTCGAAGCAACAATTTCGCACCTTCATGAACACCTTGTTTCAGTTGTGTTGTTAATCTGTTTCGTATAAGATTTCATGACACTAAAAAATTACACTTGTGAAGCCCGTTTCCCAGCCCTCCCCCTCCCCCTACTCCCCGAGTCAACTTATCATCCCTCTCTTCTTCCTCTTTTTTGCTTTCCTCATCAACATTACCCGTCGCGTCCCCAATATTCTGTCGGGGAACTCTCCCCTGCCCTCCGTCTAGCTACGCCACCTGTTATCATCATTAATGTGAAATTAATGTGAATTAACCAAGAATATATAAACTAACGACAATATGAAATGAAAAGTTAAACTATATTTAAAGAATGAAGTAATAGTCCAACGTATGATAAAATATGTCAACTTAATCGTTTTTAATTCAGTACAAGCAGGGCAACAACAGATCATTACATGCCCATCGAATTAATCTAAGTAAGCCACATCTGCAAATGATAGCCTACTTTTATTCACACCTGCCTCTAGAAATACTCCTAACTACAAGGGAAATGAAAAGAGTGAACATTTATTGACCAACAATATTTGAATATTATTCCTCTCTTAATTGTCCTTTTCCTTTCAACTATACTTTCGTTGTTTTTTGTTCTTTTTACTTTGCAC
This sequence comes from Stichopus chloronotus, assembly GCA_021234535.1. Lineage (NCBI taxonomy): Eukaryota > Metazoa > Echinodermata > Holothuroidea > Aspidochirotida > Stichopodidae > Stichopus > Stichopus chloronotus. Next base: position 25,884,923 of record SFZH01000008.1, on the reverse strand, counting down.
AGGTGCATTTACATCATTTTAATATAATTTCGTTTTCCTTTAAGCACATCATTTACTTATTTTCTAAAACAAATTTAATGATAATATGGGTCATTTCACATAATATAACAATTTGAAAAGTGTCACTCAACTTTTGTATGTACAATTGAGATTTCGTCTGGTTTTCTTTGACATTTCCCTTTCCACAACTCTAAATGATAACCTATGTTCATTCAAACCTGCCTCCACATATATTTGTAAAGACAAATGGATAAGGATCAAACATTTATGTACCAGCAATAGTAGGATACTGTTCATATAACCTTTTCTGTGTTTTGAAATTACTTATCTTCAAGATTCAGTTACAAGTATACTCAATGTAATGTATATTATTGTTTTCTTCAATGTAATCTCTCAGACATGTAATAATGTACTTATATAGTAAGATTTTAAATTTAAAGAATTGTCTTTCAATGACAATGTTTTTATATCCTTGCATAAAAAAATGAGAAAAAGAAAAAATTGCAAAAACAGTTAAGTATCAGAATCAGTATAAGAAACAGGATAATAGCACACAGAATTAATTAAATTACACATTTAAGATAAGATCAACACGTCAGTACTTAAGTGCAAAAGCATTGGAGTTCGGGAAGAATATTTAATAAAATTCACGTAATATAAGTATTCAAAACGTGGCATAGTGACTTTTTCCTTCAAGTTTGTTGACAAAGGCACAACATAAGTGAACAATAAGTAAAAATTAACATTATTCAAGAGACGAATATATATGAGCACCATTTGTTTTAAATGTTAATCGTGCGTTTTTTCGCTTAGCTCTGTTATCGGTTCCGTGCGTTATCATCATTAACGTGAAAGTAAGAAAAGATTGTGATAAAAACATTGATAGAAATGGAAAGTAACGCCAACTCAAGTTGTTTAAAAAATGAAAAAAACTCCAACAGTGATAAAACGTGTTGACTCAATTGATTGTCTTGAGTTCGATAAAAGCAGGCAAACAGCAGATACAGTATATGACAATCGAATTTCTCTTTGTCAGATTTCATATTAAATGAAAAAGAGCCACACGTATCGTCTTGTGCAAATGCAATTTCCTCACTGATAGAGACAGAAATATTTGGTTTGCTGATTGTTATCTGGGATGTGTGCGACATGGACCCTTCATTAGTTATATTAACTTGTGTATGTTAGGTTATTGCAAACAAATAAGCCCATTCATCGGTAGGTAAGTGAACATTTTCGTAAATGTATACTTGTTCAATTCATTGATAACAAAGAGTATGAAAAAATAGCATATAATGACAAATTCGCTTAGTTTCATAGGTAACCAGCCATTTACAGATTTGACTTTCCAGATGATGTATTTAAGTGTCATACTGCATGTAGCCCTACTCTAATATCAGCACTTACATCATTACTGCCAGACTGCCAGTGCTTTAAAAAAATCGGTGCTGAAGAAGGTTCATGCGTTTTGCACAAGGTTCCAGATTAACTGCCTTATTATAGAATCATTGTAATAACAATAGGACTAAAATAAGGGGCACTGACCATATGGCTTACTTGAGGGAATAACGTCAACCACAGGAACTATATACTTCCTTCACTATATTTCCGAATGATGTACCTGAAGGGACTCCTTTTTCAATCTTCTTTTTCTAAATTTCTTTATTTACCCCATTATTTTTGTCGTAAGTAATACCATCTTTAATGTCATCAGTTGCACTTTTGCAAACATCACCAGAAAAGTCAAACTTGTCCTCTCTCCAAGTAATAGAAGATGTTGACTGGCATGATGCCCTCTCGATCAGAGTGATATAAAAACTATTTATTTTCTGATATGCTTCTTTCTACAACATTTTATTATGATCGTTATTTATCGACTCCAGAAATTCGTGGGCCCCCTTGAACCTCCCGTTGTGACTTGTGAGACTCAGTAGTACGTTTGGTAAACGTGTGGAATGGTCATTTGAAATCAACTTTTTATGGTTAAAATTCCACACGACTGTTTTGAAGAAGATGTCAATTATGCAAGTTTAGTTTAAGTCATGGCAATGATCTCATATTCTTCGTCCACATCATTTCCTTCCACTTTGATTTTCCTTTCATAAATGTGATGTGAATATGATTCATTAAATGATAAAAAGCCAGGTGATGTAGCTTCAGCATAGTACGCCGCACTGCCAGAGAGTTCTGCCAGATTATTTGTATATAGCCTTTTGGCATATTCTGTTTGAGGACGAAAAGGATTGTGATCATCAAAATTCACGGTTGAAGTAATTGGAGCTATGTCTTGTGTTTCACTTGATCTGCACTTTAATTTTCCGTGGTTACAGAGGCAGTAAAGTGATAAAGAAAGTAAGACTATAACAAACACGCATACAGGAACAGCGTTCACAAATTTTAAATCTGTGCTAAAGCTTTTTGTTTCGAAAATAATATCTAGGTGACAATTTGCAGACGATGACACGTTTCGTAATGTACATGAACACTGAAAGTCTATCGAGGCATAAACAGCCTGATTCGAACTTCCAATAGACAATATCAAATACCCCGATTCAACTCTATATCGCATAGCGGTTGGAATACTTGAAGAAGGTATTATCCAATCGAGACTAACGAAAGGTCCTTGATTACAAGAACATGTAAATGTAATTTCCCCTGGTTGAGTCAGTGTATATCTTTCTGGTGATATCGTAACTTCAAGGTTTTCAATGAACAATATCCGAGGAAACGAACAGAATTCTAAAGAGGATGATATATTCATTGATGAAGGGAAGTCTTTGCGAACAACACATGACGTAACGGTATTGTTCATATCCACGGATGGTACAAATGTGAAAGATTTCTCTCTTGTCTCATTGTTTTCCCTGGAAACGATTTGCGATAATAAATCCTGAGGAATCCCGTCAAAGGAAAGTGTAAACTCAGGACTTCCAACATTCTCAATGATACACTTGAATATAATTGACGTGTTGAAAAATTCATCCTTAAGGAAAATGAGTTCCTGATTTGAACTGGAACAAATAGGAACAGAGGGTCTGCGGTGAACGATGAGTGTCAATGACTGGATTTGGATGCCCATAGTAGTTTGGAGACATGCATACACACCACTGTCATTTCTAGTGATGTTCTTTATTAGCAACGTAGAAATATTTGCACTTTGGTCTGATCCAATAGTTATATTTTGTTGAATTAAACATAATTTTCCCTTTCATAACTAATTTTATGTCTTCCTCTGAATCCAAAAACATGGAAACAGGAGGAATGGCATGGCACACCAATTCAACATCATCTCCTTCCAGTACATGATATTCACTGCCATCGTATTTCAAAAGTGCGTTTGTCCTACAATGGCATATCAATATAACACTATGTAAGACATACAACCGCAACGAACGTTGTTTAGGTGGGATGTCGTATTCCATGACGTTTGGACTATTTTCCTGCAAAGCAAATTAACATTAATGTGACATTCACAGTCCGTAACACTTCAATTCAAACCTTCCATAAGGATCCATGCAAAAGCATTTGATTCTAGAATCCATATAACGTAATCTTTGTCAAACATCACTTTATCAACTGTACTTCACTTCCTCGTTGCAGCGAGTCGGAGAGAAACAAATCAGTAACACAGGAAATACAAAGCCAACCTGACGTAAGAGTCCACTGATGCATAATCACGTTATTTCAAGAGGACTTACTTAACTTTCGTTAACTAGTGACTAGTGTCATCGGATTTATCGTACATCTGTTAAAGTCAGGTGTCACAATTGAAAGTTCAACTACCGGTATCCTAAGCTATACCGTATCAGTATCATAAACTGCATACTAAAGATAGCCTATAGCGTTTTTTCTGATCAAGAAAACGAAACATTACGTAACTATATAATAAAGTATATCAATATTACATATGTTATTAATTGTTATATATTTAATAATTAAATATGTTTAATAATAAACTATATAATTAATAATTAAATCGGGTTGTTTTCGACAAGTAAAATAAATTTCAAGGAGCGGTGTATGTGTAGCCATAAAATCCTGTGTGTTTTAAGAAAAGTAAGATGGCCGGCAGTGACATAATTATTATCTAACTCTGCGATAAAGCGAAGAAACTGAATATGTGCAACTTGAAATCCATGTTCATTTAAAAAGCCAGGGAAGAGACATCCAGCAATTCATTTGAGTTGGAAATCTTTGTACATTGCTTCACACACAGTGCTTTAGTTACTTCGAAACGCTCATATTTCAGACTCACCATGTTCAGACACATCATCTACGACGTGTACTTTATCACCTATGATGTCATAAACTTCTTTTGTATCATTTTTACAAAATTTGACGTCATCTCCAATGAGATGATAAAGATCACTACTGATGTCCTCCTTGCATCCATCCACCTCATTGACGAAAGGTGGTAAAGGTGGCAAATCTTGATCGAAATCAATAATTTCATGGGTGACGTCATCATTTACATCATGGTAAACATCCTCACAAACATCGACTCTGTCCTCTTGGCAAATCAAAGCCGATGTTGGTTGGGAAGAGAAACTTCGTAAAGAAGTTAAATCAGAGGGATTTTCTAGTGGACAGTCTTTTGGAATGGTCTCTTCGAGGCGAAAGAGGGACTGGGTCGTCAAAATTCATAGTTGAATTAATTGCAACTATTTCTTCTGTTCCAATCACTTCTCTTCTTAATTTTCTGTGATTACACAAACAATAAAGAGATAAAGGAATCAGGAATATCACGAAAACAGATGCAGGAAAAACTGTAATAATTAAAACAAATTTTGAATCTAACTTAATCCCGCTAGTTTCCAAGACAACATCCAGTCGAGAATTTGCGGTTGATGATTTATTCCGTAACATACCTGAACACTGAAAATCTATGGAAGTATTAACAGCATGTGTCGAACTTTCAGTAGAGAATGTTAAATTCCCTGAGTCGACACTATATTGCATGCCGGTAGGGAGACTTGAAGGTATTGCCCATGCACGCTCAACCAAATCTCCTCCATTACTAAAGCATCTGAAGGTTACCTGTCCTGGATGAGTCAGTGTATATCTTTCTGGTGATATAGCAACTTCAAGGTTTTCAATAAACAATATCCGAGGAAACGAACAGAACTTTAAAGAGGATGATTTATTCATTGATGAAGGGAAGTCTTTGCGAACAACACATGACGTAGCGGTATTGTTCATATCAACGGATGGTATAAATGTGAAGGATTTCTCTCTTGTCTCATTGGTTTCCCTGGAAACGATTTGCGATAATAAATCCTGAGGAATCCCTTCAAAGGAAAGTGTAAACTCAGGACTTCCAACATTCCCAATGATACACTGGAATATAATTGACGTGTTGAACAATTCATCCTTAAAGAAGATGAGTTCCTGATTTGAACTGGAACAAATAGGAACAGAGGGTATGCGGTGAACGATGAGTGTCAATGACTGGATTTGAATGCCCCTTGTAGTTTGGCGGAGACACTCATACACACCGCCTTCATTTCTAGTGATGTTCTTTATTAGCAGCGTAGAAATATTTGCACTTTGGTCTGACCAATTGACATACTTTTCCCTTTCATAACAAATTCCATGTCTTCCTCTGAATCCAAATGCATGGAAGCAGGAGGAATGGCGTGGCACACCAATTCAACATCATTTCCTTCCAGTCCTATATATTAACTGCTATCGTATTTCAAAACTGACTGCGTCTTACAAAGACATATCAATATAGCACTGTGTAAGACAAACAACCTCATCAAAAGTTTAGGTAGTGTGTCGCATTCCATGACGCTTAGATCAATTTGCTTTGTAGGGTGGTGGAACTTGATTGTTTGTTTTATTTCTTAAACAATGTTGATGTATTTGCTATACTTAAGAGGTCTACTTCAATTCGTAGTTCCGTACCCCTGTGTAGTCTTTCCTCGCTGACTGTCCGGTGGCAACTAGAAGTTGACTCATATACTTGTAGTCGAAGACATTTAATCTTTTTCGAAGTCACTTAGAACAACTATGATTTGGATCAGTAAGTGCTCACAAAATAGTCTTTTGAAAATATATTGGGGCAAAATCTAAAACAATAATAAAATCACAATATCCGGGGCACATATCCAGAGATGCAAAGGTGACGATGATGATCCGTAAAAGATAAAATCTGATGTTTTAAAACAAGTGAGATACTTTTCTTTCCAAACACTATATTTTGCAATATCACTTCCTTGTTTCTGTAAGTCACACCAAACCTGGAGTATCAGTATATGTACTAATACAAGCCAACTGGGTGCAGGTGTCTATATACTTTCAAGTATAATATCCGTTATTTCAAGTGGACTTTACTCAGCTTTTTATCAACTATTTAAGGACTGTCATCTCATTAATCATAGAGGAAACAATTATCTGTCACAACTGAAAGTTCAACTACCAGGGTATTAAAGCTATAACATACCAAAAGAAGTGCCCAAATTCCACTGTCATGTGGTGTTGTTAATAAGTATTAGAAGTCATAAACATAACACGGCGAACGCATAATAATAATTGAATCCGACACAAAGTAATAATTAAGAATTATGTTTCCTTATTTTTTCTGCCTCACCTTTCTCTCAAATCGTCCTCTTCGTATTATGTAATGATACATATTATATCTTGATATTACATATTGCGTCACTTTTTTTTCAAACGTCTTAGTCGTTTGTTTTATCAATGGTTTCTGTGGACCATTCAGTGGCGTAATTAGGATATTTCGTGAAATTCGGTCCCCTCCTGCACTGTAAAACCCAATTTGCTAAGTTTACTTAGACACAAAATCAAGGTTACATCAACACTTTTAAGTTGAAGCAAAAAAGCTCATTGTAAATTTATTTCAGTTTATCCATGAAGTTATTACCTTGACAGGATAATACTTCCATGGTTTATCTAGATTAGTATTCCTTTCAAGCAAATTGTTTGTACTAGTAACTATTCCTGACAAGATAACTTGTAGAATTTGACAAAATATCTGCATCTTTCATTTCCCGATTTCTGTTGCCCCCCCCCCCCCCCGCCCTTGTAAGAAAAGAATATGTTCACCTACTATGGTGAAAGTATTTCCCCTGCAAACCAACTTTCTTTAATTCATTTATTGAGATTTTCTCTTGTTCATTATTCATGTAATGATTACACTTAGTGGTGGTCTGAAAGTTTCACAGTGAGCTCCCATTAATACTATCAAAGTGGAGCGACCATCCGTTGGTGCGTATCGTACAAGAAAAACAAAATGACAACAATGCTTATCTGCAGATCGCAGGTAATGGCAATTTCCAGATATATTTTTCTATTTTACCAAAGTAGGGGACAAGCCTAAGGACTTTCTTAACACATATTGAAATGCGTTTATGATAGAATAATTCAGGCGGGTGTCAGGACCTTAACAAGGGGGAATCGTTTTGAAGGCGATGCATTTTGAGCGCACTGCGTAGAAGGGACTATCTAAGGTGAGCGCTACCATTAGTTGGACAAGACAATTTTTGGCTTTACTACAACACCTCGAAACCCCCCCCCCCCCCCCACACACACACACACACTCCCACCCAACCCCAGATGGCCGGAAACAGCTGCATGCATCCAGCCTTGAAATAGGGATATTACGTCTGCATTTTTCATTAAAAAACCAAAACATATGAATCTATGAAAACATCTGAGTAATTATGTGTTTAACAGTTTTTTTTTTCTTAGAATAGTTGCACCTTTGAGCGTTTGCTAGTTCCCATCAACGTACATCCCCTACCCCGTGTAGACGTCATTGCACTCAAAACAGTTTAAATGGTTGCTTGGTTGTTTTAAATAATACCGTTGACGCTACCTAAGCTGAGTACCACCATCAGTGCGTAGTATAAGAATTGTTTTGACGGGAATACTTGCCCAATCCCAGCAGATAGCACTCATTTTCAACATGACAGATTTCCAGATTTTTTTCGGGGAGGGGGCAACACTTACTTGGTAATTTTAAATAATGACACCTTTGTCACTAGCTGGAAGACTTCTTTTATAGATCCTTGGGACACTGACTATGCGTATCACCATCCCGTAGGAACATAAACAGGTTCTTTGCTATTCATGCATGCCTCCCTGCTTTACGTCACTATCAACAGCCTGCATGGTTCTGATCACCGCGCATCACAAAACATAGACATGCCATAGCCCCATGTTTTTTTGTTTGTTTTTTTTTGAGGGGGGTTAAATCATTGTTTGGGTGTAAATACTTTGCAGTTTGTAGCTGAAACAGTAGTAATTTACTTAGTCTTCCCCAAATTGCTCTCTTCAAGTACCGGTAGTACTAAATATACACATTTTCTAATCGTTTGGTCCTAAATGTTAAAATTTACATATTTACAGATGTGTTTTGTCTTCCTGCCTTGTTTCATAGCACGTTTTCATTGTTGGTCAGCGGAAAATTTTGAGCCACTGTCATAACGCTATCCTACAATATTGTTCATATACTTGCAATATCGACTCACAACAAGAAAACCATATACTCAGCAGAATAGGCAGTAAAGTTGTGCAGACATTATGTGGTTAACATATATGTTAAACTGGGATTGATACTGAATTTATTCTTTTTAATGCTTGTTTATTGCGAACAAGTGTAATGTTAACCAGACATAATTTACTCGGATAATTTACTGGAAGTGATTATTGCTGAAAGATATCTTGAATATGTTACTTTTAATATGCGAATGGAAGATGGATCCTCTTTATATTTAAAACTGTCCATTACAATCTCTTAAATGTGTACTTAAAGGCAAATACGGTATTTGTTTTACAGAAAACAATCACATTTTTAAAACCAGTGTTTGTGAGTACTGTATAGATTATAGATCATTGAAAATAAGGAAGAACAGTAGCCTTCTTTGTCAAGAAATAAGTTTCATACACATACAAACTCAGTGATTTCTTGCCGAAAGATAATTAGTTCACCAAACTTTGATCAATAACTTCTGTTTTGCTTCGCATAATGCTTTGAGGAGAAAACGTTTTTATATATGTTTATTGATGATACTGAATGGTTTAACAATGGTTAAAGTTTTGTTATGCCATGATAATAAACACGCTATCATGAACTGGAGTGTTTTTATGCACATGCTCACAATGTAAAGTTGTGAGCATGTGTGCATGGATTTCATTTTTGGCTTAGTTAAGGTTATAACCTGGTTAAAGTTCAATTCCACCCAGAAGTACAGCCATCATTTCACTATTGATTATAGTAGTAACCATGATACTGTTCATAGGCTCAGCATATTTATGGAAAATAACAACACATACATTACAGTTACATTGTGGTCATGCATGACGGAGAGTGGTATTGGCTGTATTGGCTGAAATAGATGAAAACTTGGATCCATGACCATGATCACAGCTAGGGTAAGGCATTAACTTTTAGAATTGCCGGAATGCCCGTGATGGTTTCATGATCATCACCTTAAACGATCATCACCTTAACACATTAACTTGTTTCTGTATTGAATTTTCCTAAACCTGCGAAATTTCCTTCATGCACTAATGGCAAGTGGTCAAAATAAAGGGAACCCCATATGACAAATATAAAGGATTATTAATGACTGAGTAATTAATCGATTCAGTTTTTTTTTTAATGTGTGACCAGACACTTTTTACGTTATTACTACTTCATATACACACAACCAGTATAAGTCAGGATAAGAAATTAGAAAAAAATAGTTTTTCGTAAGCATTGAAAGTAAAATGTGACTAAGTATGCTAATTGTAAGCATTGTCATGTGTTTGTGACCTTCGAAAACATGACAAATTGGTCGATATTAGTTCAGTGAGCCCTTGAAAGTTAATAAGGACTTCGATATATTACATTATGAGTCCTCTAGCTTAATGATGTACACCTAACAGAAATTTAAGGCCTTTAAAAATGAAAGTGTCTAGATTTGAAGTATAGATGCAGGTATAAGGCCTATTGGCTATAGATCCTGGTCAGTGTACTTAATTTAATTTAACAACATAACAAATTAAAGGTCAAAGGTAGATATCTTGAGAAGCAGTTTTGTTCAAGACTCTAGTTGAAGTTGTGACATATTCACTTTCACAGTTTAGTACTGTGTCCGGTTCGGAATACCGGTGCGTCACCTATTTTTTTTTTCATTTTTTTTTTTTTTTTATAGTTTGAAGTATTTCGAGCTCAATGAACTAGAGGGCGACACCAAATCCATTTTATAAATAGAAGGGAAAAGGAGAGACATGAAGAAGGTAAAGCGATCATCTTGACCTAGACTTAATGAGCCAAGGGCACAAAGGAAGTTGAGGACGTTCTAGATTAAATCGGATAACTATAAGGAGTGTCTAATACACCAGGTAGTGTTGTTGATGGCACTATGAGTCTTACAATTTATGGAATTTTCAACGAGGAAGGGAAAAAAACACTCATTCATATACAGAAATGGCAAACCGGCAATGCATTATTTTTTATGAGCATCTTTTTCTTGTTCCTGAAAGTAAGAGTTAATTCTCTGAGCAATCTTTAACAGACAGATATTCCCACCATAGGTTCATGTGCCTTAGATTCAATAATGGCGTACCTTGAGTCTCGGTCACACCAACGATAGGCCTATCTCCACTTGATAATAGCAATCATTAAATGATATCTATCGTTTGCAGTGATTTGAAAAAGAAATGTTTAAATTTTAAGTCATTTAAGAAAGTCTGAAGCTATCCTTTGTTAACACTTAATTCTATCTTGCTAAAGTTAACCCCAGATTTCACCATCTGTCTCGGATGTCCTCTCAGGGCACAACTTCTGTCCCTCAAAAAGTCTCATTCGAGTCTCATTTTATTGTTTCGTCACACGCCTTTCATCTCTGCTGGGGCTTAGCTTTACTATCAGCTAAGGATGAAGATAAAGTAAACTTGTGTTTTCTAATTGTGTACTTAGTCGAATCTTAATAGTTTATAACTACGCTTCATCCTTCTGTAACCTCCTCGTTAACCTCAAAACAATACAAAACTATTACTCCTATTACTCAAGCACCCCCTCCATGTGTTATCACCGTCTGCTCGATGAGACCTCCCAAAGAAATGTAACCCATGGAACGCGAAGCACGCAAAGTTCGATAGTAACGACGTCATCTTTGCCAGCGGCGTTATAAAATGATTCGATAAGGGTGTGACTATCAATCACGGCGTGGTAAAAAGTAGTAATAAGAGCGTGATTTTTAAGAGCGACGTGGTAAATGTTGATAATAATACCTTGATTATCAGTATCGACGTGGTAAATATCGGTAAGAACAGCCAAAATGTAAGTAACAACGGGATAAAAGCTGTTAATAGCGACGTCATCAGGTACAATCGCATACAACGAGAGGTTGACAAAGACGTAGTTCCTTACAACAGCGAGCTAAAGGTCGACTTTTTCCCATTTAATAGTTCACAAAAGCAACCATGTCATGATAGTCAACAACCGTACAGCGAAGAAACAGTGGCGCTATTACAGTCAATGCAAATACAACTAACAACGATGCTAATGGTATCATATGCGATTCCTCCTACTGCTAATGGCGCTATTCAAAGTGAAAGAGCTACAAGAGGCGGGGCTTATGATTTATGTGCTGCCATACAATCGTTTATGCGTCAAAGTGCAGTTTACAGGGTGTGTCAAAGAGATTAACCATTAGGTTTGATAGAGAACATATACGAAACAGTCTCAATTGCCAATCCAGTCGCCCTCACTCCATTTTTTTTCTATCAATACAGAGTAGGTTTTTTTTTATCTGTCTGCGACACCAAGCATTATACACACAATTTAAATTAATTAACTGTTGACCGTGTGTCAGATGGGTTACTCTTTTTGAATTATTAAACCAAAAGCCACTAAGAAAACTAGAGAGACGTTTGGATGGGAGGTATGATAAGTTGACAAAGTTGGGGATGGGAGGAGGGATTGTCAGAGGAAAACATGGCTTCACAAGTGTGATTATATATGATATTGAAAACAAATACGAAACAGATTATCAGCGTTATTGTAACAAGGTGTTAATAAAGGTGTGAAACTGACTTGAGGTTTCTATTGGCCATGTATGTCCCTGTTGCTTATACGCAGTGCCTATACGAGTATGCGGCTAGGTGATGGAATCCTCAGCAGAACCTTCAGAATATTTATTTTTATGCAGGACGCACTGGCAAAACTCTTCCCCGAAGAGTCAATCAAAACTTTGGCTATTAACGATATCATAGATTCTGGAAACAGTGTTCCTGTATTTTTTCAACCATCATGCTCAATTAAAAGAAAAAAAAAATAAACTAAATCCCCAAACTGCCAAAAAGCATTGGTTGTCACTTCCACATTTAAGACTATTTTTTTTATATGTGGACAGAGACGAGGTCTATGGCTCTCCGTTGTCTTGGTATCTACAGGACAATGGGCAGGATAGGCCTACAGTATACTGCCCTCAGTGCACAACCCTGTTGCTTTCCTACAAATGTTAACATCTAATTTTCTTCACACTATGAAATGTTAAGTTACCCGCAAAGTATTGAAGGGTGGGGTGGTAGTCGACGGTTGAGGGGTTGAGCAGGTGACCTAGTATGACACGGGCAATTCTGGACTGCTGACGACACTTAGACTTTTTAATCGCCAAAATTAGATCACTTTCTCCGGAAGGTTGGAACTGTTTCCAGCAGCTGCACAGTGTTAAAATAAAAGCGAAAGACACAGATTGTTGATGTCGATGTGTACGAAACGAAGCAAATTGTGCATTACCTCATTTAATTGGTTCTAACTTAAATGTTTGCTTGAATGACTTTCTTTCTTGAAAGTCACACGTGAATTTGCCTGCTACAATTTGTAACAAACAATTTCGATACAAAGATGTTACCATTTCGAAGAATTTATAGGATGACTTAGTCAGGGATTCTATAAGTTCAGAATGAACGGCCTTTAGAAGAGTCACATCTTTATGTTTCGACACTGGCATAGCTAGCTAGGGTTGGGGTGGGAAGAAGTAGAACACCCCTCTCCCACAGAATTTTGTGGGCGCTGTCACTGATGATGAAAAATGGAGCGCAATGAGAAAAGGGACGTGAGGAGGCAGGGATAATTAATTGACAGAGTACGGAGTTACTGGAAAAAGTGTGATCTTTTTTATGGTCCAGTATTGAAAACTATGACAAAACAGATAAACAACACAATTGAAACAATGTGTTCATGAAAGTGAAATCGTTGCTTCGAGGTTTCAATTGGCTATAGATGCGCCTGTCGCTTTTGGGCCTACTAAGTAAACGAGTATGCGGCTATAGGGGAAGGGATCCGCAGCAGAAAGGAAGGCATACAGTATTTATATCATGCAGGATGCATTGACAAGAGACGAAGAGTGCCTCCCCGAACAGTCAATCAATGATTAATGATCAATGTTAATGATGTCATAGATTATGGAAACAATGTTCCTCTATTTTTTTCCACTCTAACCCTGAATTAAATGGAAAAAATAACTTCCCAAAAGTATTGGTTGTCAATGAATGCCAACCAAGGCTATTGGCAATACGAACCAATATTCTGTCATATTATCTAAATGTACTTCAATTCTACTACTTAAAAATATATCAGTTCTACTACTTAAAAGTAGGTCATTTTCAGTTCAAAAATGTGGAACTGTTTCACTAGGGGTACATGCATGCAACAAGCTCACGTTTTACGCAGGGATTTCCCGTAAAAGATTTCCAATGAGAGTTTGTGTCGCGTTTGTGTCGTGTTGCGTTAGATAAAATACATGTTCAACCCCGATTTCCATTTTTATTTTCAAGTTTAAAATGAGTCGTTATCATCAAATGAGAAGTTGGGTCTAATGATATGTTCAGTATCCTCCCCCTAACATTTACCAACAGTCCAAGAATAAATGTAACAGGATGCATAATTCATTATCATTCTTGTATCATCTCAAGCCATATGATACGTATTACCTTTTTTTTATTTTCAAGCTTAAAATGAATCATTATCAACCAATGAAATGTTTGGACCAAAGGTTTGTTCAGTCCCCTCCCCCTGCGCCTATTAATTGCTAACAGTTCCAAGAATAAATGTAAGAGGATGCATAATTCATTATCATTCTTGTATCATCTCAACCATTCTGATATGTATTACCATTTTTCAGTACATTGATTTTTATCTCATTAATTGAGAATTTTCAGTCATGATATCCCTGTTTCAAGGCTTTGTACATACAGCTTGGAACCTCTCGAGAAATGCCGTTTTAGGCCATCTGGACGCTTTGAAAAAGTCAAAACATTTCTTTTACGCTCCGCTTCAAATAATGGTGGTGCGCTCCGCTTAGATAGTCCTGCTGACCCTCTGCCACTTTAAATTCTTGTTCCGCCCTGTAACCTTTACATTAGACTTATGGGTGCAGGTGTAAAAACAGTCACTTTTACACCACTAACAAAGCCAAAATAATCCCAAAATAATCTCATGAGACCTTAAATCATCTCACTTACATGTGTACTGACTAACCTGAAATCTTGGATTAAGAACTGGGAGGCAGATACCCCTCCCCTTTTACCCTTCCCCAGGACGACGGTCAAAAATGGGGACGATGAGTCGATTTTGCCCCCCCCCCCCCCTGCTCACAAAGAAAACCTGGCTACGCCCCTTGTGTATCGATATTGTATGTGAAGGACGAACAGAGTAACGACAGTTTCTAAACAGACAATAATACTTTTAGAAAGGACAATGCAACACTTTTCTATTACCATTAGTGACATCATGTAGTCTTTCCACATCGTTGTTCTGTTCCTGTATAAATCCATTTCGTGAGAAATGAAAATGTTTAGTTTTGATAAATTTCTTCTTGGATGTAATCAGTTACATCTTTGTAAGCATCCTCAAGATCAACTCTGTCCTCCGTCTAAATTATAGACGAGGTTTCTTGAGAGGAGAAACTCCAAGGGAGGAATACACAAAACATTTACTTATTGATATGTTGCTGTCATGTTCTATCATTCATGTCAGTAGACTGATCAACCTCTGAAGTGTGCCGTTTCTCTTTTTCAGGTTTGACTCACTTTGAAGTGATTTTGGATTTAATCAACATTTTCATTCAAGCTATGATAAAGAAAGCGACGATACCAGCTATTAGGAGTCTCTACCAAAACCAACATTTGTCACAGACTGCTTAGTTTACGAAATAAATTTTTAAGTTGAATTTGTCTGCTATAAAGTTAAAATTTCAAGTAAAGAACAAGGCACCAAATATTTACTTATTGATGTGTCACTTCAGACATCTTAGACATTCTGCCATTGGTGTCGGTGAATCGATCAACTTCAAAAGTACTCCGTATCTCTCGCTGGGTTTCGACTCACTTTGAAGTTATTTTGGATGTAATCAGCATTTTTCATTGAAGGTTCCACACAGTGGGTGTGATATAGGTAGCAAAAACACCAGGTGGCAGTCCTTACTTGACGTAATAAATTTCACTTGAAGGTCGTGTGACATTTTGGGGTATTGGGTGCATTACGAATTGAAAATGTTAAAAATAGTCACATATTCTATCAAACTCCATCAAAGATGACAATTTTACAGGCAAATTATTGTCAGACAAGTGCATATCATGTATAAACATTGGCAAAGTATGCAACTTTGTGACGCCAAGAGATGGACTCCTATTACATGGCTTATGTTAATCCTTTGTTTACGTGACCTTTATTCCAAGGACATTGGTGAATTTTATATGGACAGAGGGTTTCATTTTGGAAGCATGTATTTTCGTCTTCAAATATATCGATATCACTTATCAATGTGAAACTCAGTAATTAAGTAATGCAGAGGCAAAATATATAGGCTTAACTAAAGAAATACTCACACTGTGCATCTGTTTCGTATTTTTATCAAACTTTGAAAAGTGATATTTCAAAAAGGGTAAAAGCTATAAACAAAATTTCAACAGATTTTCACTCAGGGTTGTACTATGCAACTTCTGAATCAAACCTGATCTTTTCTAGATGCATGCCGAACAACCTTTCAAGATTAAAATTTCAGGTAAAGAACAATTTTGTGAATTTACTCAGTAAAATACAGTGAGCCTGTAAAATACAGTAACGACTGATGTCATTTTGTACTATATATAGGACAACAGGATCATGTCTTTTAAAATTGCTATCATAATTTTTAACACTTTTCTTTTATCAGCTAACTTCTGCAATATCCCTACACCCTCAGCCCCTAGCTCCCCCAACCCCTTCCCATTCCGTCGTAAGATCAGAATTACTCTTATTATGTTTACTATTTCCAACATAAACAATGAAATAAGTGGCAATTACTTTGTTTTGCTGACAAATATCTAGATCGCAATAAAGATGTAGGTTCCATGTCGCCAATTATCTTCGGAAGTAGTCAGAGAATGACGAATAAATGGGAATTTCTAGCAGACAAGCGCAATCTTTTAACGAGTGCTAAAACATACAGCATACAAGTCCCTTTATGCTGCAAATATCATATAGCTGGATCATATCATGAAAAATAGTGGCATATGAACAATATTAATCCATATTGGTAGCTTCCTTAGAAGTGATCTTGCTAACTCATTTGGGCGTGTGGTATAGCGGCAATGTGTTCAACGTATATACAGTTTTATTCCACTCCACCTCTGATGTCAACTACATATTATGGTCAATTGAAGAGTATATAACATAAAGCTACAGGAAATTGTGTGTTTTTCATAGCCGAATTATAAAGTTAATTACACCATTTTACAGAAGCTGAAATGATAAAGCCGATCATTTGATGCTCTCAACTACATATTGAAATGATAACAATAATGCATTTACAAATATATTTCATTGTATCATTTTTTTCACTTTTAAGTGTCAATAACAATTCAAACTATTAACATATGCACTAAAAATCTCTTCACACATAGCATCGAACAGTTTACATAGTACTTGCTATTGAAAAATTCAACAATATTTAAAAGAATAGATTTGTAAGGTATTGATACAGTCTAAGCGTAAGTAATACCCCCCGACCCGCCCAAAAAAAAAGAAGAAAAAAACGAAAAAAACCCAAGCCAACTGGACAAAGAAAACACAAAAATTTGGACACTGAAGGACGTTAGAACAAATGCCTGTCTGCCAAACATGTCAAGTACCTTTAGCCTACTATTCATTGCTAATGTATTGATTGGAGTTGCAGTACAACACTTAGTAATAGGAACAAAAATAATCACAAAACTATATTGGTTACAGCTAATGAATTGAAATATCTTATGAACTTTTTGAAGCATTAAGGGATTTTGCTTTCAACCTAATTGTTTCAACCTCTTTCTAAAAGTACAAATGAATATGTAACATTACCGGTATTATTATTATACTAATAGAGCAATGATAATACATAAATAAAACGGATAGTGGAGGAGAAGCAATATACTTAAGCTTTCTTTACGTTGCCACACACCTATACACGAACAAATTCGTATAATTTACAAAATATTTCCACTACTTTCCTTTCATTGACTAAACATCTACTTGAGTTGAATATCTTTGTGCATTGCTTACAAAACATCATTTGAGTTGAATATCTTTGTACATTGCTTCACATACAGTGCTTTAGTTTCTGGGCAACGCTCATATTTCAGACTCACCATGTTCAGACACATCATCTATGACATGTACTTTATCACCTATGACGTCATAAACTTCTTCTGTATCATTTTTACAAAAGTTGACGTCATCTCCAATGAGATGATAAAGATCACTACTGATGTCCTCCTTGCATCCATCCACCTCATTGACGAAAGGTGGTAAAGGTGGCAAATCAATAATTTCATGGGTGACGTCATCATTTACATCATGGTAAACATCCTCACAAACATCGGCTCTGTCCTCTTGGCAAATCACAGCCGATATTGGTTGGGAAGAGAAACTTCCTACAGAAGTTAATTCCGAAGAATTTGCTTCCTGATATGCTACATTAGCTAACATTTTACTCTCGTGGTTAGTTTCAAAGAGTTCAGAAGATTCGAGGGGGCGATGGATTTCTCTCTGTGATTTGACTGATTTTTTACTGCTTTTCGGTAAAACGCGTGGATGTTCAGTCGGGATCCAGAATTCCTTGTCCAGGGTCCCACATGACTGTTGCGAGGAAGACGGAAACGACACGAATTGAGTTGAGGTCTTGTTGGTGGTCTCATGTTCTTCGATAAAGTTATTTCCACCCACTCTGCTTTTCCTATCATAAATATGATTTGAATATTCCTTAAATGTTGAACTGTCAGTTGGTTTACCTGGAGTACATGGGACACTGTTCGAAAGTTTTGTGGAATTTCTATTGGACAGTCTTTTGGAATGGTCTCTTCGAGGCGGAAGAGGGACTGGGTGGTCAAAATTCATAGTTGAATTAATTGCAACTATGTCTTGTGTTCCATTCACTTCTGCTCTGAATTTTCTGTGATTACACAAACAATAAAGAGATAAAGGAATCAGGAATATCACGAAAACAGATGCAGGAAATACTGTAATAAGTAAAACAAATTTTGAATCTAAATTAATCCCTCTAGTTTCCAAGACAACATCCAGTCGAGAATTTGCGGTTGATGATTTATTCCGTAACATACCTGAACACTGAAAATCTATGGAAGTAATAACAGTATGTGTCGAACTTTCAGTAGAGAATGTTAAATTCCCTGAGTCGACACTATATTGCATGCCGGTAGGGAGACTTGAAGGTATTGCCCACACAAGCTCAACCAAATCTCCTCCATTACTAAAGCATCTAAAAGTTATCTGTCCTGGATGAGTCAGTGTATATCTTTCCGGTGATATAGTAACTTCAAGGTTTTCAATAAACAATATCTGAGGAAATGAACAGGATTCTAAAGAGGATGATATATTCATTGATGAAGGGAAGTCTTGGCGAACAACACATGACGTAACGGTATTGTTCATATCCACGGATGGTACAAATGTGAAGGATTTCTCTCTTGTCTCATTGTTTTCACTGAAACGATTTGCGATAATAAATCCTGAGGAATTCCTTCAAAGGAAAGTGTAGACTCAGGACTTCCAACATTCTCAACGATACACTTGAATATAATTGACGTGTTGATCAATTCATCCTTAAAGAAGATCAGTTCCTGATTTGAACTGGAGCAAATAGGAACAGAGGGTCTGTAGTGAACGATGAGTGTCAATGACTGGATTTGAATGCCACTTGCTAGTTGGAGACATGCATACACACCACTGTCATTTCTAGTGATGTTCTCTACTAGCAACGTAGAAATATTTGCACTTTGGTCTGACCAATAGTTATATTTTGTTGAATTAAACACTAATTTTCCCTTTCTTAACAAATTCCATGTCTTCCTCTGAATCCAAATACATGGAAACAGGAGGAATGGCATGGCACACCAATTCAACATCATCTCCTTCCAGTACATGATATTCACTGCCATCGTATTTCAAAAGTGCGTTTGTCCTACAATGACATATCAATATAACACTATGTAAGACATACAACCTCAATGAACGTTGTTTAGGTGGGATGTCGTATTCCATGACGTTTGGACTATTTTCCTGCAAAGCAGATCAACATTGATCTTCGTCTTTGTACTTTAGAAGCAAAGTTGATGCATTTGCCCGAATGCAACCATTTACTTCAACACAATATTATTTTGTCCCTTGCGAAATCTCCACATCCTTGCTTATTGTCGAGGGTAATACAAACACGCTTAAGTATTCAAAAGTTATCGAAGGCCTTCTGAAAATTTCGGAGTGGCTTGTAACACTACGTAAATTGTCTTTAGGATATATTTTGTGACAAACTTCACAGTCCGTAACACTTCAATTCAAACCTTCCATAAGGATCCATGCAAAAGCATTTGATTCTAGAATCCATATAACGTAATCTTTGTCAAACACCACTTTATCAACTGTACTTCACTTCCTCGTTGCAGCGAGTCGGAGAGAAACAAATCAGTAACACAGGAAATACAAAGCCAACCTGACGTAAGAGTCCACTGAGGCATAATCACGTTATTTCAAGTGGACTTACTTAACTTTCGTTAACTAGTAACTAGTGTCATCGGATTTATCGTACATCTGTTACAGTCAGGTGTCACAATTGAAAGTTCAACTACCGGTATCCTAAGCTATACCGTATCAGGATCATAAACTGCATACTAAAGATAGCCTATAGCGTTTTTTCTGATCAAGAAAACGAAACATTACGTAGCTATATAATTAAGTATATCAGTATTACATATGTTATTGATTGTTATATATTTAATAATTAAATATATTTAATAATTAAACTATATAATTAATAATTGAATCGGGTTGTTTTCGACAAGTAAAATAAATTTCAAGGAGCGGTGTATGTGTAGCCTTAAAATCCTGTGTGTTTAAAGAAAAGTAAGATGGCAGGCAGTGACATAATTATTATCTAACTCTGCGATAAAGCGAAGAACCTGAATATTGTGTAACTTGAAATCCATGTTCATTTAAAAAGCCGGGGAAGAGACATCCAGCAATTCAGTTGTTTATAAATGATGCATCGTAAGTTCATGTCTGTCATTCCATGAATGCAAATGTCTCCGATTGTGAAAGTAATTGTGACAGATTAAATGACATTGTTCTACTCAAATTTAGTGAAAGATTAATATCGAGTTTTACTGCAAAAGCTTACTAGACCATAAATAGACGAATTTCTTTGAAGGCTCCCATAGGCATCTCGTATTTATGTTACCAATCATCAACTTACATGATCAATTAAATTTTCGACTTCAAGTTGTTATTATTCTTTCATTATGCTTCTTTTATCGTTCTTCTTTAATACGCTGCTTTCATTATTCTTCTTTTATTATTCTTTTTATTATTATTAAAAAGCAGTGAACTGAAAATGGTCTATGTACTGGATAGGATACTTGACTCTTGAGTTTCGGTACTTGACCACCCTCCTTTTCACACCACGTTGAGTTGTTTTCGAAAATTATTTGGAATGTAACTTGATCCATTGTTGGTGTAAACCATAAATTCATTATATCCTCCTTTGAGCACATTTCGTATGAATATGTTTTTTTTTTAATTTTATTCCTCTAGGGAGCAGTCGGTCTGGTTAAAATGAAGGAATTAAACTCATCACATCACATTGTGCTAATGCAATTCAGTCTGTAGATGAATTGATGACCAGTAGAATATGACAGTGATACAAATCAATGCAGCCTTCTCCTTTATTTAATCATTTACCATCTTTGCAATTTTAACACGAAAAGGCATGACTTACTCTCATCATTTACCATTTGTAAAATTCCACATCCCTCTTATTACTTAATTTAAAACAGGGCTAGCGTCACCGGTTGGACAGTTGGATATTCACCCCCCCCCCCCTCTCCGTCCCTCGGAAAAGAATAATAATTATAACATGCCACTTTGACAAAAAAGGACTTTACTACATGCAATGAGATTTTAGTCACAGTATCTTCTCATATATCCCATCCCCTCCCCACCCCCCCCCCCACCCGTGTTCCCATCTAGACATTCACCCCTGCAATTGACAGAGGATTGGGTTGGCTAGTTACAATTTTGAAAGCATTATTCGAAACAGATTAATGTTCATTGATTATAAGGAAATGTAAATGTTATTAGTTTAGACGAACATTAAGACGGGGTATGGTTTGATTGAATGTGATGAAGATAATTATCAAAACGTTTCTTCGAAGTTACTGAAGTATCAGTGAGACAACATTCGACACCTTCAGTATGCATTACGGTAACTAAGCAGGTTATATACTGTTTGCAAAAACAAAGTGTTATTGTTTTCTTAATTGTTTTCGTAATATAGTATGATTTGTATTTAATCCACCGCATTGTTACAGTGTTGTAGAGTTACCACCGACTGTTTATGCATGCGTTGCATCATCCATCCTTTCATTTTCAATAATATGGTATACCTCTTCGTTATCCACCTTATCATTTGCAACGTCCTCATCAATAGTGTTATAAACGTCATCAGATAGTGAATCAATGCCACACACAGGTTCTCCCATCTCAAGAGAAGAAGGGGACACTTTTGAACGTTTGATTTCCCCATCAAAGATCTCACCTGTCATATCTTGAAAATGTTCATCCGTCAGATCAAACAATTCCACATCTCCGTTTGAGCAAATAAGTGATGGTGATTTAGATACCATCCATTGAGAATCTTCCTTTATTACCGCTTCCTTTCCTACCTCCTTGATTCGATTTTCTGTAGAGCTGTGTCGAAATAGTACCGGTTTTCTGTGCCGCTTAGGTTTGACTGGTCTTTTGGTACTCTTAGATATGGGAAGGGGTACATCTGTTTGATACAGTCGGGCTTCGTCGAAGGTTTTCTGTGAATAAGTAGATGGAAGTGACATACATTTCGCTTTTCTGTAACTTTTAGCTATACTCAGTCTAGCCAAGTGTTTCTCATCAACACTTTCTCTTTCGTCGGGTGAAGTGAAGTAATTTTGGTGAAATATCAATACCTCATCAGTTGTCCTATCTTCAGTGTTTACTGAACCTTGTTTCTCAACATTGTTGTCGTCATTTTTCGAAACTGACGAAAAGCTCTCGTCTTCGTCCATGGTCGGGTTAATAGCAACAATTGGTTCTTTTGAAATGATTTGAAACTTCTTTTATTACACAAAAAGTAAAGCAATACAGAAATGAAGAATATCGAAAAAATAGAAGTCGGAAACACCGTTACAATTAGTAAAAATGTTGTTTCGTAGTCTTCCTTTGAAAACATAATATGCAAACAAGAATGTGTAGTAGAAGTTACGTTGTTAAAATTGCCTGAACAGGAAAAGTATATAAAAGTATCAATACCTAGTTCTAATTTATCAACAAAAAACGTCAAAAAATTATCTTTAATAACGTATTTGATGAAGGTCGGTACATCAGAAGTTATTTTCCAGGTTACGTTACTGAAACTTTGAAAGTTATTCACGCAACTGTAGGTAATATTACCGAGACCGTTGAAGATATGTTTCTCCGGTAAAATTGTCACTTCAAAGTCATCCACGAATAGAACTGTTGGAAAAGTACAGGATTCCGAGTATGACGATATGTTTAAAGACTTTGGAAATGTTTGTAGAAAGTCACAGGAAACATTGGTACCATTTAATTCTCTGACAGCTTTCAATGAGAGGGTCTTTTTTGTGATATTTCTGTTTATCGCTGACTGATATTCCTTTTCTAATTGAGGAATACCTTTTAATTCTGGTTTAGATTTTGGTTTTCCTGTATCTCCGACGCTGCATTGAAAAGTTATCGTCTTGTCATAAATATCATCTGCAAAGAAGACAGGGTCCTCAGGAAAGGTACTACACATAGGCGTCGATGCTTTATAATTGACAACTAGTATAAGTGATTGCATATTAAAAGGTTCTTCCTGTAAACATTGGTATTTTCCTTCTTCTGTTCTTCTCAGGTCCGTTATTATTAATGTATGATTCCCTTCGTTATGATCCGGTGGATGATTCATTTCGTACTTGTATCGTGACGAGGTTACCCGCAGTGCTCCATTTTTTATTATTATCGTATCTTGCTCTGCGTCTTTAAATATTTTCATAGTTGGTTCCAGTACTATAGCAAATTAATTCCACGTCGTCTCCCTCCATGACATTGTACTCGGGATCCTGGTCGAACATGAACACTCTATTTGTATTAGAATGGCACATCAATAACAAATTATCCAAGATAAAAACAAACTGTAGTAAATGCCGGTTAACGGTGATGTATCCCATTATGTTATCGACAAATAAATTTTCTTATTATCTAATATTTGTTATGTCTCCAACCATGTAAGGTCTATGATAAATCACAAAAGTTGTGAAATGCAGATTAAATAAAATGTATTCTGTGGCGGTGCTTTTTTATAACTAATGCCAGCTAACGTGAAGACAAGAGGCACAATACAGATTTCTGATGAACATGTATGGCTTCGAAAAACTACTGTTTGTGGCAATCCGTATTGTTAACCTGTTAATATTACATTTCGAGCGTTTTAAACTTCCTTATTACTATTTTTAAGCACACGTTCACACACACTCACAGAAAAATACTGGCTTTTTGAAATGTCTAAGAATTTAAACTACTAGAGGAACCAAATTATTTGTATATAGCAAGTAAAGTCTTAATTTTATCTTTGGCATGTTTTCTGTCCCCTGGTATTGCTCTCAAAAATTTCATTATCACATTACTGGTAGCTTTAAATCAGCACAATGCTGATTTTCTACGTCTTGACATGCTCCCTGATTCTCGTTCATAACAATAGATTTAACAATATCGTCTTGGTTAGTAATTTTAAATCACAAACTTGCATCACGAACGTTGTTAAAAAGTAATACCCAGAGAAGGAATAGATATTGTTTTAAGTATATTTAACTCTATGAAAGTGGAACGATTGTATCGATGCGAAAGAGGATTTTTCTCAAAGCATCGAAAACACATTATTCTTGGAACACATTTTATCTCTGTTCTCATTGGGGGAACTCCTATCTGCATTATATTCACTGTTACAATAAATTAAATCTTGAGACATACCAGAACTGACTGTCAGGTTTAGCATACGAACTTGAATTGAAATTGTCTCAGGTGATGAGTCTTTGTCTTTAAGGTAAGCCGGCATTGATGGCCTTTGATTGAAAAATATCAGAACAACAATATTCGGAAAATCTGAAAAATAACTCCAGTTTCAGTCTGGCACATTTTATGACAAAAAAGATGCCACATATGCACCAGACTGTGTCTAAGGTTACCTGGTAATTGACCTTAATTTTCAATCAACCTGAAATTCGATATATGGTTTTTTCACATTTTAGTCCAGAAGCTACGACAGTCGGAATATCTGAAATAGGTCTTAGAATTTTCATACATCAGTGGCACATTTTATGATACCAAAAGATGCCAAATATTGCGCCAAATTGTGTCATAAGTATACCAAGTGATTGAAAAATTTATCAACAAATCTTAAGTACTATTTTCATGTCTCATATTCCTAGGAGCGACGATAGTCTGAAAATCTGAAATACAAGTTGGAAATTTCAGATCTTAGTATAGCACATTTCAGACCTATGCACATGACTTGAAAAGGCGCCAAAGATTGCGCTAGACTGCATTAGAGAGCCTGGGTGAGTATTTTCTCAAAAGTGTATGGGGACCCCTCCCATCCTCTCTCCCAGGCCATCACTCACTTCATGCTTTCCCCACCTATCAAAATACAATTGTACGACATTTCTTTCTCTTTCAGGTGGATATATCATTGAGTACCAAAGTTATCAAAACAGGAACTAATTCTATACTTTGTTGTGCAACTCATCGACGGTTACAAACCACTAAGTAAAAAAACTGCAATCGAGAGAGAGTAAAAACTGTTGAAATAGCGGCTTTTCTTGAACTATAATTTCTCGTGAAAATAATAAAAGTAAAGGATGCAAAATTTTCTACCAGGTTTTGTTTAAAGTTTTGTCTAAATTTGGCTGGTCACATGCAGCCTAGAATAAGCGCGAGACACGCCGTTTCGGGCTAACTGCATGGGGAGTTGGCATATTCCAAAAGTTATTTGAACCGCTATGCGCCAAAGCTTAGTACCGTTTTCCGTAGATTGATTCTTTTTACATAAATTGAGGAATAGCAAACATGATATCCTAATTTCAAGCCTTGGCACCATCTGGTGAGTTTGAAAAAGCCGAAACTCTGTCAGTGTACGCTCATCTCCAACCGTTTTGTCAGAAACTGTTGCCATACGTAGTGTGGCCACTCAGTTGAAAGAAGACCAGCCAGTGGGAAACTGGGACATTACCATATCCACTTAAAAATGTGACTCTAGTTATGAACGGAGTACATCAGTGGATGGTCGAGGTACATTGACTAGGCGTGGCTGACTAGCTGTCAGCCTGGTGTGCGATGGTAGTGTTTCTCTCCTCCCTGATAACAAAGAATGCTTACAAGATTGCATGAAAGCTCTTTCCGATGACAAAAAATCCCCCGATCTGATCATGAACGTACTACAACTTGCATGATATGATCAATAAGTCAGTAGTGGCCACGGTCGTTTTCTCAGTCCTTCTGCATATACTTCACACTTTTGAAAAGCCGTTGGCTTACCTGGCGTTACTGTATGACATAGACTGAGAAACAATATGACATAGAGAACGACGTATGCTGCATGACCCTTCTGCTTGGAACAAGTTTAATTTCTAGAGAGCCCCGGATTGAAGTGGAACCAGGTGACAATGACGTCATTTCCTATTCCATCAACAGTGGTCAATTAGCATTAGCTAAACTAACGGCAAGAACCAGACTAAAGCAACTCGAGATACTGCTTTTAAAATGTAAGTAGTTTTCATGTGAGCGCTTAAGACCGGTTCTTGTTACGTCTTAAATATGCCTACAAACTTGTAGCCTGCAAATTGAAATCTGATGTTTTTATGAAGCAAAAACGGGTGGCTTATTCCTTTACCCACCCTGACACTGTAATGATGTATAACTTAGGCTATTTAATGTGGTACCGTTATAATACTGCGTTGTGTGTCTACCCTAATGAAGATTGACCTAGGCTAAGCAGTATGTTATGGCCTATGCAGTGGTGAAACATGATCCACTAGTCTATAGTAACTAGGCTATGGACGGTAGTAACCTAACTCATTAGCATAGGTAATGAGATAATGTGCTTCAAGCACTTGACATGCGTGAGATACTGAGAGTAACGTTGTTTCATAAATTCTTTGTTTTGTAAATGATTGTGCCTGCAGGGCATGGTGTGTTCTGAACGGTGTACCATGCTATCCCTGTAGTGTAACACTAAAGTTAGCCTAGCCTAACTTAGTGCCTAGCAAGAAGCAGAGTCCTTACAGGTAGGGCCTTCTGTTATTTTTATGGATGTGGACCATATTGGAAATTTGGGACTTCCCATGCCCAAGTTTTACGCCAGTTTTTACTGGTTTACCAATTTACCGGAGCCAACCAGCATTAGGTGTATTGTAACGTAGCCATCTACTGCGCGGGCCTGTTGAATGCGCCTCTAGCCTAACATTGACAAATCGCAACTTTTGAAAGATTAGGTTAGGCAGATTGAAATAGTGAAGCATGCCACCATTGTTTGTCATTTCTACACTAAGTCAAGGGCAGGCGCACTCGACGGGCACCTTGGGGAAAGAGTTAATTTTGTTTGGATTGTTGTAAAGAAGGTGGGATAATTTCACCTTTTTGTGACACACTTTTCTTTGCAATGAATACATATTTGAGACAATACATACTGAGATTATACGGATTCATAAGAAAATGTTCTGATTTTTGCAAGTGGAACTGTCACTAACTTGGAATGATAAATTTCCGTAGTAGCCCATTCGATGGTCACCCCTTTATAGATGGAGTCGTCAGAACTGAAGCGGACAGCCATTTCTGGCTCATGTAGGGCCCCCCTTTGTTTTGGAAAAAAGGACTGATAATGTTCTTGATTCTTTTGACTGTTGTAGCAGTGACAGCCTCCTGTGGCAGACTGTTCCAGCCAGTGGTAATACGCTGACTAAAAGGGTACTTTCTAATATCTAGTCTCCAGATTCCTTCTGGAATTTAAGCTGATGACCTCTTGTTCTAGTAACAGCTTACTAAGCAGCCTGATCAACATTTTCCAGACCCTTGACAATTTGAAAATCTTCAATCAAGTCGACTCTTAGTCTATGCATTTCAAGAGAAATTAAACCAGTTCTTTCAAGCCTATCTCAATAACTGAGAGTAGACAAATCTGGCATCAATTTTGTAGCATGACATTGTACCTTTTGTATGTTATCAATTTTTTTGAGGAAAGGGTGCCATGCCTGACAACAGTACTGCATATGTGGTCTGACAAGAGTTTTGTACAATTTTAGTATATTACTACTACTATTACAATCATAAGTTCTATTGATAATACCAAGTAACTTGTTGGCAGAGTTCGCAGCCTGAGCACACTGTCTATTAAGGCTCAATGAATTATCAATAATTACACCTAAATCCTTCTCATACTCAGTGGTTTCAACTTGAACACCACCAATAAAAAATTGGCTTGAGAATTTGAGTGACCAAGGTGAAGATTCTTGCACTTCCTTGCATTAAATAATATTTGCCAATGGCAATACCACTTATGTAATGTATCCAAGTCCTGTTGCAACTCAGTCACTTTGCTAGGGCTGTGACTTTGCGATTAATGTACTAAATGTTTAATCGCATCGTTTTGCAATTAATCGCATGTGTAAACTACCCAAGCACACACAACTTACGGCGTTCCATAGTGGTGAATTCACTGCGCAATTTTTTTCTGCATAGCTGATAGTGTACTAATATATGTACTTCCCTGTGCTGCAGAAAAAAATAACGCTGTGATTGCACCAGAATCTGTAGTATTGCGCAATCGTTCGCTCACCTTGCTGCCGATAACGTTAACGATGTAATTTTTATTTAAGTAATGAAAGATTCAATTATGAAGAGTTATTCCATATAAATTTGCTTCAAATCAAGGTTTATACAGATAACGTTTGTGCTCTTAGTTGCATCAGTACAGTAGCTAAATGAAGTTTATTAAGGTTAGGTTTTTCAAGCAGCGATCCTTCGCGAAGTATAGGCTAGCCTAGACGTACTATAAACTTTACTGTACATTGTCAATTTTTGTATAGGCTATCGTATGCGTAAAGATTAGCCTAATGTTACATAACTTAACAATGGCGATCATGCATCGTTACGACTTACGAGCATTTACAAAGGCATTAGCATAGAACCATAAGTTTCGTAAAGCACTTACCCAAGCAATCATTGTTAGACTACAGTACCTCATTGAATTAACTAGGGCATAGCTAGTTTTTTTTTCTTTTTAGCCTATTCATTTTTTTAATGAATTTAGATGAAAAGTGATTAATCCATGGATGTGACCTTTTACTAAACGTCAAGTTGGCTGGCGATTAATCGGCGATTAATCGCTAATCGCTCACAGCCCTACACTGCACACATGGAATGAACGTCAGAAAAGACCTTAGTATCACCTGCAAACTTCATTACTGAATTATTTAAACTGGCATTAAAATCATTAATATACAGTGTGAAAAGAATTGGACCTAACACAAATCCCTGTGGCACACCTCTAGTCACTGGAAGCCAATCGGAAAAATGACCATTTAGTACAACCTTTTGCCACCTATTGTCCAACCAGTTTTCAATCCAGTCAGCCACTACTGAACCAATACCATGTACTTTGACCTTTAATAATATATTTTGA
The DNA here is from genome assembly GCA_021234535.1 of Stichopus chloronotus. Classification (NCBI taxonomy): domain Eukaryota; kingdom Metazoa; phylum Echinodermata; class Holothuroidea; order Aspidochirotida; family Stichopodidae; genus Stichopus; species Stichopus chloronotus. Next base: position 25,855,671 of record SFZH01000008.1, on the reverse strand, counting down.
AAGTGCCAATATCTTTATGTCACCACAACAAGCGTGGATGAACCACTGGCCAAGGAGTAGGGTCAGATGAGATGGTTGTCCCCTCCCCTGCTTTGGAAATATCTTGAATTTGCAAAAGGTCTGAGATGCAAAGTAGGCCTAGTGCAATCAACATTTCATCAAGTTTGAAGCACAATCTTCATACAGCAGGATATGTTACATTGCAATATGAGGTATGTAGCACCTGTGATTTGTTAGCTCAACCCACGAAGTGTGGGTAGAGCTTATGTGGTACTGTAGGGGGAGAAAATGTCTGTCTCTCTCTTCAAAAGCCTACTTCTTCTGCAGTTACTGGTGGATTTTTCTGAAATTTGCAGTGAAGGTGCCACATTGGGATGGCAATACAAGTTGTTGCTAACTATATGATAGGACAAAGGGAAGTCATAATTTTTGGCTATTTTGATCATTTTTCCTTGTGCTGTAGATACTTTTTGAAGTCTCACTCCCTTGATTTGTGTGGTTGTATTATGTGGTAGTGAGTTGAAGTGAGCTTTATATGGAGGGGCATGCTCACCACCTTAAATGAATAGCCTCAAGCTAAAGCTTGTGTAAGACAGTTTTCGGTTACTTTGTTTTGACTGTTATTCTTGGGCATTACTTGTACTCCCTGTGATATCCAGTGTCCACTGTGTACACAACTAATGTACCATGATGGCAAAGTTCCCTGACAGCTAATTTTAGAATCTATTACATAGCCCCCCTTGCTGGTTGTGTGGACATTGCTTACAGATGGGTTATTGTTCTTCACCAGTTGTTTCCCTGGTCTAGCTGGAATGGTTATCAGAGAATGTTAGGGAGTTGAGGTTTGGTCTTGGCTTGATCAAGGCCCTGCACCAGTGGCATAACCAGACTTTTTATTTAAGGGGGGGGGGGGGAGACAAGTGATTATGGCACTTTCTAAGTGTAGTGTAGCATACCACTAAAATTTTTGCCAAAAGTTCCTCTCATTGTGCAGGAATTGGCAGTTCCCAACCTCACAGACCTTGTGAATTGTGGCCAAATATTCTTCATTTTTGACAAACCACATTTAGAAATTTACACTTTGAAAAGGTCAGTCTCTGCAAGGGTGGTGAGTGAAAGCCACAAAAAGAAATTGTTAATAAATTTTTGATAACATCAATAGCGCTAGTTTAGTTCAGTTAAATGTATTCAGGCACTTACAGGGGGGTTCACTAAGTATAGATGCAACATTCTTATTTGTCAACAAAAGCCTACATATTTCATCATACTAGATTCTTTCCTTTCATTAATTTGTTTTTTACGGAATCATTATTAGACTCCACACCACTAAGCAGCATTTACTTAAAAAATGCATGATGTGGTTTTCATCTAATATTTTTTTACTCACCAATTTCATTGGGGGTAGTGGGAGGGGACAATTAGACATTTGACAGCCCCCTCTGGTTATGCTCCTGCCCTGCACAAACTGGTGGCACGTACTAGAAGTCTACTTTCTGATCCCTATCCCTGTCCCCTGTGGGCAGTGTTATATAGCTAAGATTTATCCCTGAAATGGTCAAGCTGCAAAAGTTAATTGCGATGTCTACAGTGTTTATGTGCTGGCCAGCCCAACATGAGTTTGTGTACAGTATGAACCATGTTAGGACCATAGATGTGTTCCAAATTAATTTTAAACTGGACGCTTCCTAACATCAGAAGGGTTGAGCAACTGCAGCATCGCTGCTCTAGTTTACGTTTTGAATGCTCTCAACTTGGCAAATGAACACTTATACCTTGGCTTATACTTCAGTCTTGTCTTTACATGGAATACAGCCTGGCAAAAATGATATCACTAAGTGCCATTTAGCAGGGTTGGAAAACCTTGCTGAATTTTCCGCGAACACAGTAGAAAATCCACCGATTTCCCGCTGACATTTGTGTAGGGGTGGAACCCCTTGTGGGGGGTTTAGGGGCAAGTTCCTGGAAGATTGGGGTTCCTAGCACATCGAAGCGGTAAAATTGTGCAGCTGAGCACCAAAAATATAACTGGAAACTCGTACAATATTTGAAAAATCAATCAAGAAAGCTTAACCTTAGGCTATTTGCGTTGTTGCAGTGTACGGTACCTTTTTAAATGTGAAGAAGTGTCACTTAAAAAATGTCAGAAACGAGTGAAACTTGAGCGAGATACATATACTAGACCTGTAGACCACACACTCTGTCAACTAGTACAAGCTGTGCTACTTACAAACAGCTCTGTGAGTTTGCCGTAAAAAATCCTGGCATGTTTCCAAGAAAAGTTTTTAACTGCAAAAATGTGAACACGTGTCCCAAAATGGACATCGCATTCATAATACTCAAATTCAGCCACCTGTTGCAGCTACGACATTTGTACCGAACTTTTTTATCCCTGACAAATGTTACCATTAACAGGCGGCAGAAATTTGCAGCAAAAAAAAAAGTTAAAACAAAAAGTCTTCCCCAATATTTCAAAATGGTTTAATCCAGGCAATTTTTTTACAGCGTATAACGTTATGTTTTCCAGAAAGGTGTTTGGCGCTACCAGTGCATCTGTGTGTAAGACTGTAAATGTAAAGAAGGTACAAAGGTCAAGCCATGCAGCGTGGGTCTGTCTGGGCCGCAATGTACTGTATGCTGTGTACATACGTACCTACAGGTATGAAAGTACTCCGTTTAGAGAATTTTGTGCTGGCTATTGAGTTCGGAAAAAAATAAAAAACACTAAACCCGACGGAGATTAATTTGTGCACGAGCTCTGCGCGTATCATCCCGGGGCCCTGGGATTCACAGGGTATGTAGAGCGGCTGAAGTGTGCCTAAAAGCAAACTGGCGATAGTTTCTGGTTACATGCGTGGTCGTGGGGTTATACGGGACATCGTGGTTGATTGGCATAGAGGTAACATGCGCTATTTGCCTATGTGAGTATCGTAAGCAATAACAAGCAACAGAGCTTCTTTTAAAAATTTGTTTAACAGCATTTTCCCTGCTCTCCCTTATTTCTTTTGTTTCTCTGAAGATTTCCCGGTTTTTTCCCCGTTTCTTTTATTAAAAAAAAAAAAAGGGTGTCCCTCGAGCATCGCCGATTTCCCGCGAACCAGGTTCTGAGGTTCGCAAGGTTTTCCAAACCTGCCATTTGGTAGGGATACTAGCGCAGTTTTGGGTAACTGCATTTTCCCTTCAAGGCAACCCATGCCAAACCAACTTCTCTGTCAAGGAAAGTCTTGCTAACAAGATACTGTACAGTAGCATGTTAGGGCAAAGATATTTAGTGTAACACTACTCTCCAGTGTAAGGGGGGTGGAGACTACTAGTGTTGAGAACAGTTTTAGTTGGATGTTTGCCTAGCTACACTGTGCCGAGCAAGTACACCACATCACTGTATTGCAGCAGAACCGTTACCACTCCTTTCAAGGAATTACTTGGAACTTAGTAATTTGATGATTTGACCCAGTTAAGGTCTAGACAGGTGACAAAGTAACTTACTGTAGTCTAGGAATCTTTCTTGGCAGTATGTCAAAACCTCCCATTCATGAAAATTGCAAACAGGTGTCACCTAGTCCATACAGAATTTCCATACAGGTAATGTGCTAAAATCAAGTCTCGAGAAAACCCTTCTCTGCATGACAGAACATGAGGTGATATCGAGTCATACCATCATAGTTAGGGTTTTTCCTTCGATGAAAGCTAATCATGTATGATATCATGTGAGGATTGGCTGAACAGGTGTTGACTGCAGCTGGAGGTGCATGTTGTGTATACTGTACTGTACAGTAGTTTATTAGTTACAACTTGAAAAAATGTTCATCTGAAACAGTTGTGCAGCTTGTACTTGCTTTAATCATTTACTCTGCTTTTCTTTTGTTGGAGAAGGCAGTGGTTCTACAACTGATAATGACCATGGTGAGTGATCATATTGAATGAAGAAATTAAATTTACACTCACAAGACTCTGAGATCTGGTAAAGATTGTTCATGTGTAATGTTCAGCAAATCATCTTTTGTTCTGTTTTTATGTTGAATGCACTGTTTGAATATCTTCATGAGGACTTACTTGTTTTGGTTTTGATGAGAATTGTAACCTTTGCATTCATGTTGATGTGTGTGTGTGCAGCATGAGTGTGTGTGTATGCACTGTGTATGTATGTATGTATGTATGTATGTATGTATGTATGTATGTATGTATGTATGTATGTATGTATGTATGTATGTATGTATGTATGTATATGTATGTGTGTGTACGTTTGTGATGCCTGCTGTACCCTGGAAACACGATATCTCAAGAAGGGACGCCCTAGACAGATTTCATATTTGGTATGTAGGTGTACCTCATTGTGTACAAGAAGCCTATTGTTTTTGGTGGAGGTTAAAGTTCATTTGGGGTCAACAGACATCAAGGAGTGAAAATCTTGTTGATATCTCAAGAATGGAAACTTGGACAGATCTCATATTTGTGATGTAGGGTGTACCTTATTGAGTGCAGGGTGCCTATTGTTTTGGGTGAAGATCAAAGTTCATTTGGGGTCAAGAGAGGTCCAATTGTGAAAAAGCTGTAAATGCGTTCTTTTCGGAAGGAAAGCTTGTACAAATCTCAATTGTTGTTTTCCCTCGTTTATAATATGTCAGACCACTACTTCTAAACAATATTGACATGTTGATGTATTACATGCTGTGATTTTAGTGAGATTGAAGTGTGATCTGTGCTTCCACACTGAACAATACTGTAAGGTCAAATAGTCTAAGATAATTTGTTTTAGGATTCGGTAATCAAGATTTACAGCAGGACCCCCTGAGCCATAATGTTTACATCATGAAAATAATGATCTTTTTTGTCTCTTCATGCAATTTTTTAGAGTTGAATGAGAAATCCCCAAGGGACATTCAGTACTCTACCATGTATGTGCTAAGGCTCAGTTGTATAGATGTATGAAACAAGGCAAATGTACTCTTATCCATAATTTGGATGAAAGCAGGGTTGTTCGGTTTAAACTGGTTAAAACCTGGTTTAAGCCGGGCAGTTTTGACCACCTATTACTGGTCAAAACACCTTCAGTGTTTAAATCAAGTCAACTTAAATTAAATTTATTTAAAGAAAAAACATGCCAGTTACTCATGTGCCAAATAGCTGAGTCAATTTCACAAAGATTCAGAAGACAAATTAGTCCCATTGTGGCTATTGGAGGCTTCTCTCTCATTTGCCCCTTCAGTCTCAGAAGTCAAAACATCTAAATATCAACACTCTTGCTGTCTTGCAGCTTAAAATTATTTCATTGGCTTGATACAGTTACACTACAAACTCTGACACAGTATTCTTATAAACTAAAATAAAATTTATTCTTCATGGTGCTTATTTTGAACTGTTTAAACAGAACAACCCTGCATTATAAGAATACATTCTCAGTTACCCACTCAATTACATGATTCAAAAGAGTCCCATACAGGGTCCTTTGGACTTCTGCCTTATTCATGTTGATAAAAACTGATGAAAATCCTCATTCTATATTTCCTAAAAATACAATAAAGTCCTAAATAACTTGGCTCAAAACTGAAAAGGTCCAATTTAAAGATAACCATATGTTAATTGTGTGTGTGTGTGTGTGTGAGTGCACTAGGTAGACGCTGACTGTCAAGTGTTTCCTATAGGTTAAGATCTGTTGGCCCATGCACACTGTACCTAGGGTCCAAGTAAATACAATGAAACCCTTGCCCATGTATTGTTCACTAATGAGATGCATGTCCTACTAACACTGAGAAAATCCTTTAATCTGTACCCAACAACAGTGTTACCAACAGAGTTAATAAACTTATAACATATAGTGTTGAGTTTTCTTGCTAGAATGAAAAAGTGCTGTAAACAGGATGTTTGCAGCTACAAATTTTAGGGGACACAAGGTTTATGGGTTTTTACCAGTTTTGACTGGTTTGAACCTAGTTTTGACCAGTTTAGACCACTTTGTGGTCAAAACCAGGTTTTGACCACTTATATAACAACCCCTGTCATGAAAGGCCCACAAACATGTTTGGAAATATTGTGGACTAATTCAATGACCAAGGCTTGCAATCACCTGTTTCAAGTTAAAGTGTTCTCATTAATTTGCCAATCTTCATGTATTATACATCAGAGCATTAGTAACTCCTGACAGGTAAAGTGAACATCTGGGAGACAGGGAATGAGAGGGGAGGGAGGGGAGGGAATGGGGTAATCTTCTTGAATTGCACTGCTGGATCACAAGCATATAAGAACACAGAACAGTATACAACTGCCCAATACTCACAGTACTGTAGGTGTACATCCATGTATCATGTTCAATACATTTAAGAATTCTGCCAGAAATTCAAAAAGACTGGGGAAGGATTTATTACTTGTACTGCTAAAACCATGATTCCAAATTGATGCTGTCCTTGGCAAACGTTAACAGTGGTTTTAACGAGATGAAGTTTGCTTCAGGGTCTACATTGAGTTGTGCATTTGAAGGCTACTTAGAGTAATTACTGTTCACTATACTGTACATGTAAACTTCTAAACTTCTTCTAATACTTAGCAAACCAAGATGAAACGTCCTTAGAGTTTGATTTTGCCCCTCTCCCTTCGAAGGAAAGGGAGTGGAGACGATTCATCCTTTCCTTTACCTGCTCTGACAGTCCTGGATATTCATCTACTGTACAGTAGCATGTTCAGTATACATGTGAGCTGTACAGTATACTGTATGTTGTAGTGGAGTCCTGGTAGGCTGAGGCCAGACTTGAACCAGAGGCTGCTACCTTCATACAGTACTACTGTATACTGTACATATAGATATTTCAGGGCCTGAGACTTGGTGACTGAGGCTGACCTCGACTACAACTCTTGGACAGTGACTGTACACATTGTACAGAGAAGATAGGGAGTGGTTGAAAAGATTCCTCCCAGTATTTTTAGAATGGTGTGTTGTTTCAGAACTGAATCACTATTCTAAGGCTGTACTGTATTACTGATACTGTACATGTGGGACAACCTGTACTGTACAGTACAGTGCCTACTGAAGCACTGTAGTGTAACAGACAGCGGTTGTGCTTTTAGTAAGATTGTTCTTCTAAGAGAAATGTTTTGGCTAAGTTAAAAAAATCACAATTTATTACTTCTGGCACAGCATAAACTAAAGTAACAAACTTTGTTTCTCTTGTATGGAGAAATTTACACCACAGTGAATGTTTTCTTTGAGTTCTTATACTGTGCCAGTGGTACAGTAAAACTCAAGAAATACAGTAATTTGTCAGTCAGGTTCTTACTGAGTAATTTGTTTTAATAATTCAGACCAAATAGGGCAGGGCAGTTACTTTAGGATCCTAAGCTTCCACACAAGTGTGGGATAACCTATGACTTATGCCATTACAACTTCATGTACACTTGTACAGTACCAACTCAGCAGTTTTATACCCAACAGTTATTTCTGATGGGACAACCTTAGGTTACTCTTAGGATGAAAAACTATACTGTAGATCTTCCTGTGAGCCTGCCAAAGATGGAGTCCTGAACCTCACAGTTGCTCAGATTCATTGCTTCAAATGCCACCAACTTAATCCACTCGGCCTGAGCACAACTGCTTTGTTTATATGTTCAGCAGTTCTACAAAATTTTGTTGTGAGCGAGCATTAAATCACTGGAAAAATGTAATCACACTGTGCAGTACAGTTTGTACCTGGTACATTTTGACCACAGTGCAATAAGCCAAGTTATATGTTACATACATGTACAGTATATGCTTACTCTGGATATCATGATCAGCATTACAGTACAGTATGAATTATATAACATAATGGCTGAAGGAATGTGACTGCACATACAGGTGTTTCTTTGTCATGTTATTGTACAGTGTATTGTTTCCTGTATCACTGCACACATGCAGAAGCTCTGTGTAATGTGCCTTTGTATAAGCCTACAAGAAAGCAGTTAGACTAGCCTTGGTAAAATCAATATTGTGACTAATGTTTAATATAGGACAGTGAGAGCTTAACCCCGCAGTAAATGCTAATCGACGGCTGTGCAGGCATATTGTCCAAGGTACTGTACAGTACAGATGACTGCGGTGTGGAGGAACAGAATTCTGGGCTGTAATGGACTAATGATATCTGTATGGTAACAGGCACTGTGTGAGGAACAGTATCATTTTGAGTACTGTGCTGTCGATGGACTTTAATACAAGGGCTCATTGACCTGGTTCACAAAATTAATGATGTTTTGTCACAGCTGTTGATTATTCATCATGCTTCGATGGTAAATGACCAGTCAAACTGAGATGTTCTTAACATCTGACACACAACTGATACAACAACGATCTAGGTTCATTAATGATCATAATTACCTAGATTTCAAATCTGTGACCAGTCACTTTGTGCCACTAGATATTAAGTTACCTGTGAACAGTTCCTGATCATAAACAGCTACAATGTGTCACATTTTCAGTAAGTGTGGGAATAGATCTATGCATGACCAATGAGGATAACTACAAGTATTGGCATGCAATGGTTTTGTTCCATCTTGTCATGGAATATATCAACTCAATGTGCCCTGCAAGTGTATCTTAGTATATTTTGCATATAGGTCTTTGATAACTAGGCACATTGAATAGAGATTTTTGCATTGTAGCATTGAGTCAAGTGAAGTACACAGTATCCATTGTTGGTGCTCGCTGTACTGTCTTCATGTGAAGCAACACCATGAAGAGACAAAAAAAGATCTACAGGAGTGATGACAATTTGTCCAAGCAGACAGGACTAATTTTTTGGGGGGAAATAGAGGATCTGCACACAACATTGCCAAGTAACTGTTCACATTGTATTTTACTACAAAGTGCTAATTGTATTGTTTACATTTCATGTTTTCAGTATTTACACATAGTTCAATACTGATAGCATATATAGTGTACTGACACACACATATATGCCTGATGGTATTTGTTATATTATGTCTTTGAGGCCTCCCATCATAGAGTGTAGTGTACACTACAATATGCAATAGCTGTCTTCCAGTTCAGTAATTGAGCCTGCCAGTCATTTTATCTGGTTGTAAGTTGAACTTCAGTGACACAATGCATGGCCAAGGCTAAGTTACTGAATTAATTCACACTTTGTATTGCACAATTCTGTCAAAAGTTTCAAGGTTTTAAATTCTCTTTGATTCAAACCTTTCTTGAAGTTAAAGTACTTAGAAAGTCCCACAGTATCGTGTAAGCCCAGGGTGTACATAATATGTTGATACAAACTCTATGAAAATATGCAGTACATTACGCTCTAACGAAAAACAACAGTTGCAGAGTTAATGGCCATATAGTCAACATGCATTGGAATGTTTAGTGTGTCTACAGGTATGTCTTTTTACTACTGCACACTGCTGTACATCATGCCCAGATATTTCAAGTGATGATTAAAAACAATGTTGCATTGTTTAAGAACCTTGAACAATGCTAAAACATTACTATAGCAGTATGGAACATGATGTGAACCAAACACACAGAGTATAACAAAAGAAACTAACTGTGGGAAATGATATGTAAAAGTATACAAATTAATGATAATGATGTTAAACTTAAAATATTGAAAAGCGGGATACTTGATTTTTCAACATTTCTTGACAGATACTATGCAAGGGATAAAAACTGTGCTTTGCACATGCCAAGGTTAGAAGCAAGGTTGACACTTAGATTAAACATGTACTGTAACTGAACTGTCAGATGCAAAAAAAAAAAAATAGTAGAGTATATTTTAATGTATTGCAAGTGATCTGAGCAATTGTCACATGGATATTTTAGGCTAAATATACCAAAAAAAAGTTTCCGAAACATTAGGCACCTGTTAATCATACAGTTAGTTAATTAAAAGTAACAGTCTGATTGTAAAGATAGTGTGTTTAGTTGATGTTCAGTTTGGAGCAGGAAAGTAAGTCTGTAGATCATAAAGTGTGATAAACCTGATAGTATATTTGCAGTACAGTAGTATTTAGTCTAGACCTAATGTCTTTGTTGCAGTATGTGTACTGTAACTGTATACAGTACTGTACATGCAGTAAAAATACATACTGCACACTACTGTACAGTTATGCTCTCCTGTATCATAAAATACAGACTACTGTAGTTTAGACACTAAATGGTACTACTGTACTTAAAGAACAGTACAGTAACACCTGTGAGTGTGCTGTATGCTGACAATGGAGTTACCAAAACAGTTCAGTACACAGTAAAGCAAGTCAAAGGTGGAATGCACAATGTACAGTGGTGTTACGTCGAAGTTCTCCGTATCGTCGGCGGGTTATAGTCGGTTACAGTCGGTATAGTCGGCTTATCGTCGGATCGTCGAGCAGAGCTTTTATCGTCGAGACAAAATCTAGCACTTCAGGTCGTCCAAAATATCGTCTTATAGTCGGCTATTATCGTCTGATAATCTGCAGTATCGTCGAGGCCTAAGTGAATACCCATTGATAAAAGACAATAGGACTGTGGTTTTGCTGGTGACAACACTGATATGAGCAGAAGAATAGAACCTTTGAAAGTTATTTCTTTAAGTGTTAACCGCAAATGTGCACCGTGCTCGTATGTGTGTAGGCCTAGGCATAAGTTATCAGATCGACTAGGCCTATACAAACATGTGTGAGCCTATCCCCATTTTCGTGTAGGCATAGTCTTTAGACTGTGGTGTAGGTTGCACATAGTAGGATTTGAAATAGCCGAGCTGCTGCGTCGAAATATTGCGTTTTGTTTCGTTGAAAAAAAATATTAGAGGAGGGCCTTATAGGTCCTTGAGAAGAAAAACAAAAGAAGAAACCCTAAACTCTACTTCCTGTTTCAAGTATTAGATGATTTCTGAAAAAAAAACATTGGTTGCTGTTACGTGGGAAGAAACAAAGCAAGCTAGATTTGTGGTGGCAATATTTCCCCCTCCTATGTAAGTTAGGCACGCTAGCCTATCTATCTGCATAATGACAGATATTTTAACTTGTCACTGCCATTCTCCCGACTGCGGCTTCGGCCGGACTATGTACCATTGAAAATGGAATATTGGTGCATGGATGTCAGTTAATGGTTCCTTGGACCCTTATTAGTAACGTTCATGGAGTGGCCCCGCCATATGCTACCCCGGACTTGGCCCAATCTGTGTCCACTGTGGTGCTGTGGCAGAGGGGATAGAGCGCCAACTCTACCCTTACGGGTGCTATGATATGTTGCTAGTGGGGTTTGTGGCAATTGTGATGCGTTTTTGTTTTTTCCTTTTTTTTTTCATTATAAACTATTCCTATTTGTAAACATTAAAACAAGGATCACATTTGTAAATACAGTCACTATAGACCAGCCCTACAGTGCTGTCTACAATCATCTCGGGGGGGGGGGGGTTCAAGCCATGATTTTTTTTACGTGTCGGGGCAACTTGGGGTAGCACTCGCCTTAGGCAGGCCTAGTAATCTGCTGGCACAACACCCCCTGTGTTCTTTCATTCAGCTTCACTTGCTCATGGGTGAATGGGAGGAGGTGTTCGAAAATTATTATATACGGCGTTGTCGGGCGAAACTTACTGTTTATTAATTTTCCCATCCATTTCCTTTGTGCGGATTACATGGCTTACGGTTTACAAAGCACGGATCTTTTTTTAAGAGAGGTAAATAACGGAGACAAAACTCATGCACAGGGTGCAACTGATGAAAACTTGGACCAAAACAATATATAGGCCTACTTTCTTTTACCTGTTTCTTCTAGTGGTTTAACAAACATACAAACATAAACATACAAAAGCTATATAACGGTGGACTCTGATGATTAATAATGTAAAATCTGGAGTACGGAGATTCTGACTTGAGGCGGGCCGTTGACCGATGATTACGACAATAACTGAGTTTTGTGACGGACAGGATCTGCAAGGAAGTTAATGACTTTCACCTTATGACCTTAAATGACACATTCTGTCCAACTCCTTGTTCTTACAAAGACTTAGCAATAGCACAGGAACAGGGTATTATAATGCAGCCTTTTCAATGATCAAATTTTCCCTAGTAATCACTCTGAAGTGGGTAAGTCTATTGTTCTCTTTTTGTGCTTGAACTTAGATAAGCCTAAAGCTTCTGATAGTTTATTGACGGTGTCATCAGACTACTTTCTTCTTTTTTTTTGTGGGGGTTTTTTGTGTGGGGGGGAGGAGTGGGGGGTGAAAAGTCGTACCACTTTTTTCTTTGGAGGGTTTAGTGGGGACTGTTTGGTACCACTTACACAGTTGGAATTGTTAGACATCATCTTGTTCTTTTCTGGTTAATATTCACTTACCCTGGTTATACCTACCTGATGAGTAAACAAACCTGTGTAGCAAGATGACATATGCATTAACACAATTGATCGTGATGCCAGTGAATGAACGAGCGGCAAACTCGTAGTCAAGGGGTGGGAGGCTAGGGGGGTACCATTGCTTTAAATGCATTCTGATTACTGAAGGCTTTCACCCCCCCCCCCCCCCGCCATCATGTTCTTTATAGCAGGTCTGACGAGTGAAGGACGTGAAGAGAGGGTGGGAATATGTTTTTCTGATGTTCTAGTAAATAAGCATGCATGGTTTGAAATGAAATAAGAATGAAATTGCATTTCAAAGTAATGCAATGATGTGTATATCTCGAACAAATATGTGAAATTCAAATCTTGGCATACAAGCAAACACAAAGGGGAAAAAATAATCCAGATCATGTCATTTCGGGTCAGATGGTTAGTGCAAATGAAACAGCAGCTGAGTAACACAGAACAACCATAAAACAGGAGAAAATAATGACAGCGGTAGTGGGAACTCAAGCAAGTAACAAATCGGTCGACAATAGTTTGGAAAATCTCCGTTCACAGAAAAGCAATCAAAGAGGACATGCTACAAAGACTACATTAGTCTTTTCATTTCCTATCACCCTCAACTCCCCCTTTTTTTTTTTAAAGCTCTTGTGTCTGAGGCAATAGCACCTTAACAGAGTGTCAGCCCAGGACCGGGATGTGACGTTTAGAACAAAAACTTGCACTACCGGAACAAACACTAAAACTGATGAAGTAGCAAAGACAAAAAGCAAGCAAACACAAACAATCAGGCGGTGAGCTGCTACTATTCTGCAAAAGAAAAAAAAAAGACCATGTTGAAAGAAAAGACCAATTAACTAACACAAAGACATTAAGAACGGTGGGGCTAAATCATGCGTCTGTCACAATTTTCTCAGCACAATCTGATGTAGCGATTCATATGACATGTACAAAAATCCCATCAGCATCGATTATTTTTGGTGTGAAAGGGTTTGGTTTACATTTTAGAATTATTTCACTAACTCCAACAGCGGTTACACAAGAGGATGTTTTGTTCCAGTCACAAAATTGGGTCATTTGTTCTCTTCCATAAAATGTTTTAAAGAAATCTCTCAATGTTGTCAAAGTATTTTTTTTTCTTTGCTTCAAGAAAAAATTCTGCTGAACACCTCGGACTATAACAAAAAAAGGAGAGCGATAATACATGCGTGAAGGAAAATGTCGGATAGTCCATTGGTATTCATTGTTGGTGCAATAAACAAACCTATGTTTTTCCTTCTCTCTCTCTCTTTTTTACTGCTATCATTGGTTGTGGTTACGTGACTAAACAGATTACATTGATCTCCATTGTTAAAATGTTGGTGGCAGGACACTTAATCCTTTCCCAGTTCCAAAAGTACTAATATACAATGAAGATAGAAAAGACCAACAACAATAAAGTAGAATGACCATACACCATACTTTAGGTATACTGTTGTTGACTGTAGTGCAGCATTTGGTCTGGCCTAACTGTAATACTGTACACCCTGCAGTGATTTCAATGACCGGTTTATTGACGCACATTTTATTTTAAAAGCCTACTGAAGATGCAGAAAATTCGCCAATAAATGGGCAATTACAGCACGAGTGCACGTGTGTAGGTGGGAAAAGAAATCACAGATATCAGTATGTGTAGATCATTTGGTTGTCTTGCTTGTCAGTCCATTTTAGTTTCAAAGATAAAGCTAGGCTAGCACAAATACACATCAGCCAAACATTACCAGAAAGGAGATGTCACGTAAGGTATCAGTAACGCAAGGCCAAGTTGCCTATCTCTGCACACGATGTCTGTGGCATCAACTAAAATCAGACTCCTGCGCTAACGTAAGTTTGTGTATATATTTGATACTGTAGATGCTAACCCCTGTTGGAAACTTCAAGGAAGCAACCTTCATCGTCGAGAGTTTCCAAAATACCCCAGTCTGTCAAGAATGTCAAAAACATTAATATTCCATGTGCAAAAAAGCCTAAACAAACAATCCGCAATACAAACAAACTTGAATCTAAAGGCTTTCTCTAACAGAGCATTTTCCACCACGACAGCTTTTGACTTTTGTCGTTGACTTTAACATCCAAATACGTACGTACAGTAGATAAAAGCCTAACCAGCACACATGCCTCAAAACATAATGCAGCACTCTATAGGCCTACGAATAGGATCTAAGAATTTCAAATCATTTTACAAACGGTCTGCAAATTTTTAAGTTGTCTTTCGCCTTCTACAACTCTCTGTACGCAGTACTTTTCTTTCCTCTTTTAAACCCACTCTGTATAGTCGCATCGTCGGATAATCCCGACTATAATACAACAATAGCGATCGATCTAATCCACCTGTCTGTGGTTAGTAAGTAACACAATGGTATCGTCGAGGCTATCGTCGAATTTTTGAAAAATTCTGAGGAGAGTTTGTCACTTTATCGTCGGGATACCGTCCTTGAGATTTTTGTCGGTCTTATCGTCGCGCTCTCGAATTATAGTAACTTATAGTCGGTATAGTCGGGCGCTAAGAATTTCGACGTAACACCACTGTATCTATTCACAGCACAGTTCAGCATACAGTACAATGAATGCATTGCAAAGTCTTCAGGTTTTGTTATTTCTTAAGCTTGTTTATTACCCTGCCCTCTATTTTTAAGAAGCAGACCACAGGTTAGCAACATCTGCACAACCTTAACTAAAAAAGGAAAGAGTTTTTTTCTTAAAGTGTTATACAGTGAGGTGTTGTTTTCCGACGGTAAGAATCATATTCTTAAATCCAATATATTTTGTGGACACAGAATGATAGATTATTCAGAATAAGTCGATTAAAGTGGCTCCTTTTTCCAGAAATGAGCACAGTGCTATAGAGATTCTGTTTCTTGTTGCCGAAGAATAGTTTGTTCACCCGAACTTTCAAATTTTCAAGTTATGCATCTTCTATAACTCACCTTTACATAATGTTGTGAGAATATGAAGCTTTTGCGGGAAGTTTGTTGATGAGCCTGTCCCGTTTTTATTTTCATTGCATGCCATGCTGTTGCATTTTAAAGCCAGTTACTGTATTTCCCTTTAATGTTTATAGTGCAAGTGCAACCATTGTAAGCAGGTTCGGTACACAGTATGATAAAAACACATTAACTATCGGTTAATTGTAATGAGACGAAAACGAAAGAGAAGTTACATGGAAGAATAGATGACAAAAAAATCACGCAGAGCTGCTGCAGTTAAAATTATCCTTCGCTCTGCAAAACATCTCATTTAAAGAGGCACATGGAGTTGTTTTGTGAAATTAATTACAATCTGTCAAGTTTCCTTCAAAAAGGAGAATCATGACTAATTGTCAAACTAAGAGGATTGCCATGTGCCGCATACAAAGGAACATTAGTGAGTAATTAACCATTGAAATTTACTCTTTGAAAATTTGTGACCAGATACTTTTCAGACAGCACTAGTACTGTAATTCACTGCACACAGCTAGTACCAGTTAGGTCAAAAATTCAAACATTTTGACATTTTTCATAACTATTGGATATGAAACTTGAGACAAATTATGCAAATTTTGAGCATGTGATTTTACCCTGGAACATCCTCATCACAAAACTTACCGACATCAACTCGATGAGCCCTCTTTAAAGCGTGATTTAAATGAAAACCGAAACTAACAAAGCAACCAGCTCGATTGGACTGATTTCGAAGAATAGCCAGGTACAGTAAATACTATTGTTTTTGGCAGAGAAATCTATGCGATGGTGATGTCATGTGTGTGTGTATGTATGTGCGTGTGTGACGCCTGCTTGTAAACACGATATCTAAAGAAGCGTAACTCTGAGTGATCTCATACTTGGCATGTAGATTGCCCTTATTGAGTAGATGACCCCTATTGTTTTTGGTGGAGGTCAAAGGTCATTTGGGGTCAACAGGGGTCAAATTGTGAAAACCTTGTAAACACGATATCTCAAGAAAGGAAGCTTGTAGAAATCTCATGTTTAGTATGTAGTTGTACCATGTTGAGTAGAGGAACCCTGTCATTTTCAGTGTAGGTCAAAGGTCATTTGGGATCAACAGGGGTCAAATTGTGAAAACCGTGTAAACACGATATCTCAAGAAGAGAAGCTTGAGCAGATGTCATACGAAGTGTGTAGGTGTATCTTATTGAGTACAAGAGTCACCAGAGGTCAGAAGGTAAATACCTTGAAAATTGCTTGTAAACACGATATCTCCAGAACGATGAATGTGAGAGATCTCATAGTTAGGGTGTGGATTGCCCATATCGAGTAGATGATCCCTATTTTTTTGGCAGAGGTGAAAATGGGAGGTCAAAATGTGAAAATCTACAATATTTAAAGAACGGTCTTTCTAGTGAATTTTATACTTGTAATGTAGAATCCTCTTGTTGATTTGAGAACTTCTTTTAGTACGTACCAACATTGTCTCTTCGATAACCATAAAGAAAAGATGAAGACAACATTAAATTTGGTATCAAAGATTATTATTTGGCAAACCTTATGTGACTGTCCTTATAAGGACATGTGAGCATGCATGAATTGTAAATTGGAATTGATTAAATATACCACGGGTTATTAGCTTTATAAAAAGAACTAAATTACTGATCATTTGGATCAAATACCCTTGAGCGTGCATGAACTGTGATTGCTTAATTGAATGAATCAAATTGTAACTGACCCACCTCTGTTCAAATTGGCCACTGTTATCTGACATAATTTATCACAGTTGACTGCCAGTAGAAACCACAATGTCCAGAATAAATCATAAAGTCAGTTGAGCCAGGTGCACAAAATGGACTTAACCATTTACTGTATAAACAGTGTCTCTGTTTAGCCCTTAAAGGGAAATAGGGCGTTTGTTTTACAGAAAACAACCATTATTTGTGGACATAAAATGATAGATTATTCAAGAATAACCAATTACAGTAGCCTTATTTTCAAGAAATAAGATTCTCACAGATCAGAAATTTACTTATTTGTTGCTCAACAATAATTTGTGCACCCAAACTTTTTAAAATTCAAATGATGCATCCGTTACTCATCACATGCATAATGTTTTGAGGAGATGAAGCTTTGACAGATATTTATTGATGAGACTGAATGGTTTAACAATGGTTAAAGCGAATTTCTTTGTACGCCATGTTGGTGTATTCTAAATGCCCTATTTCACTTTACAGTAGTTCAGCTAAGCTTTAAACAAATGACTACTGTGTATCAAACCAAGGAAACTTGTACTGTGTGTTGAGACCAAAGGCAAAATTGCAAGTCATGCTAGATTCTGGTTTAATAGGGTTATCAGTTTTTGCTAATTTTGAAGGACCTCATAGCCATTGGGAAGGGCATCACGCCAAAAAATCAAATACAAAAGAGCTGCCACCAATAGCTGTAACTCGACAAAATAAAGTGCTATAATTTTGATTAAATAAACATGTTTACCTTTTTATCAAGTTATTAGACACGACAAAATATAATTTGTTCCCCTGCAGCATCATATCCGTTTGGGAGTTTTCTCATGTTTTTGTAGGTCAAAGGTTATTTGGGTGACAAAAGGTCAAAACCTTGTGTACATGATATTTTAAGGGTGATAAATGTGAGGGATCTTATACTTAGTTTGTAAATTGTTCATATTTAGCGTGTTGATGGCCATATAGGGTAGGTGATCCCTATCGTTTTAAGTGGAGGTGAAAGGTCATTTTGGGTCATGAGAATTCAAACGGTTTTGACCTTACTAAGATGGTATCTCAAGTAGGATAACTGTGTGAGATCTCATGCTTGTCATGTGGGCGATTCATGTTTGTTACAATATATATCATGAGGCAAGGAATCACTAAGCCTTTTGGCTTTCTAGTTAAATTATGTATCTCTGGGAGGTTGATGGGGAAAAATCATCCAAGTTCAATCATCTGTACTGTATGCTATTATAGCTAATAGATCAGTGACTTACCATACCAGTGACTTCTATTGTTGATTTCCTTTCTTTGAAGATCATATAAAACAAGGACTTTCAAATTGCTTCAGCCATTAACTGCTTTGTTTTATTAACTTCCTGGTTTTTGGCATTACTAGTAATCCCACTAAAATCCAATTATGTTACAAGATGAAGTTACATCTTAACTTGTCATTGTGACCTTTGAAATGGCGCTGTAACTTAAGTCATGTGGACTTAACTCCGTCTATGATCACTGGATTATATGTATAGTATGTTGTGCGGTGCTGGAAATGTGAATAAAACTCTTTTTTTTTTTTCAAAGTTAATCTCAAATTACAGCTGACCAAAAGATCAGACCATGCCTGCCCCCCCCCCCCTTCAGTATGTACATCGTACAGTATGCTGCAGTGCTTGGAGGATGTGAAGACATACAGTACACTCAGCTATGAGTTGATCAGGCCTGTAAACTTACATTTAATACTAGGTGGAGTATTCTTTAACTGTAAGGTTCAATTTTGTTATGAATTGTACTGTACAGCCCTGTTGAGATGACACAGTACCTGTATGTGCAATAGTTCTGCACTCCCAAGTCTGTGTTGCTCACTGCAGATGTATGTAGATTGTTTATTTGGGATGTGCATTAACAATAGTACTTCAGGGATAAGGAATTTGTAAATGTCAGAGGAGCCTTCCACAAACACTACACCTTTCAAAATCACTGAAAAATAAATAATCAAAGTTGAAGGTCATGAGATGTGAAGGGTAAGTACTGTTCTCATGAAGAGAAAGGTAGGTATAGGCCAGATGCTGTTACTGCTGTATCAGATGTAGACCTGCTGAAATCACAGTACAGATTGGAACTGGCTGCCAAAACTTAGTGTTTGGATCTCTTAACTCTCTTGTACACTAAGAATTGAGAAAAAAGGAAAAAAAAAACTAATTGGGATCTATCACCCTTTAGTGTGCATCATTAATAGATTCCTCAGAATATCAGCCTTAGAGAAATTACTGTAAAACAAAAGAATATTACATGTCTAGATGTTAATAGAATGGCTGTTTATATTTGATTCTCAGTAGCTCCAATGCAATTTGATATCTTGTAGTGCACTGGTTTGGGCATTGGTTTGTAGATTCACCAACTTGTAGGCCATAGTTCTGCTGGAAACTTTTTTTGTTCTGTAACAAAGTCCTCTTCACCCATGCATATCATTTGTTCGTGACATTTTTTTATGTGGTTCACCAAACCATTAGTGAGAGCAAAACTTTACAAAGTATGTATTTGGCATACAGTAGCAAAACACAGTGCTGTATGCAATACCAACAAAGAGGTACAGATACAGGCTACTTTACCAAAATGAGGTATTCCTGAACACATTGACACAACATTAATTGTATACAGTACAGTTTGTTACGGTAGCTGAGTTGTGATGTTATTACCACAGTGGTCACACACTGTGCTAGTACTAGTACAGTACTGTGAAATTACTCATCAGGACTACTGCATCATGTTGGTAAGGAGTTGTGATGGTTGATGCTATTGGTACTGTATACTTCACTGTATAGAGTTCTCTATTCTTGCACACTACCATATAGTGCAGTACAATGTCATCTTCATCGGTTGTTATTCCTCCAGGTTCTTTGAATGTGTGTTCTTTGGGTATGCAGAGTGTCAAGTCATCAGTGGGTACAGAACATGCTCACCTGATCAAGGGGCTGGCACGCATTGCAGTGCACATACTGTTCATTACACGTACAGTACCTGACATTACGTGTATAGTACTGCCCATGCTGTGGTACACACTGCACTTGCTTCAGTAGTTTAACAAAGCACGTGCAGTGTGTATGGGCAGCTCCTAGTTTGTGTTCTCCTGTGATGTCGTTCCAGCGAAATTGAATATATTGCTGTTTCTGACTGTTGTATGTGTGCAGCTCTGTTATTGTACCTGGAGGCAGTCAGCAACGGTACAGTGAGTTTATCTCAGTGAGTACTAAATCAACATCATTCACCCTCAGCTCAGGGGTGCCACCGGTGGTAGTAGAATGCCGTAGTGACTTGATCGCTTCATCGCATTGTGTCCCATGTTACTACATGGGATTGAATATCTCCTGGTTGTGTCCTTTGATATTTTGATGTTCTAAGTAGTTTTTTTTTTTTTTTTCAATAAACTGTTATGTTAAGCATACATGCTGAGATATGATTGATATTAAGTGCAGTACATTGTGAAGAAGTTCTCGAAGATTTGATTGGACTTGGACTGTGACCTACCTTTCAGGTAGACATACAGTGCAGTACAATGTTTAATTTAAATTCAGAAGTGATTTAAATGTTTAATCCAATTCTGCTATATTGCTGTGCACATATTTCCAAAGCAGTAGTTCTTTTGGAATAAAAATTTGAACACCACTCACTGAGAACATGCAGCATTCACTTCAAAGACAGTTTACCCCTCTGTTCACACTTCATGCATTATTTCACCTTGCCATAATGGCGCCTGAAAAAATTCTAAGGTTGTGCCACTCTAAGGCCAGGCTTCCCCTGGTTTGTCACTCAATTCCTGCCTTCACTATGTCATTCAGCAGTACAATGGTGAGCCTGGTTGTGTAGGGCCCAGAGCCAGCATTGTTTTCGGTGCACTTTGAGGGAGGGTTTATCATGAACTACTGTACAGTCGTGTGAGCAAGGGTTGAGTATAGTCACTCACCAATAACCACACCAGTGAGTTGTGAGGAAAAAGCTGTAACCATCCATCTAAGAGAAGAAGAGGTATTGACTGGTAGAAGATAAAATCAACTTTATTAAAGAATGCAAAGAATTGCCTCATATCCTGCTCATAAAAAGTAAAATTTAACTTGTTACAGTGCATCGTGAAAATCAATAAGGAAACGGTAGAATGAGGTATTTTCATTCATAGTCTGTAATATGATATCTTGCCAAGCATGACATTGTCAGGCATGCATCATCACACACAAATTAACCAAAGTTTTCATATTACAAAAACTGTGGTTGCCACAAGTACATTTGTAGTTAAGAGTTTCAATGACCTGGATGGGAGTCAGTGAAAGTGAAATCGTGCCCTCTCCAGGTATGGAATATTTTGTAACTTTCCTTCTGTTGATAGTTTTTGTACAAAAACGATTTCATCCATTTCCTGAAAACATAAATTTCACCTGTAGGCCTGTGCTGATGTTACATAACAGTGTAAACAGTCAAAAGTTTAAACATGAACATTGTATGAATAATGCAGAAATAATTTGAGCACATACTGTACAAGGGGCTGTTGCTGTACATGAAGTCAAGAATATATTTAGGAGATGAGGGTGCTCCATTGATTTGACACCGATCATTATGGGGGCTGAGCGTACCGAGGCGATAACCAAGGTCCACTGCTGTCATGATGATGTCATGGTGAGTCCCAAATCAAATTAATGACCGAGCACCCTCATGTTATCTCCATTCTTAAATGTGAACCAACAATTGACTTAAAACTCTATTTTTAGACAAAATATCAATGATCAAATTAAATTATCCCAACCTGCCCAGCATTTGCTTTTCATGACTGATGAACATTGAACACATAGGGTACTCACTGTGAGCAATGTGCTGACTACACCAAAAACACAGCATACTGTAAGCCTAGGCCTACAGTACAGTAGATGTTTTATATCATACTGTACTCTGTCTTCAATTCCTGGACAAATTTCTGAATAAGTGCTAACATTTGAAAGGAAGAAACATTCTAATTTGAGTTGGTTAATGACCTTTTGACTCATTGTGCAATGCTGACTGTGACATCATTTGTGGAAACAAGTGACATCGTATGGCTAACGTAGCGAGTAACCTGACGTTATGTAATATGTTATCATTACTTAGCACTAATGTTCTATGGAACATGTATTAATACTTGTATGGCTGTCAATCTTTTCGTTAGGATAATTTGAACTTGATGAATTAATTGGTGCCAAAATTGTACAATAAGTGAACAACTCCTGGAAAGAAGTGTTTGAAAGATGTGTTACTGCATAGCCTATGCCGCAAGTTGGGTTAGGCTGGCCATTACTCATTAGGATGTTGCAAAGTGAAGGCATAAGGTAGTTATGAAAACAGGATATTGCAGTGTTAGATTTGCAGCAAGTTCTGCATTCTCTGCCCTCACAATCAGAAGGCACTGAATGAGCATACTGCTTCATCTGGCTAATTTTATAACTTGATGATCTGCTGGAGAAACCTGATGCTGCATTCGTAGAATTAGCAACTTGCAAAACAGGCCAATCTTACAGTATGTATAGGAACAGCAGGCTTGTCGCTAGAAGGAACTTGTTGTGAAATAGGCCTAAGGTATTGGAACACACTGCAGTCCGATCATCAACTTCATTAGCTTTTGAAACATGTTCGTCATTCTTCCTGTGTGGCTAATCTAATAGTGGTCCTAGGCCTATAATTAAAAAGAAGTTTCTCATGTTTTTCCTGTCAAAGAATAAGAGTAGCCTATACTGTACCTATAGTATGTCATGGTAATTTGTTGCATAGAATGAGCATACATTCATACTCGTACCTACAGTACAGTTTAAATGTATACTGTGTAAGTAAGCAGTGGTCTCATGCATAACTCATACTTTATGTTACCATAGTAACCATTTGTGTGACATCATCCTCTAATGGCTTTCAGCCAGTCATGTTGCAGGAATTCATTGCAGGTATTTATGAATTTAGAATACATTTTTCATAATGAATATTGTAGACCTACCCAGGGGACAATTCAAAATTAATTAAACACACAACTTCAGAACTACTGCATACCTGACACCACAATCTTACTAATACTGTAGTTCATTATTTCTAAGTAAGCTACTGTAAAGGTTACATTTAATGTGAAGTGACTGCTTCCTCATGAATAGGTGTATGTTGATTACAACATCTATGTGTTTTATGTGGCTCCAAAAGCTTCTTTAATGTTACATGACTTCTATGTAAGTTTGGGTAAAGATTGCACCAAGCGTTGTACAGTATGTATGGTTAAGCTGAGATACTTTAAGTTCTTAGCTGCTTGGTGGTTGGCAGTCTGTTAATGTAGGGTTAATTGACTTAATAATGCATCTGTGGTAAAAGCTTTGTACAACCTACAGGTACAGTGTCCCTAAAGTAGTTCTGGTAACTACTAAAACATATGTGGGAGGATTTGATGGCTGTGAGGAACAGAGGAGGGCATCTTGTTAATATGCTTATTTTGATACTGACAGTACAACATGTGTCTATTTCATATTAAAAGAATGCCTAAAGGTAAAGTTTGAATAAAGGCTCTTCTCCTTGGAGAATCCATGCAATTGGCTTAAAAACAGGATGTGCTGTTATTCCTGCATTTTCAAAATTGCACCAAAGGACTGGCAACACAGTACTTCTTACAACTGGTTGTAAAAAGCTATAAAAGGTAGCAAAAAAAAACTGTACTGCAGTCTAACAAAAACTACCAAATTATCCACAGGAAAACTGCATTCATGGGTTTCGGTATGGTTACAGTACTGACGCAGAAGTTCAGTGACCCATCAATCTCTGCTAACTTTTTAGCAGAGAGAACAACACCAATCTCCTTTCAATCATAATTAATACTTTATCAGTGAAATTACTGAAAGAAGTGTCTCATACAGTATCTGTAGGTTTTGATTTCCAGATTGGACATCAAATAGAAGAGAAGAGCAAGATGGGAGATTAATGATTAATAATGATTTTGCTTTCATCAGACAATATTGTGCATCTTAGCTTAAAATTGTGGGAGCCACGATACAGTCATTGACAGTGTTCAGACCTTCTAATCAGGTCATCTCAGAACCATAAAATGAAGCATCATAGGCGGTTGTAGCTTTCTAGATCAAACTGAAATAAGGAACTAACTTTGTAAAGGAATGTTCATTGATCCTTTCATTTTTTTCTTTTTCTTTTTGTAATTTAGGGCATCAACAGGTCAAGAAGGAGGCCCAGCCCCTCAATCCAACAAGAGGTTACAGCAGACTCAAGCTCAAGTTGATGAGGTAAACTACTGAACATGCTCTTTGATGACTAAGATGCATGGGTGTGGATCATGGGGGATGTGGATCCGGAAATGATGGAATGTGCCCCCCCTTCACCTCTGGAGATGGATCCACACCCCGGTTAAGATGTAAAAAAATGGTTCAATGATTTCTCAGGATACGATGAATTCATTGCAACAAATATAGGAGGAAAATGATACTGGCAGACGTTTTTCATCAGTTTTCAGTTAGGAAATGACCTGTTTGCATCAAGACTACTGTATGTACAAAAGAAGAGCAGCCAAATTGACTTATTGGCAGCTTACAGCACATGGCACTGGTCATTACTGTATCGTCAATGGTGTGATTGCAAAGTAACAGGTTACTCTCATTTGCTGTTGTTCGCTACTCTGCAGGTTATAAAACTTCCTGCTGCTCTCAGCATCCAATCCTGTGTGCTACCATTAATACAATGCCAGTGCATGTTACCCTTGATATGGCTGCTGCAGATGACTTTATGGTATAACACTAGTAACGGACAGAGTTAAGAACCTCATCTTTGTCGTTCTCTGTCTACTCAAAGATAACTTATAATCTCTTTCCCTTCTCTTCCAGGTGGTAGATATCATGCGTGTGAATGTTGACAAAGTTCTTGAAAGAGATCAGAAACTATCGGAACTAGACGATAGAGCAGGTACTGTATATCATAAACTACTCAGTCGAAGTGAATGTTACCAGGTTCCTGTCTCTTGTTGCAGTTTTGCAAACCTTCCTATTTGATGTTAGGTTCAGCCTGGTTAACTGTCAGTACAGCTGCTAATCATTAATAGAGATCTCGAGGACATTATTTGTGGATTAAAGACCAGATCATGATATAAATGGTGTTACAGTTTCATCGGTTGTCGTGCAAACGGCCTAGTATCTGAATCCGAGTTTCACATACATATATTTACCCCTTGCTAGTTTAATCCTGTACATTGCACTTCTGAATGAAGTTCCAGCATGTTTCCCTTTTTGCTCTGAACTGGCCTAATTTACCTTTTGCTCTGAGAGTATCCAACATGTTCCAATGCCTGTTTGGAAATTTGCTCATGGAACGAATAGCCTAGACTGAACCCTGAGTTTTATCTGGCATAGAGGGTGTGTAGCTAGTTTCATTCCTGAGCATGTTGCACCGGATTGAATAATGCATTAGTGTATACAAAAGGTATGTGTGATCACTGTGGAATACCCATGCCAGTAAGTTGTTGTGGGAATTT
The DNA here is from genome assembly GCA_021234535.1 of Stichopus chloronotus. Classification (NCBI taxonomy): domain Eukaryota; kingdom Metazoa; phylum Echinodermata; class Holothuroidea; order Aspidochirotida; family Stichopodidae; genus Stichopus; species Stichopus chloronotus. The sequence goes on along the minus strand of SFZH01000008.1, from coordinate 25,830,174 downwards.
CAGATGATGTGCTAGCAAACACCTGAATCTACAGATTCACATTACAGATGACATATACTTACACCTTGCTTTCGGCTTGAAGTTTGATCCAAAGACAAATGAGGTAGAGCCCAGACTTAAAGGATGCCATGTCAGAATTGATTTCAAATGCACTGTTAGTAAGGTCAAACTTAATGTGTTAGTGATGCAAGGTATTGGTATGGTCACTCCTTAATACCCACACTAGTGACTTGAACGGGGGGGGGGGGAATTTGCTTGCACGTACTATAAGTTGCATATTGTTATTCTTGATGTTAGGAGGTGCATGATTATCAGTGACATATAACTCAGTCAAGGATTCCGTGGCAATTCAGCAAAGGGGAGTGGGGTGAGGGAGGGATTTGTAACTGCTAAACCTTGATTCTGGCAAAAGTTACAGGTGGCTTCAAGTCTTCTATAAGATACAATTTGAAGGGTTTTAAAAGGCAATGTAATTCCAAACATTGCTTCGCAAAGTGTCCTCTTCATAGCAACCATTTGACAAGACATTGAATGTTAACATTATGGAAATAAAGGAGGGGTGGGATTTTACCATCCCAACTCCTCAAAAGGGGAGTACAAATCCCCCTTTACCTCCTCTGATGGAAACGTCTTCAGTTTAATAGTAACAGTGTATAATGTTATTTCCACCTCTGTCATGTACAATGTATTACGTTCATTAACATTGCTTACAGTTTTAGCATTGTGCACATTACTTATAAAGGCCTATGGAATGTACACTGTGATGCTGTGTTCCATGCTGCATTAATTGTTCTGATTACTTTTTATCATTACCTTGCTGAGATAAAATCATGTGTGTAAAGGTTTGGCTGTACCCATACCATTCTTAGTGATTTTCAGAACAGCTCAGTGAAGTTTCATTGTTGTGAACTCTGCCTCACATAAATTTTAGGACATTGTTTGCCTTTGCCTTTTAGCATTGAGTATCAATTCTCTTTTAAGGATGAATCATTATCCTGTTAGCTGCACAATTTTTTTTTTTTTTTTTATGAGTAAAGATGCAACTCCCATTTATAAAACCAGTCTAATCTCTGAAGTCATGAGTGGCTTAAATTACCCACAAGCTGTATCGTATAACGTCTGGTTTTAAATTACCTGTTACCACCTCCTAAACCGTGTCAAATGATTTTCAACTTCCTTTCTCCAGTCAGTTATCTTGACATCCTGAGTTTTCATTGGCAATATCCTGGCATCGATCCTTCTCTTCACAGATGCACTGCAAGCAGGTGCTTCACAGTTTGAGACAAATGCTGGTAAACTGAAGAGAAAATATTGGTGGAAGAACTGCAAAATGATGATTATTCTAGCTATCATCATTCTTGTAATTCTTATTATAATCATTGGTAAGTACCCAATGAATATTCATTTTACAGGCAGATGAGGCAGCCAATCCTCACATGACTTAGGACATGTATGTTCAGAAAAACTGAGATCTAACAGTATAGTACTTGTTGAAAAAAAGCCCGTAAAAGGTACTTGTTAGAAGACCTGTATCTGGCACTGATAGTATAAAGAGCGCTTTTTACTTCACCTCTGACATCCCTATCTCCAAAACCAAACAACACAGTTCCTCTTTAAAAGGATACTCTTGAAACGGTGCTTTGCAGAAGACACTTGACACTGTGATATGAAAGTTTAGTGAAACGAGGTAAAGAGGTTGCTGTATGATTCATTTGAGTTAGGTTTGAGTGAGGTTTGAGTGAGGATTAACAGAGACATGCAATTTGGTTACGCCTGATCTGGGACAGTGAAAGTGTAGGAATGATGTGGTGAGCGAAGGTCACTAAATGTTCAATATAGAGGAATATGGTAGCCATAGTAACAGTCACATTCTGTAAGTGGAACATTTGTATCCGATAATTCTGACACATTCTTTACATTTGCGTTATATACAGGATGCTAACTTAAACTGTATCTGTACTTGAGTTATGTCAAAAGAATTGATAAGGTTGTGTTCCTTCTCAATTCACTATCACCAGCAGTGTGGCAAAATTCTGATATACCGTAAATCAGATCTGTTGTGTTTTGTGATTCTTTAGCTTCTCAAATGCAAGGGGAGGAGTAAAACCAGGTGAATTAATGGACCCAGTAAAACCTGTCTTGATTGGTCAATCTAACTGATCTATGTCCTTATTGATATCCTTTATTAACATATTATTTCTTTTTATCCCAGAAACAGTGTTTGTCCTATAAAACTGTAAAGAATCAGTGTATCATGTCTACTAAACCTTCAAGATGTCATAAACGTTCAGTAAACATTACCTTGTTCTGAATGCTGTAGGGTTAGGTTAGTTGTTTTAAACTGTTACGTTACTCTTATCCGCACATTTATCATACCCTGGAGATAACAGCTAAACTCATCAATTTTTTTTTTTCACTCTACTGTTGCTTGTTTCCCACTTCTCCTTTCTCGCTCAGCACTGTGGCACGTATTAATATTTCCTGGTTGTCAATGTGAGGATACCTTTTTTTTTTTCCTTCACCTGTTAAACATCTGTTCATGACTTCCAAAATTTATCATGATGTTTTCTGTCTGCATTCTAGTTGCCATTGTTAAAAGGAGAAAAGAGAGACAGATGGGATGTTCAAGTTCTCTTGCTTGACTCATTGGACCATGTAGAGTCATATCAACTTACCATGCGACTGAATATGAGTTCAGTAGCAGAGATAAACTCTATGTACAGTATGGGGATGAGGAAAGATAAACTCCATACAAACGGATTAGGAGAGAACTCCCCAGATGAAGATAAGGAGTTAATAAAGTTCCTTCCTTTTCCTACATTTTCACTTTGCCCCTGTTGTTAGATCCATGTGCACACACAATTATGGTAAAAAAAAACCAGGTCATTTATTTTCAGTGCTATTAGATTGTCCACAATTCTTTACTTTCATTAATGCACATGTACTGTCCCTTTATCCTGGCATGTTTGCAGACAGTGAGATAACTGAAAAGAATATGACTTGAATATCTAAAGAAAAAATTGTTCCACTGGCAAAACAGCTCAGTGAAAAGTTTTCTACACTAGATTGTAAATGTATGATAACAATGAAAGACGCATTTCTGTCTCTAGTAAAAACAAGAAATGTAAATGTTCATATCCTGGAATTAAGTTTTTTCCACCATTTCTTATATTCCTGTGAAAAAAACAGTAAATTTCCCCAACAGTGCCAAAAGTTACCTTTAAAAGCACAAATTTCCCTCAAAATACACATATTTTCCTTGAAGTAGCCCCCTAGCTATTCAGATTTTGTTTTCACCCATACTCATTCAAAACCCCCTCAATTTTAAAGGTCTATTTTCTGAAACAGTGGGTCATAAGTGTACTGAATAATCACTGTAAGAGAAATCACATCATTTCTAGTTGTAAGGCTTACTGCAGGGTGACTGCCATAAATCACACATGACTTCTTTCTTCTTTCATTAGTGACCATTTTGAAACCCTGGTGCATAAACGTGTCAAAATATTTACCTTTTCCGTAAATTACTAGTTTTATATTATCATTGTGAATAGTATGTTTGGATGAATGAAGTTTTGTCTCATGTTGCAGATAGTGATTTGCAGACTTGTAGTGTGAGTACAAAATCCCGAGTACGACTCCCTGAGTATGAGTACGAGTACAAAGCCATGAGTATGAATACAGAAAAATGTACACAAGTGTGAGTGCAGACTCGAGTACTACAAGACTGGTGCTTGGTATTGCGCTGGTCAGAAGTTTCTGCAGAGAAAAGGGTTGAAAAAACTTTCCTTGTGATTGAACAATTCCTGTGTGTCCGTGGAGACACTGTCACAGTCAACGTCATAGCTTTTTAGGTTGTCACAATCCATATCATTACTGTCCTTTCCTTGTAACTTAACAATTCCTGGAGACAGGCTGTCACAATCCACACTCTGTAGTAACTGCAAACCTGTTACAATGTATGTAGCTGTCATTCTTTCCTTGTTACTAAACAATTCCTGTTTATCCCCAAGGACAGGCTGTCACAATCCGCATCTCAGAGGTTAGCCTGTCACAATCCAAATGCCAGTCTAGTTTTAATCTGAACTTGTTACTTTCCTCTGTTATCCCTTTAAATGTGCTCCTTGTTGACTAATTAATATCTGAAGCTTTTTTAGTTGAACATAATGTTGTGAACTCTTCGCTCAGTTCAACGAGGGCAGGCTACAGTAGGTCATTGATGGTAAGGAATGCATTAGTGAAGCAAATGGTAAGCATATTCACGCATGAATACCCACACCAGTGAGTTGTGTGGGAACTTTCGTTGATTGCAAAGATTTCTGTTTATAGCCTTGACATGATGATTGTTAGGAAATCATGCTTGTGAAAGTGAACTTCATGGCAGAAGTAAGTTGTAGTAACAGCTTACCAGTGATAGTTTACCATCAACCTACTAAATTGTAACTTCTTGTCTGAACAGGAGTGCTGTGAAGTCTGTGAGAATGCAGGTTACATGGCAGGTTGATCAGCTACCATTGTTTGTGATAAGATGTTTAATATTCAGTGACATTCTATGTGGTTGTGTTACAATTCCCTTTCTGTCTGATCTCTCTTTCCCATCAATTAGTTTGGGCAACAGCTGGACAGGTTAGTACTGTATAACATGCCATGGAAATGTTGTCAAACTGTCCTGCATGTGTGATCTTCGTCTCCCTTTGGTTTTCATCATATGGGTTCACACTCCATAATTAATCAGTTCCCCACATCTTGATGTGTATTTAAGTTGATGGTGTTTGTTTGCAGGCATGGAAAGCAAAAGATGCATATTTCGTTTCCCAAAGTGTTATCAACAATTACCAAATTACTTTTGATGTGACTCTTTATTCATCCTCTCTTTGGTGATGATATGTATCTAAGGCTGCATGCATGTCCCAGTTTGTTTGTTTGTTTGTTTGTTTGTTTGTTTGTTTGTTTGTTTGTTTGTTTGTTTGTTTGTTTGTTTGTTTGTTTGTTTGTATGTTTGTTTGTTCAATTAGTTGTGGCATGAGAGTTGACCCTGATGTTTTGAGTGTGGACATCATTTGACAACATTGCAGTACATTTTCTCTCCGTGGTGTACATGTACTGTTCCTTCCTGCAGGTAGTGGCTGTACATTTTCTCTCTGTGGTCATCTGATATTCCTTTGTGCAGGTAGTTATGCTATGCAGGGCTGAACATTAAAGATTGTCTTATTGCCTCGGCAAGTAATAATTTATCAGGGCAAGTGACTCCTGAGTGGCACTTGCCCTACTGGGCTAGTAATAACTTTTTTTTTTAAATGAATGTTCAGCCCTGATACTACAGTTTGTACAGACTTCATCTCTTCTATCTCCTGTGGCCCAAATGAACAACAGTTATCTTCTTTAATATCTTCTGTATTCTCTTCCATAGTATTCTACTAAATCTGTACCCCACAATGTAACTGTGCCATATGTTGTACAGTACATCTCTTCCCTACCATACCCTACAGCACTGTACTCTTCTGTCTGGTCGTACTGATTTTTTTCCAACTCAGATATTCTACTGTCCTGTTGTCATTTACTCATCTCCCTGTGTTTATCTTTAATATTGCTCTGTTATTTCCCTAAAATCCTGATGAGTACTCATCTTCTCAGCCTTTACAGTATGTCGATCAGCAGTTACTGATCAGGTTCATGCAGATATGTTGATGCTTGCTGCCACACTCAAAATTGTGAATGAGTAATCAGCAGTTAAGTAGTTATCAAGATGGCAGAAATCCACCCGCCTCTCCCTTGACATCCAGCATTTCCCTTCTTTTATTTATTTATTTTTTTTTTTGTCTTGTCTAGTTGTCTATATGTTTAAATGTCAAGACAGCTAAGTACCGGTGGGAAAGATTAAAGGCATTTTGTTGTACTAACATACTTTACATATCTCAAGTTAATTGTTGCAGGCCTGTAGCTTTGCTGTCATTAGCAGACTGTACATTACATCACTTCCATAAATGCTGGTCATACAAGTTCCAAACTAGCCGTCTTTGCTGAAAAGTGCTCATATTTTACATATCTGCCTACTAACAGTGTTCACCCTAAGGGGCGGAATTGCGTGAATCCCGTATTTGTCTCCTGAATTAAGCTCAAAGATAGAACCTTATGCGGAAGTATCTCACATTTTTCCACAGCTGAGGTCAAAGCTGTACAATTATAAGTATCCACAAAAAAAAAATTGCAATAGAATCTTTACCAAGTGACAACTCCTTGATTTTGAAAATCCCTCCCAAAATGTTTCTTTTTAAACCTATGAATTTCCCCTTCCAGTTTTAATTCCTTAGTGCGAACACTGCCTGTTACCTATGTACTTACTGTGCCACAAAGCCATGTATTTACTGTACCGTGCTGTCGAAACCCTCTTTAAAGGAATACTGTCTATAAGAAAATCGATGTTTCATAAAAGTTCGAGAAATGTCATTTGGACACTACTTGGATATCATGATTGTCTGAAGAGAGACAATAATAGTTTCTCTACACTGGTCAAATTTCAAGGTCATTAAATAAGAACCTCAGTTTCAAGGAACAGCACAGCCTTTTTGCAATACTTAGGCAGTGTTACGTGATATTCTGTAACCCTTTGGAAAACTGTAAATTTTCAAACAGTGATATGTTGAGTTATGAACAAGATATTAGTGTGGGGATTTGAAGTGCATTCAATGTAAAATTATTCTCCTTCATGTACAGTATGAACCCCCGTCATAAGTGTTCCTTGGGTAATATTCCACCTTTGTTTCTACGTACTGCAGATACTGTATCTTACACACAACTCTACTTGTCCAATGTTTCTCTGAAATATAGTGTTGCACGTACAGTGTTTTTGTCTAATTGTAATGTAGTTTACTTGATATGATACAGGTATGTTGTTCAAGTTGTTTGTTCTTTCGGGTTAAAGTTCATCTGGTGTCCTTCCTACTGTACCTGCCTACATACTATACACTGCAAAAGTCTCGTGACGTTTTTATGCAACACCACACGCTCCGGTACATTTTCGCATGTCTTTGGTTAATTATAGTGTAATTTACTTAATGAACAGTTAATGGTGTTTCTTATCATGGATTCTCTCTAAATTTCATCTGGTGTTCTTGGAGATCACTTTGTGAAGTATTTTCATCTATCACATTCATGCATGGGATTTCCCGAGAATCTTGCATTACAACCTAGCACTATGTTCCCCTTATTTTTAACTTTATTAGTAGCCAGTACTGTAATACCATCTTTATTGCCGTGAACAGTTCAACACAACTGTGAACGATGGAAAGGCTCACAATCTAACTGCCAGCCTCAGCTTGGTGGAAATTTACTCAAACTGTCAGGATGATTCGCATCCACAGGAATAACGTAGCTAATGTCCTCACTAGGTTGGTGTGTAATGTGCCTGTTGTCCTCCAAGGTATACAAAGAGATGTTGTGATGTAGGACATGACACTGTTGTGCATCATGTAAGGATGCACAGGTATTAAGCCTGTGTATGCTGCTGCTAGCTTCAGATTGGGTGCAGTGTATGTTTGAATGTCTATTGCTATCATAGGGGATGATCTGCACTGGACAATTAGTCATAATTGACAGAACTGATCGACTTTGGGAAAGTGGAAGCCATATTGCTTCCAAGTGTGACACATTACCTTTTGTGTCACATTCCCATTCTTGAGCAACATCTTGTAATCTTGCTATAATAAACCCACAAGTTTAAATTTGATATTAAAATAAAGATTAAATCATTTTAATGATGTACCTCATTTCATCTCTTTTCATTTCAACAGTGAGCATCGTCAGTAAAACTAAGAAATAATTCCCCCACCCTTTAGAAAAATTTATTCCATGTATCAACTTCCAACGCAGAGGACAACCCTACCAACCAGTGTTTTACGTGTTCCGAAAGAGATGGAGCTCCAATTAATCCTGCTCTCAAAGATTGTGATTATGATCAACAATCATCAAAGGTTTGCTTTTGTAATCTTCTGGAAAAGGAGCTCCCTAGGTCTGTTTGATGAAGCTCTTTTAAGTTCTAAGGTGTACCCCCAACCAGTAAGTTTCTGTAGTCATTGATGTATATCATACAATTGAAAGATAATATGTGTAAATAATGATGTGAACGTCAGAAATAGTTTTCTTTGAATTAGGTTTAATGTGTTGTACACTGCTTTTGAAATCTTTGTTTGAAAGTCTAATGTTGACAATTTAAAACAATGAAACTACACCAAGCAAAGAAACAAGATTAACTGCCAATTTATTGATCATATATGGTGAAGGAACTGTTATTTGTGGTCATGCTAGCCTGGACGATGTTGCAGATGCTAGCCTGGGCGATGTTGTTGACGCTAGCATCTGATTCGATGTAGGTGATGTTGCTGATGCTAGCATGAGGGATGTTGCTCTGCATTTGGTTTGGATTGTGGGGTACTATTGTAATAATCAGAGAGGTAAGACCCGATAAAGAAGTAATAATGAAGCATTGTGTCGTTCATCATCTGTAATGACTGGGGTTTCGATTTGGCTTTTACGGCAAATAAAACTGGGCAATGAAAGTGCAGCAAACAAAGTTTTCACTGGAATTCTGTCTCGGTTGAGGAGGGGGACATGGGGAGGATATGATCAAGTTAAACTTTACCAAGCATAATAAAATGTACATCAAGTCATAAACTTTAAATTCCAGATGGTATGGTTGATAGAAGGATTAACTCTTTACGTCTATGTTAGGTATGTAGGTATTAAATCAACAGATCACATGCAGTAGTCATTTAATCTCTGTGGGGATTTTTCCATTTGTTTCCCTTTTTTTTTTTTGCGGAAGTTAATTTAATATTTACCCAGAATACGAGTGTTGATGTTCATGTTATCTTATTCTTGTGGTAATTAGAAATAATTAGATAAAGTGATCAACAAGTCTTTAAGTTTACTGCAAGGATTTTCATAAAAAACTAAACTGTCATCTGTTTCCTACAGTGTGAAATCAAAGGTATATTTTGCTGACTAAACATTGTGATAAATTGTCTTTGAATATGTGGAAGTTTTGTGTAAGAAGGTGTTTACTAGTCCATGTAGAGGATGGTTAAGCATGGTAAGCATGTGGAGTAACAGAACATTCCAAATACATTAATGAGTAGTCAAGTGAGAAACTGTTTTTTAAAACATTCAATTCTTGCAGTATTTTGCCACAAGAAATCTGTGGTGAGTGTGTACACATATCAGAGCTTTTTCGATTGGTTTGGGTAAGTTACGCCCTTGGTTTGGTGTCCTTTATCATAATAATAATTTTGACAGAACCAGTTCCCTCTTTTCCTGGCGGAGTGAACTTTTTTTCTTTTTTTTTGTGGTATAGTTTTCTCTCCTTTGATGTATTCTAAATAACTAAGTAAATTACTTACTAAATTGAGAACTCATATTTAAACTGAGATTTCTGCAGTTGTAGTTGTATGGATACAGGTGTCATTCTCAACAGTAAAATATTATTTCCTGAAAGCCACAATAATTTTAGTGACAGCAGATTTCTCCTTTTTGTTGTGACATTACTGCCTCTTTTTATTCTTTTCTGAAAGTTCAGTTTGCCTCTTTTGAAAAAATGGGATTTGAATTACATTGAATTGGTCTCCTCATAGTGTATCACCAACTCTGGTGGGTGACCCTTAGCAACAAACGGTCATTCACCAAACAATTATTGGTTTACCTCATAATCCACGTATCAACAAATATTTTATGGTTGCTAAATGGCAGGAGTGTTTGTCAGAACCCCTGCTTAGAAAGACCTTGAAAGTGTCATATAATTTGATAATTAATTTTCAAATACTTGACTTCATTGTCTCCTATCAGCATGTTCTTTCTTTGTTACGTGAATTGGTTTCGCTCGTGGATGCATTTTCCTTTCGACATTTGCTTATTCGACACTTGCGGTACATCGTGGAGGAATTAATAACACGATAGACTGCTGCGTGTACAGTAACGAGGAATTTATGACCTCTTTGTTCATCTACAAAGAGTGATGAGAGTGCAAACTTACAAAAGTTAGTTGATGTTGCTTCCGTTCAAGATAATATGTGACAATAGGCTTGTTTTCCCCTATTTAACATAGATAGTGGTTTTAAAATTGCCCGAAAGATGTTGATTGGGTCACAGTAATCTGCTCAGTTCCACCCTGGCATCTGCCGTTTTTGGTAATTACTACCTTTTTATGGGCAAAGAGATCTTAAGAAGTTTTTCAGGGCAAGTTAGTGGACGAGAGGTAATCTTGGAAAGGGGCAGTTATCACCATTTGCTGCACAGCCTGATTAAACTCTTTGAGGAGTAACTGTCACAGGTGAAGTTTTTTTGCTGGAAGTAAGAGAAGACTTTTGTGTTTGTAAACGGATGAGCAACAATACTGTTAATAATGGTCATCAGCATATTCACATTAAAATGTTAATACTAACCTGATGATGAATCATTGTTCATCAATAACCAGGAAATTCTGTCATGTTATTGTTTTTATTGAATGTCAGCATAAACCGTACTTATATTTTGTTTATCATTGTATGGGATTTTCTTTGTAAGAGGAACAAGTAGACCTGCAGTTACAAAAAAAAAAAACAGTTTAATTTTTATGTGTACTCCAGAGTTGAAATGTTGTGAAACAAGTGATGAAAAAAAATGTGATTTATCTTGCATGACACTCATTGATTAGAAAGATGGTGTACCTCTGAGTAAGAGTTGATCTTGTATTTTCTTACTTTTCTCCTTTTATTCACACCAGAAATTGAGGGTTACTCAGCTACATGTGCTTTGTTTCAGTTTGGGATTTTTATTTTTCTTAATGACAGAATTGATGGCTTCTTGGATGTCACTAAACACCAGGTACTGTAGGTTTGAAGATAGTTTGCACGCATTTTTGGCAAATGGAAAAAGGTGCTGTGTCTGGTTTAGATTTAGATGAAATGTTAATCCCGACAGGTTCTTTCGTGAAGTGAAACAATGCACTTTTCATGTGTTCAACTTGCTGGAGGCCCACCCATTTCAAGTAACTTCATCAAGAAGATTGGCAAAAGCAGGTTAGGTGTTCTGTCAACAAGGACAGGTATAGATGGGTTTGTGGTAAATACTGATGAGTGTAACAGTTGCTGCAGTAGATGTAATTGTAGAAAGCACACAACAAACTAATTAAATGTGTTTGATTTGTTACCGAGTTGTTCATTATGAGAAAGGTTAACATAGATAAGAGAGCTATTCATCAAGTGAATAGATTTGTTTTGTTACAAAATTATTCTATGTTTATTTGATGAGTTAGGCTACATTCTGGTCATTCGTTTGATCTCGCTGGTAAGCTACACTGTTCTTTCTTTACTTCAGGTATCTCATTTTTGGGGGTTTTTTTTGCCCTTTAAGTTTAGCCCTAGGTGGTGAAGTACCGTAGAATTCTGAGGTGAACGAGGCAATTCAAGTTTTGTGCAATTATTATTACAGCTCTGTGGATACGTTGGTGAACAATGGATATACCCCCCCTCCCATTTGTTAGCACCTTAAAATTGTCATTTTAATTCTAGTTTGAAGGATTGCATCATTTGATCCACCATGAACATGTGAAGCAAAAGACCTAGTTGATTTCTTTAGAAGTATTGCTATACTGGTCTGCTCAACAGACAGAAATCACAAGTAAGTAATGCAGTAATTTTTGCAATGAACATTGCTTGAAGCTTACAGGTAGTTGTTGTCTGTGTCGTGAAGGGTTTTCCCGAAAATTCTTAAAATTCATTGCAAAACTTGAAAATCTTGTTCTAAGATTTCAGTTTCATTGCCTTTGAAATTTTATGATAAGCAAAGAAATAGTTTCCACTTTCGTGTCCAACTTCGTGTTTAACTGGCAACAAAGCCGTATAGGAAGTTAATATTGGTTGGAGGCAGCATTCAAGAATAATGAAAAATATAGTTGTCATACTGGGATTGTATAAGTTAATTGTGAATGCATCAATTCATTAAATGATTACCTAACCTCCTGTAGCTACCATGTCACACATGTGAATTTGGAATTAACTACAGTCTTTGCTTCCTAAATCTGTTTAAAATTTCAAACAAAGCCAGTAAAATTGTGACATCCATGTCTTACCCTTTGTGCATTTCATAAAGTGATCAACAACACTGAAAGCAATAATCATGGTCTTAGTCTCAGAATTAACCCTCCTTGCATCGATTTGGCCTTTTCTGTTCTTCCTTTAAAAAAAAAAATACAAGGCTCAGAATGTGCCGTAGGTATTTCATTCAATATATCACCCTGTTACAATGAAAGTAAATCGTAATTGCATGAATGTAACATTTTGTTGTGTAGCTGTCTTGCAGAACTGATATAGCCTGTACGTAAGCTCTATTCCTAAACTAACAACAGATGGAAGCTCTATTAGTAAATGATCAACATAACACTTCCTTTTTCCCATTCTCTTTGATTTTGGAGACCAGCAACTTCAGCAGAATTTTTTTTATATTCTACAGATTGTCATCAATGTAGTATATTTACATATGGAGGAAGTGACAAAATCAATTGAAAATAAACTTCAGGTTACTGCTTACAAAAAGAAAGAACATCACTTAAGTCTCTTATCATTTTGTAAAGGGGGTGGGGACTCTGGTAAATGACTGAAGCAAAATGTTGTCAATATTTGCTGGAAGCATATTTGTGGTAGTTTTACTTCCCTGTTTTACATGCACTATCAAATAGCTTTGATCTTTCTGTTTAGCTGATTCATCATACGTGGTCATGTGAATATTAAGTTATTACATTCCCCTTTCGTGCATTACTTCCTTTAGTGTCTCTAAGAAGTTACAGCAGTCTATTTTATCCCATACCTTTCTTCAGAGAAGACTTTTCCTTATTTTGTAGTCTCTTGCTCTGCAGAGATTTCATCTATAGAAAAAACATCTCTTTAAAAGGAGGTCAACATGACAGAAAGCAAGCAAGCAAAGAGGGCCACCATATTATATTCTTTTTCTTTGTATTCCTTTTCATCAAATTCTTCAAGTCCATAGAATTGTTGGTAGAAAGTGAATATTTGTTTATAATTGAGGTAGCTGGTGTTTAGAAATTATTTCATTGTATATTGCTTTAAGATATTGTACCTTCTTGTAAAGAATGAATTGTGTACATTGTAATAAATGTTGTGCTTGTGAGAATAATCATAAATATAAAGTTTGTAATTTAGCCTCACACTCATTGATTTCTCAATGTCTTCAATTGTCTTACTGCACGCTTCTAGTAGTTTTTTTTTTTTTTGTTTTTTTTTGCTCATACCAGCTAGGTAGTGTGAGCTATGGCCCATTTCATGAAATTCTGCAAAATGCTCCTACAGATTTTCTTATACAATGTGATAGTTTGTCATGATGATACTCTGTCAGTGGTCCAGCTTAGTGTGTACATGAATTTGTAGTCCAAGGTTCCATGTGAAATCCTGCAAAGGTTTTCTCCTCATAGTGCCCATTTAAGTGTCGTTCAGCATCTCAAGTATCCCTGTCGTGCATGACTGATGATGAGTTTTCTACACGGCAAACATGACGTCCAGGGAGACGGGCAACTGGCAAAATGAAGTTACTTCCATAAGGATAGGAACTAGTCACTTCAAAGGTATAGATAGCCAATAATCAGTTTACATATATGATGGAAGTTGTTACCTAGGGTAACTGAGTGAAGTGAGCATATGAGTCATGGATTCCCCTCTCTCCCTCCCTCTCCCCAACTCAAACATATCGGATCTTTTCTAACAAATGAAACAACCAAGAAAATGAATTGTCTTATTCGTGGGCAATGACTAAGTCCCTTTGGGAAGCCTTGGAAGAGGGATTTCCAGTTAATTATGATATACTTCTGTACCAATATTTTCTGGTTTTGCTCGGCCCAGTGGCGGCGCTACGGGGGGCATGAGGGGGCATTTGCCCCTCCAGATTACTTCCTTGCCCCCCAGTTGCCCCCCCCCCCAGTTTTTCTCACCATTCCCAATCAGATCTTATACTCATCCAAAATTAATTTAATCACAAAACTATGTATTGGCATTGGATTGAATAAGAAAACCTCCCGGGAACCATGATTGATAAATGCCTAATTTATATTTCACAGGCTGCCAGTTTTCATATCATGCCCATAGCCACTTCAACAGTAGGCCAGCCTGGTCAGACCAATTTTCTCTGGAATGTTTACCATCCAGCGTAAGGGAAGGGCGGGTAGGGGGTTGTTTTCCTAAATAATGTCGTTGTTTTCCTAAATATAGGAATGGAATGGAAGTGTATGTAGCCTATGTGTGTGTGTGTACTCGGTGGTACCGCGTAAATGTGAAATGGTACTCCCAAAGTAAAAAGTTGGGAACCTTGGAGTACAGTCAACCGAAAAAATAAATAATATACCTCTCTCGGGGCTTAATTTTCCACCCAGAGATATGCTAAAACCTCAGAGCTTCCGGGGCTTTTCCCCCTGGACCCCCACCGGGGTTTGCCCCTGGACCCCACCAGGGGCCCTACAGCCGGCCCCTGGACCCCAATGGCACCCGCAAGGCCTCGCGCCTTGCGCTCGGTTTCGCGCTGCGCTCGAAAGTCTGCCCCCCTAGCATTTGCCCCTGCCCTCAGTTTGCCCCCCCCCCCCAATTCTGTCAAACTGGCGCCGCCACTGGCTCGGCCTAGTCTTTCACATTTCTCGTCCCCCACCCCAGTCCGAAATTCTGGGTGTTCCTCTATATCTGTTACTGTATCGCACACTGTAACTTGACCAACACCCCCACTGAAAACAACCCTTGTGATGCCATTGGAGGCAGAATATAAGCTGACCCACAAAATTCAGGCCAAATTACCAAAATTCTGAATTCCGTCGTGCAATAGTTTCCCTTCTTGTGTGTTCCCCATCTTGTATGGGACACATAAGAAAGGCATGGGTAGGGGAAAGTGGGGGAATCCCGAACGCGGGGCAATGCCGGACACGGCGATTTCTCCACACACGGCAACCCTGCCGCTTGTCCATATGCATGGCACATTTGCTACTCCTGTACTAACGACAACTGGCCTACAAGTCAACCAATTCTTCTGATAAGTTTTGAGAAACTGTCAAAAAACTGGTAAGTGTCACTTCTGACTTTTCAACATGGGTCACATAGGATGACCTTTTAGAGTACACAGGCTTGGAATAATTCCTTTATCGATATATCTCTGTCATGTGGATGTTGTTATGCCTTGGGTCATGTGTATGTTCCAAGCCATAGGTTAGTGTTACGAACGACAGGTGGGTTGAAACCATTGTGGTACGTGTGGGGTAATGGCGAACAGTCGTCCGGCATTGCCCCATCGTGCGTATACGTAGCTAGTAATAGGTAATGCCACACAATGGAAGTGTGGTAGGCATAGGCCTCTCACGTAAGTCCAATATAGCCCTAGTGGTATATGCTGCTGTCCTCTGTAAGCGTATTGGGTACCATTGAATACTGGGTGTAGACTAATCGGCACCCACTTGCCAAATCAAACGGGCCGACTATTATGATGATACAGTAGGTCTATAATAACAAAGACGCATATCATTCCTCATAGACCATAAGCAGCATAGACTCCCTTAAAACTCCCTCCCTTCCCCTGCTCCTCTCTCGGGCTGCTGAATGCTGATATTGTACAATGTTTAGGATATGGCCGGACGGGTACTGAGGTACAGGATGGTGAATTAGTCTGCAGCAGAAAATTTGACCACGGTCTGACACGCAAACCACGTAGGCCCTAGAATCATCAGCCTGCAACAACTTATAGGGCCTATGATCTTGGAACATTTTTCTTTTTCCTACCAACAGATATGGTGCGTACGTACAAGAAGAAGACAGACAGGATGAAGTATGATACCAAAGAGTTGAACTCAGCTCTTGAGAGGATCAGGGACGGAGAAATGTCTTATGGTGAAGTGTCTAAGCGATTTGGCATTCCCAAGAGCACCCTCTACGATCAGATGAAGACCCACACAGGCCCACGAATGGGAAGACAGACTGTTCTACCAAAATCTCTGGAAGATCAACTGTGCCAGTATACACCCATCATGAGCGACATGTTTTATGGTTTGACGCCTGATGCACTGCGGTCATTAGCATATGAGCTGGCAGATAAGAACAATTTGAAGCACCCGTTCGACACAGAGAAGAGGAAAGCTGGCAAAGACTGGATGTATAATTATCTTCAACGCTATCCGCCGCTGTCGCTGAGAAACCCAGAGCCGACCAGCATGGCGAGGCCATAGGTTTTCGAAAAACCGAAGTAGATCTATTCTACAAGAATCTCGGAGACGTGCTTGCTAAACACAAATTAGTACCTTCCAGGATATGTAACTGTGACGAAACGGGGTTGTCTTCTGTTCAGAAACCCCAAGGGGGTCTTCGCACAGAAGGGGAAGAAGCAAGTCGGAAAGATTGTGAGCGGGGAACGGGGTGAGACAACCACAGTTCTGGTATGTGAGAGTGCCTCTGGGAACTATATTCCACCCATATTCATCTTCAAGAGGATCAACATGAACCCATTGTTAATGAAAGGAAGCCCCCCCAGGATCGCTCGGTGTTCCATCAAAGACCGGATGGATCAACTCACAGCTCTTCGTGAGATGGTTGTCTCACTTCATCCAAGAGTCCGGCACATTACAACAGAGTCCAGCTCTCCTCATTCTCGATAACTACAAGGCCCACATGAACATTGAGGCCTATGAACTCTGTCGGAAACATGGCGTCATCATGTTATCGCTCCCCCCTCACACTTCCCACAAGTTGCAGCCTCTTGATGTCACAGTATTCAGTTCCCTGAAGACGGCATACTATTCGGAGTGTGATCAGCATATGAAGTTGCACCCTGGTCAGAGGATAACTCAGTATGACATCGCGCATCTCTTCAATCTGGCGTACTCTAGAGTTGCCACAATGGGCAAGGCGATCAATGGCTTCGAGGCGACATGGATATATCCATTCAACCCCAACAGTTTCTCGGCAGAGGATTTTGCACCCGTAGAAGCCGTGATGAGTTTCGTTGCCAATGATGAAGCTGCGGGACCCTCGGCTGGAGGAGGCCAGCAGACTGAGGATGCAGAGCCGGCTGTTCCAGAGAGGTCGAACGACGACGAAATGGCACGCGCAGATAGTTCGGGAGGAACAGAGGAAGTTATCACTGCGCGACAAGTTTCAGAGGCTATCGTGAATGACATCCTGGATTCAGTCTGTTGCCACAATTCAGGCCAAGCCGAGTCTGCACGGCAACTTGTCCAAGAAGCCGGGAGAAAGAAGACCAATGTTAAATTCAGCGTTCTTGACGTGTCACCTCTTCGGCGTGCAACCCCCCATTCCAAAGGAACAAAGAGGAGGAAAACAGGCCACTCAACAATCCTGACAGCAACACCAGTGAAGGCTCTCCTGTTGGATAAAGCGGAAGCAAGAAAGAAGAAGGAATCTACGTCCCAGAGCAAGTCTTCAAAGACAATTAAGGGTGGTAAAGGCAAGGCTCCTGCAAAGAAATCACTGCTAAAATTACTTAATACCTCGAATCGTCGGAGCAAACCAGCTTCAATGGGGCACACGGAGCAAACAGAGGAGCAAACAGAGGAATATTTCTGTATGTTTTGTGATGAGATCTATGTTGATCCTCCAACGGAGGATTGGGTGATGTGTGACAAATGCAAAAGCTGGGCACATGAGGACTGCACCGACAAACAATCAGGCTTGGGTAATTACATCTGTGACTATTGTAAATAGTGATGATGTGATTGTCAGTATAATCACGCAGTTGGGTTTCTGCCCCCATGATAGCCCATCCAAAGAGTTGAAAACGTAACAAATGACGATGTTCAATGAGCATATCGAAGCGTGCCGTCCACTGTTACATTTGCAAGACATAGTCGCCAGTGCAACATGTGTTAAAATGTTGGATAGAGATGTTTGAGTGAGGGGGGGGGGGTGCGGGGGGTCGAACTAATAGCTCAAAATCTTACTCGTGCCACTCTTGCCATGCCATCACCTTGTTTCGCTGCAGTATTCACACCCAAAGTCTCAGATATGAGGAGTAAGTAAGTTTTATGTACTGCACATATCTTTTAACATTATTTCTACCTCTGTTCGGCATTGCCCCCAAGCCGTGGGGTAATCCCGAACGACGCCATTTTAGTTTTTTGATGGTTACGTCACACACGATAACAGTTCATACATTATAGCTTGTACACGCTTTGCTCTAATTATAAACTTGTTGCTGATATCCATTCCTAACAATCTGTTCATTTGGTTTTCTTTTAATTACTTCGTAATAAAAGGTGTTCGGCATTCCCCCACTTTCCCCTACCATGCCTGTCTCTTCAGCCGGCCTGTGACAACTTTCGTATTGTAGCACTAACCCGGACCCCGGTTGTGTGGTGAGGGCCCAGCCCGGTGAACGAGTAGAAGAGAGCCATGATTTGAGAGGTATACGGGTTGGATGACGGATGAAAACAAATGAGAACACTAACAGACCATGTTAGGTTTAGAAAATATACTTAATTGAATTCATTACCGCACTGCGGTAATGCGGAGCAAATTAAGGAATGATACTAGTTCAACAATCAAGTAAGCAGCAAGTGTGGCTAACCTAACCCATACTATGCTACCGCAGCGAACTTCATATGTCTAAATTTCCTCAGCGTAAAAATACAGCGTAATGCATAGCAGCGCAGACTGGCTGAAACTCAGCGAGCGCTGAAACGCATAGCGCTGTTCAACTCCGCTCGCGGATGAAACTCAACTACATTGAATAAGTCCATATGCAGCCCAGGAGCTGAACATCACCAACGTAGTCGAAAGTCAGTGACTGAAATAATAATAGGCAACTTTACATCATGAGCATAACATAAACTAAAGCCCCCAAAATATCGCCCATCACAAGACTGATAAAATTTCGGCAGCCTGCGTAAAAGGAGGCCTACACCCTGATCAACTGGAATAATGCCGCAGATGGCAGTACAAATTACCCTGTTATATGGTGTAAAATTTCATACAAAATAAACTAGCCATTTACTACATAGAAAGTCAGATTGACTTATTCTACGACCTTATCACAATATAGCATTTTACCCCGTATAAGTAATCCCTGTAATCCTTCTGCATTCTCTGGACAATCCGCACAATTTCCACGGCTCTAGAGCAGAAGAAAGCCGACCTTGTGCACCAGGAGCCTGCGAAAACTCCTGGAGCAAGCGCCAACTTGGCACACGCCAAAGAGTAAAGTACAGTTTTATTCAGAAGCATCGCCTTGTTTGTACTTCAATGGATGCAATTACTTAAAATGAAACACTTCAAAGTAGCGAAATCTTAACAAACGAGAAAAGTATCCGTTTTCTTGTAACATTTTATACATTATACAAGGGCATGAAGAGGTCAGTGAGTCCAGGAAAAAAACGAGTTCTAAGTAATGTGTTAATTGGTGTTAAGCTACTGCTCCTTTTGTCTGCATGTAGGGCCTATCCTAATCTATCCAGGGAGTTGTCATCAGGGAGGTGATATATATCAATGGCACTATTGGTATACTTTGGTTCCCCAATCGGACCAGCAGTGGGGGTGTTATGGCATGATAGGCCTACTGCAGATCCATCTGGGCACCATGAGTAGGTTTGACCTACATGGGTTGTACATGGACAATCTATAGAGTATTATCATTCTCAATAACCCATTTACTTATAAGAAAGTGTTTGTGAAGTATGTTTATCTTTCATGGTACGCAAGACAAGTAAAACAAAATATTGCTTCGTGCATAAGCAATCTGTTGAAAACTGAACGGATTTCCGTAAAAGTTTGGAAAGGTTAAATCAACCGATTGGGCTCAATTAGTATATATGCAAAATTATTGCAAGATACATAATGTGAATCACAACTCCCATTTGATTACTTAGGCTACCAACAAAAAGGCGATGTTTGAATGAAACCTACGGGCACATGTCAAGTGCTTAAAACTCCCACAATTTTACAAACCCTAAGACTTTTAATTACCTGTAATTAAGGATTAATTACATTTAACCTTACAAGGACGAAGTTGCAAATAATACTAAGTAATATTCATGATATAGCTTATACACTTATTTCACACAATGTAACTCATGCAACCTACTCAACAGTTTAAGTCCATTGAAGAATTTGTAGCGGTGTTATGATAGGCCTTATAGTTGCTTGGAGTCTACTGTACAAAACTTAAAGGATCTTAAGTGTGCGGCTGGGATTAAATTGCACTAACTATGCCCAGATGAAACCCATCTCGGTCCCATATGGAATAAAATGGTACAAATGTAGTCCGTCTAGCCCACATGACGCCCATCTGGGGTCCTGCATATATTCTGATTGCTGGCGGTAGGCCCTTTCCATGTAAAATGTTTGATTCATTTTTTTATGCTCATGTTCATTTTGAAACATTGCACAATTCTAATTTTATAAATGCAGTGTAAATCTAGTCGACCGAATTTCGGATAAAATCTTGCAGAATCCTGTCCGAACGGATCTTAAACGTAAGATCTGATGCATCGATCCCTAATTCAATTTCAACTGAATGTTGTGTATCATCATTCAATTCTGGATATCTTTAATTTAATTCTGAATATCTCTCTTACGATTTTATATAGCCTTCGTCTAATTCAGTTGTAGATATATTAAATTGTATTTTGGATATCTCTTATTCCATTTGGATGTCTGGAATTTAATTTGCATATTGGCTACAATTCGAATTTAAATATTTCTCATTCAATTTTGGATGTCTAATTCAATTTGGTTTGACTCCAAACAGAAGTTTGGATATCTCTTATTCATTTTGGAGAGTCTAATTCGGTTTTGAATCTGTCGAGCCGACAATTTAATTTGAAACTTTTTCATTCTTTTTTTTTTTTTTGAACATCTAATTGAAATAACTAGTTAATTTTGGATATTTCTAATTTTGGAGCAAGTTGTAGCCTGATCTTATAATTCGAGATATCTACAGTTGTTTTCTTGATATCTTTAATATTGAAAAATCTTCAATTAAAGATACATGTATCTCAATTGTGGACATCACAAATGTATTGAAGATATTTCAATTTGTTAAAAAGTATCGTCAATTATAATTGCAGATATTCAACTTAGGCCAATTGTGGAATAAATGTTACTGGCGTTCAAACGACAACTATGCCAGCCGTAATTCAGCATAATGCGTGGTGCATAAAACTAGAATTGTATTCTGGTCACCATGATGAAATAACCTCCGGTGAAAATCGATATGTCCGTCTGGCGGAATATTTGAACAAGATTTAAAATACTCCCGGGGTGATGCTGAAAGTGATGTGGGCTGAATGTAGCAAGATCTGGGCGAGAGAAATTAAAGTGCTGGAATGAGAGGATGATAACCAAAACGATGGTATAGGCGAACATACGTTTTGCCTTAGGCAGGTAGCGTACTAACATAACAACATTACTTAGTTAGGCCTAAGCGTTAATCGTGTGCACCATCTGCTAGTAGTAGTACTAGTAGTAATAACAACTGCTAGTGCTACTAGCCTAGCCTAACAAGTAAGGTGCATAACACTCAGTGAAAACTACAGTTACACAAGTCTTTATGAACCTTGCTAACTGTTAACTCTAATTCAATGACTGATGGGCTCTAATTTAGAATCAGTGACCACTTGTCAAGGTTATTGATGATGGTTAGGATTAAGTATTTGATGATAATAAACCAAGCTGAAGGTGTAAAATTAAAAAGCTACTATATGCCTAGCTTAAACCTAAATAACCACCAATCACGGTTAAAATTGAGAGTTAGGGTTAAGTTGAGGGTGGAATTAGGCAAAAACAAGGATTGTAGCAAGAATACCTCACTTCCGGTCACTGATTCTAAATTAGGCTAGTACCGATTGATGTTACTTCCTTTAGACGAAAAAATTATTTACAATACTGTATGTATTACATGTATGGCAATGACACTACATGTCTGGACATCTGAATTTGTTACCATCTGTATTGTGCCTCCTTTACCATTAATCTTGATTTGAAATTTGATACATGCTGACCTAGTTTCCACATGGAATATGTGAAGAATTAGCCAAAGCATGATATTCCTATGAAAGTTGTAATTTAAGAACTATAAATCAGGCCTTGAGTTTAATATTTTCCGGGTGTGCTACAAATCACACTTCTCAGGAAATTAAGGAGTGTGGTAGGTGTGCTGTTTTATAAAACTTTCATAGATTGCCTGTGTTTCCATTTCTCTTCTAGGCGTAGGTGTGCAAAAAATGGCTCTTCTCACAGTGATTTTAAGTGAGTGATGGTGTGTGATTGCACTCGCACACCTCAGAATTCAAGGTCTGATAAATTTGACCTCTCAAGTAGGCATGTAACTGTTGCATACCTTCTGTTCCTGTTACATTTTCTAGACCACAATTTTACCATAACATAAAGACGGTACTAAAAGGTTATTACAGTGACGCCAAGAAGTAATTGATGACATGCAGTTGCACTCCAAAAATTTACAGCAACTTGTGCATCAATGTCCATTGTTAGGAAATGCCCATCTGTGCAGTTCTACGTCTACAATGGTTAGGATAAATCCCTTCTGTGAACAATTACAAACAATGACAAAAAGAAGAATGAATTAACTGCAGCCAAAATTTGCAAAGAGAAGAGTGTTTTGTATTTCTTAACAAAGTTGTCTGAAGCTTTTGAACTTGTCTGCATTGTGTGATTAGTATGATACTTCACATTATCATGCACTGTTAGGCCAGCGCTATGCAAAGTTGAGATTTCATTCTGTTGATGTTTGGCAAAGGAGACAACAAATGAAACATTACTGAAGTTTGTAAACCGGTCAAAAGTTAGAGGTGACTTTCGTCTGTTTTTTTTTTTTTTTCGATCCAACTTTCAGCATCATAATAATCACAGTTTGTATGATTTAAAACGTGGCTGATAAAATCTACAGCAAAGCCGTCAAAACGAAAAGTATCATTGTGCGGTACATAATATACTGCAACCGTCTGGTAACAATTCCGTGGTACGGCATAGGGAAAATAGAATAAAAAGTCTGCAGTCTACTTAATTAGCCAAAAAGCTCTTCTGTATGGCAGGGCCACCGATTTTCTGTCGAAGAAAAATGGAAATTGAACTTTGAACGACAGAAATTCACAAAATTTACCAAATTTAGAGAAACTTTCTAAAAATGACAGAAGAAAAGTAAAAGTACATGGTTTACAGTTTTAAATTTCCTACATAAACTCGAGCAAGTGCAACACAAAAATCAGCCCCAGCAGACGCTGGCCAACAACACCTGATTGAATCAACCGAGCATTCCCCATGAGCTGACTACGGTATGCCTACCCCTCAAAAACTCAAGTAGGGTTAGTCACTAACGCTAATGCTACTGCTGCCTCAAGGGAGACATCACAGGAGGTGGAATTACAGCACATGCTGGCATGATCATTGGACTAGCAAGCAATGGTTGTTACTGTTTGTTTTCTCCCAAATACAGTCTAATGCAGGAGTGTGCAACATTTTCAAAAATTGGACCAAATCATGTTGCTGTAACCCTTTGAAGAGCCACAGTTGAACAGAAAGGAGAATATCAGATGTCTTACATTCATCCCCATTCAACAGCCCCTTCCCCACCCATGTTACTCAGCATAGGTGAATGCATACTTTTTTGCCCATTTTTCTTCAGATGCTGGGAAAGCCATGTTTGTTGAACGGTATGAATGAATGATGCTCGACAATTGTGAGATTCATGATAAGCCTGTTTTAGATCAACCAACGACCTACAGATCTGTTTACAGTGTAGAAAATTTAGTGACATAAAATTCATCACATTTTATCTAGAGTACCCTCATTTTACAGAATGGATTTGGTGATTGTTTCACTCTTTTCTTGACTGATATTCTGAAATCTAGAAGTCACAATTAGGTTGGGGTCAAATGACAAAGCAACGTCCGCAAATACTGTAGGACAGAATGTTAAGTAGGCTGCATAGAAGGAGGCAGGTCACCCATTCCTGGTCTACTGAACATGCAGTACGTAACTTGATTTCTACTGTGGATAATTGTTTCAAATTGTCAAGAGCTGCTTTGCTTTCATAGAACTTACATGTACAAATACTATAACTCTTTCAGTTTTTCTCTGTCAGTCTGAGTCTTAATGTATTAGAGGTTGTGTAACATGAAAATCACATTTTGGAGTGTTGGGTGCATTAAGCATTGAAAATACTAAAAATTAGGGTTGGGCAGTACCAGGAAAATCAGTACCAGTATTCACAGCACATCACCTTGACGTGCTAAAAACAAAAGGTTCTGTGCCTTGTTCAATATGATTAAAAACAACAGGTTCTGTGCCCTACAGTTTATGCTGTGGTAGTATTGCAGTTACTTGTATTCTTGTCTTCATGTAAATTCATTGACAAAAAAAACCATCAAACAGGTAGGTAAAAAGTTCTGTTTGGGCAGCTTCAACAGGGTTTGAGAGCAGTGCTGTATACAGCACTAAATCAGCCAACAGCTTTTTGCCAATGGAATCATGCGTCAACATACCCAGTTGCCATTTGCGCCCTTGAAATTCCTAAGTCAGGTGATCTGATTACTGTACATTACCTACAAATTATTTCATCACATAAGATGGATGGAAACTTGTCTTGCTTAATTGTACTTTCTCCTGAAATACAAACAAATTTACTGTCATTGCCGCTTACATACTGTACACAACCAATGTAACTTTTATGATACAAGCACACAACAGTATGTGCATTGTGTAGTACTGCTGTTGGAAGCGAGCTGTACTATTTCAACTGGAAATTTTCACCTGTTGGTCGCCTCCTCAGTTTCAAGCTGAGCAAGCTGTCTATGCCCCGCCCTAAAGACCTTGGTGTCAAATGACTGACAGCCTTGAAGTGAAAGATTTTGTGTACAAGTTTGTAGATCGATTCATGGACTTCCTGCGATTTTCAACAGTGGATCAGGAGTTTAAATTGCTACTGGCAGGCAGGACTTATGTTCATAATTAGATGTAAGGCCAGGATCGTTCCTTATGATCATGAATCACGGAAATTCCCGATCCAACTTACAGTATGCACTGATGGAAATGAGGTTTTCATAGTTAATGGCGTCAATTCAGTGACGTTAAAGTGCCCCCACTTGTCGCAATTCATAGCATAATTAGTGCGGGAAATCTTCTCTTCCATGGAGTGTGCCTGCCTGCCTGTTGTCATAGTCAGGGTTTGCCAGTTTGTCATTTTAAATGCCAATTTTGAGGTTTCTGTGTTCTGTACCTACTGTACAGTAGAGGTTTGTTTTCGTGATATATTGAAGTGAAAAGTTTTAAAATGGATCTGGAATTTTTTTTTGTCGGTTTTTACACTGATATGTAAACTTAATATAACACTACATTCGAAAAAGAAATCTTTGTTCATTTGTTGGAGGTGGTACTGGTACCAAGAATTTCCCCCAGTACCGGTACTCGCAGAAAAATGTTTTCCTCCAACACTGCAAGTACCGGTACTGCGAATACCAGTGCTGACTCGGGTACTGGGATGCCGCCCAACGTTATTAAAAATAGCCACAAATTTCATCAAAATCCATCAAAGACTTACCAATTTACAGGAAAATAAGTGTCTCGCAGCTGTATCATGAACAAACGTTGACTACTGTAAGTACTGTACAGTATGCAACTTTGTGACGTCAAGAGATGGACTCTTACGATACAGTATGTCTTATGTTTATCCTTTGTTTTTGTACAGGTAGCCTTTATTTCAAAGACATTTGAGAATTTTATATGCCTGGAGGATTTTCTTTTGGATGCATGTACAGTATTTTCTTCTTAAAAATTTCAATATAACTTACTGTACCAATGTGAAACTCAGTAATTACTGTAAGTAATCATTGGAACTAAATATACAGGCTTATCAAAAGAAATACTGACACTGTGCAACACTCCACGTCATCTGTTGCATTCTTCTCAATCTTTGAAAAGTTGTATCTCAAAAACAGTAAAAGATACAGTAAACGAAATTCCAACGGATTTCCACTTAGGGTTTTAGTTTGCAACTTTTGAATGAAGGGTTCTCTTTCTAGAAGCATGTCCCACAACCTTCAACAAATTTCAAACTTCTACAGTACTTGTTTTCTTCTTTTTTTTCTTTTTTCTTGGTAGAGTAGGAAAGTCCCTTGTGTTGAATTTGCTGAAAACATGATTTTCATTTGCTCCACCAGTAGAAGATGCCAATCCTTGGGAAACAAAGGAATGCACCAAACTTTACCAAACATTCTCATAGGAGATCTCATAAGAAGCAGAGGAATGTTGGAAGTAAGAAGCGGTGGGAGCATTATGAAGGTGAGAATGTTGGTCCAGGCAATGTTCTTTATATTTCTGGTTGATTATGACCAAAGATCTAGTTTGCTGGTGGCATTATCATCAGTTGTATGACTGACAGAGTCCAAAAGTGAATCATTTTTAAGCCCAAATGACTAGAACCTTGCTGATTTGAGGTGATTAATGAATGCCTTGATTTTTGTAATAATCAATCCACATTTGCGAGAGTTTGTTAAGTTTGAAAAGAAACTGTACTTGTTCATCTTGTGCTGCCTGATCACCCTTGGCAAGATCCAGGGTTAAGTCCCAGGGGTTCACCTGGGTGACAAACTCAAATGGCCAAAGGTCAGTTGAATGGTTCTGAGGAGTGTCCTTGGGGGATGGATGAACAAATTCAGTGGTGCCAGGTCACTTATATAGTGCTGTGCTCTTCTGCAAATTACAGTATGTAATCAACAGATTGTCTTGTTCAGGCCTTAGGTAACGGTAAAGGCCTGATCACAATAGCACATTTCAACACACTATTCAATTTCCATTTTCCAATTGAAATGGCACTACTTAAAGTGTCATTTTTGTGATGGATGCAAAATAGCAACTTGAAAATGCTACAGTAACAGTAACTGGCCATAAAAATTTCTTCACAATACATGAAACAACATCTGACGATTTCTTTCCCAGTGGTACAAAGTCAAAATGTCATTTCCAACCAAGTCATTGGTCTTAGCTTTTGTAAGATGTGTCCATTTTAAATGCATATAAAATTAAGTATTCTATCACTTAAAACATTTTTATCATTGCAATATTTTTCTCTGACATGTCATTTACAGCAGTTACTGTAGCTTGCCGGGATTATTACAGCAATCAGCACTCTGCAGATTTAGAAAAGTTGCATTGCCTATGTGTGTTTGTGTGCATGCAGTTTTGCTTTTGCAGTTTGTCAAATGACCTTTTTGCTTTATTATGCATATTGGCTGTGTTTGCTTGATCATCTACTCTAACGAGGGAAGTCTTCAGACTTAAAAGATTATTTAATGTAAAAACCCAGTACTCAATCTGTTCTTCAAGTTCTATTCAATATTGTGGGCAAAAAAACCTTGTGAAGGACAAATTTGAGAGATCACTTTTTTTTTTTGGGGGGGGGGAGGCAATACTGTAGTCATCATTGCACTGTGGTGGTTCAAGAGTCAGAAATTGGAATAGCTTCCTAGTCCAGGTTTTAGGTGACCTCTCCTTCCCATGAAGAATATTGGAAACACTAAATATTTCTTTCTGTGTTACAGGTTCTAGTTTTGGTGGAAGGTCCTTAAATGAAAGAGGCAGTGACTCTCAAAATGAAGGGACTTTGCAGGTTTGTATCGTTTGGTGAGGTTTACCAGACTGATTTAGCATGATTGGTTTAAAAGTTGTACACAGTTAAAGAGAATTTGTAGTTGTAACATACATATTGCAAACATTTTTGCACTTTCTTCTTCAAAATCAGGTATGGGTATATCTCCTCCACAAATCTGTGGTAAAAAGGATCAACAAATTACAAATTCAGTCAGAAAGTGCCCCAATAGACAGAAAAAAAAAAATTCAAATTTTGAATTTTTCTAGTATGTTGACATCCTACACATACAGTGGTATTTCATGCATATGTTATTTAATGTATGCCTCTCTACAGCTTTGAACATGGAATGTACAGTCAAAGGTTATCTGTGTTTACTTGCAGAGTTAAGGTAAAACATTTAGAAAAAGAATAAACCCTGAAGAGCAAAAAATTAACAAAATATAATTTGTGTCTGTCTATACTTTCTTATGTTTTTTTACTTTAGGGTTCAATGACATCACACTGTTAGTAATATGATTGCGGCAATGGAAAATTCTCGAGTATAATTTCATGACGTTCCTATCACAGAAAGGGCTGGAAGTACTGTACATTTACCTTCACTAGAAAAAGTTACATTCATTTGCTTGAGTTCATATCGAAGTCAAAATGACAAAGAAATTGGGGTGATGGCTTCATCACTTGACTGGAAATTTTCCCAAATGTTCCTCAAATTCAAACAAAAAGTAGTGAACTCTAAAAAAAAGATGGAGACAAAATTCAACCTACCCTCCCTGGTTGTCAGTGTAGTTGATGGCACTGTTTTGTGCTTTTTCCTCTCCGTTTAAATTTTTTTCAAAATTTTTGTAATACTGTACAATGATTTGTATGTACTGAGAGTGTGATTTGAAAAAAATTTCAACGTGTTTTATTTTACTGATACAGCACAGTACTTTTGAAACCGATTTACTGTTAAAACTAAATCAGAGAATTGCTGTTTACAACTTGACAGGGTTAATGAAATTCAAGGCTTGAACTTCATTTGATGCCTCTAGTACATTGTTAAAGAGAGAAATTGTATTGTCAGAAGTGAGCCACACTCCTACTGAATACTTGAGGGGAAATGCTTGTAATATCAACTGTATACTTTTCTGTTTTTCCTTTAAGAGATACAAAATTATGATATGGAAACTATTAGCGAAATTCTTTACCCCGCAAGAAGAATGAAATATAGAATGAAACTATTGCAAAGTGTTCATAAAGTAATTTGCAATTGTGTGCTTCGACAATCATTGTACATCAAAAGGAAATTTGAGTTTGGAGATAAGGGCATAATTGAGGAAATAATTGTAAACAGGAAAGCATGGGATATCAATATAGACCTTGTTCTAAATGGAGTATCAGTACTGATTATCTCAAAAGCTGTAACCATGTCATCATGGGCAAAACACATGGACATTGTGCTGTCAGTATGTCCAGATGATGGTCGCCAATGGGCTGACCGTGTTTAGATCAATCCAGTAAAGGAAGTCCACATAAAATTCATTACGGCTGACATCATCACGGTGTACTCCACAGACTTTCAAGGGGGGGGGGGGGCAGTTGTGTGTGAAATGGGACTGCAAGGTACGGATATGAGGTGAGGGGATGGTGCTCTATGGTTGTACTTTAATAGAGACAATTTTTTGTTCTATTTGGAATGGCAGTTCCTGCAGCCTTATTGTCAAATTTCCTTTGGTTGAGCTGAGCTTTGTAGTGGGATGGGACTTTAAGGGGGCAAGTCACTATTTCAGGGGAAGTTATTGTTACTTTGGGTAGAGCCAGCCACAAATCTCCTGTAAAGAATACTGCATTAATATACATGTGTGCAAAAAGTAGCATTTTGCACTCTCCTTTACTACAAAACTCTAATTAGCTATTCACTTTACAGGTAACCTCCCATATTCTGTCTTTAAGCATTGCAGGTGACTCTCACTTACTCAACAGTCCACTCAGTTTGTGTAGAAATCAGGTTTGGCTTCTTCACTGTACTATAGTTCTCAAAAAGATAATTTGCAATTGTAACAAGTCAGATTCTAGAACAGGATTATGTTCAAGTTAAATTTGTATTTCTTTATCATGTTTTAATTTCCTTGATTCTCTGGTTGCCCCCCTGTTTTATTTCTCCCTGTTCCTCCACCAGGGGTGTTAACAGAAAAAAATGTTCAAAGAATGAATGAGGAGGGCAGGCTCATGACAAAAGGAAAGTGTTGTATTCAGAAAACTATAGTAAGACATCAATTGCTGGAGTTGTCATGGGTAACCACGGTACCCACAAGGTATCTAACTACCTGGATCCAAAATCCCTACCTGGTTTCTTCACAAAGTGATGAAGGACAACCACTGTGTGAACGCACTCTGACAGATTGCCAACATTCTTCTCGTTTACACAGCAAATGGTTCAGAACTGAATTTTCCTATCTCAGGAGAATCAGTGGTTCTGTTAATGAGTTCAGTAGGTGTAGGCAGGTATGTAGCACTCTAGTGAGATTTCTTGTGGCGTGTGGTACTGTGGATATGCCATTGTTAACGATTTATCCCACATTTTGGTTGGGTAACTAGATAGTGGTACTCGACAGGTATGAGGAAAAAATTACCCAGTTCCAGTTTTTTGGGAATCGATGAAAACGCTATCAGTCCTGATCTCAGATCTAGAAATGGCAAATTAACAGCAGACAGTATTTCATTGCCAGTCACAGAACAAGTAGATATTTAATAACTTCTTGTTAACCGATGTTTGGGTTCACATTCGATATATTTGTGGCATAGTGAAAGAAAGGTCAAGTAATCTATTGTCTGCTTGTTGTCTTTTATGAATCTACGGACCAGTTGAAGGCAGAGAATTGGTCAGTAAATTTTCGCAATAGTTGAAAGCAAATGGCAAAGATTTAGTAAAATAACAAATGCATTCTTTCTAAACAAAGGTGGAGTTTATTTTGTTTTTGAGTAGCACCATACTGAAATAAATATGAAAGAATATATTTTATGTGAAGATGAAAGATACATCATGAATACAAAAAAACAAGAAAAAATAAGAAAATTTGTAGAAAATATAAAAGAAAGGCCACATTAATAGTACTTCTATGGGATGAATATTTAAGACAAAAACAAATTAACCACAGGTGCATTTGTAGCTTGAAGGAACACTTCTTTACGAAAAATTACTAAATGGCTTAGGAGTAGGCAACCAGTGTAGAAGGAGAAAGTCATGGAATGGAATATTATAAAGTAGAAGAGACATTTGTGCTGCTCCTTCCCTTTTGTTACAGTTGGTGTGGAATTAGTCATGTCATGAATGCCCAATCAGTTCCACCCTTAACAGCTTTTGAAGGACAATGGTAAATTCCTACATGCATCCCTTGTTTATCATGCATACATACCACCCCTTGTTCTCCATACATTTACCTGTTGTGCCTCATACACCCACACCCCTTGTTCTTCACACATATTCGTGATTCCAAGATAAGGTTACAGACAATGTTTTTGTTGGATCACATGTGTCCCATAAGGGAGAATAAATGTACAACAAAATCATGCAGATTTTTTAGGCTTGCCAAAGAAGCACAGTTTCAGAGTTCTTAAGATGGAAATATCTCCTACACATAATATTACGTACTCCAAGAAAACTACCAAAAACAGAACTTGACACAACATCTTGCAGCTGCAATAATTATTTCTTCTTTCACAAAATTGCATGTTGTCGTACCTCTTGCTGGGTGTAACTAAACAACTTCCTAAATCTATCGCGCTGAAAAACATCCTGATGGCCATTCCACATTACGCACAATGCGATGTGATGAAAAAAGTTGAAATAATGTCGTTACTTAGTCCTTTTACACTTAGAGCCATACGCCGCAGAGTGATGGAAAAATTTCATTTTTGTTGCTTTTTTTTTTTCTTGTGAGCAATTGCTGCCACCTGCAGTACCATGTAATTATCCAGTATCCAAGTTATCCAGTGTACATTAGAATTACAGCAGTACTATCTGCTGATTTTTTTTTTCCCTCTTTGAAACAAGAAAACAAGGTTTTCTTTCTTTTACTTGAAAGTTGTGAGTGCCTAAGTGTAATTAACGAAGTCTCGAAACTCCTGATAAGTATTTCTTTGCTTTTACACCTTCTGAGGCCTAAAACATCTGTCTTTTGCACTGGAATGGCAAAGCAATACGGAACAAGATCAATGAAAAGGTGATGACAAAAGTGTTGTTAGGCATAAATTAGCACTTCTACCACATACCTCATATTACACTACACCACTCACTGTATTTTTATCACTCTGTGCTCAGTCAATATCTTGATAAATTCATCCTCAAGCAGCAGTATCTGTATTTTTTCTAAAGATACGTTGCTCCTTGCTCATCTCATGTCTATAGTGAAATCATTGTAAAGTCCTCTGGTGAAGGACAGTGTCATTTACAATTACAAAGGACGAAACCACTGGGTTCGCATTGCAATTTGTGACCGTTGAAGGCCCAGTTGCAGAACACTTTTCTGTATATTCTCAAGATACATGTGCCATCTCACATTGCAGATATAGCACATGAAGTAACCATGGAAACTACTTCCAAGCACTCTTTTGTTTGATTCTCAAGATATTTGGTCAGAATTATATCAGAACCAAATAATGCACACATGTGATAATCACTCAATCCAGTACAGTACCTCAGAACACTATTTTCTGTCTATTTCAAGATACTTGGCCCCAATAATTGCATAACCAGATAAAGCATACATGTGATAATCACCCAGTGTAGTAATCCTGAAACTATGGAACCTTGGGACATTATTTTCTGTCTATTTTCAAGATATTTGGTGCCAATTTTTTTGTAACAATAGCACACATGATAATCGCTATAGAGTGCAGTAACTTTGGAAATTCCTCAAACACTCTTTTGTTTGATTCTCAAGGTACATATGGCCAGATTCATCTCTCAACCAGATACAGCACACATTTGGTAATCACTACCTGCACTAATCTTAGGGACTGCAGTACCTTGGAACACTATTTTCTGTCTATTCTACTGTAAAGACATGTAGCGTTCGTCGTCATATCAATGACTTATACGATAATCACAAGGTGCAGCAGTGTTGAAAAACCTCTAAAAACTACTTTCTGCATAAATTCACTCGATGCATACTCTGAAATTCACAAGATGCATTACCTATGCATGATCTTTTTAAGTAATGAGTGAGAAATGTTTGTGAAGGTTCTTTCATATAATGACTGCACACCCTACCCTCTGATTTCCAAATGAAACAAATTACTGTAGATATCTGTAGACAATACATTCATTAAAGATTCATTCCTATCCTATAGCTGCGGTGCTTTTACATTCATCACTACCTCAAAGTGCAACAAATCATCCTGAATATTCTCATCTTCCGAGTCATTGACGTAAACTACTCGTTGTTCGGTGACGTACTTATACCACATTTTTGATTCCTTGCCGAAGGCGGGCAAGGAATCTTTGCGATGGTGATTCGGTGTATGTGCGTGCGTATGTGTGTGTGTGTATGTATGTGTGTGAGCAAAATCTTGTGAACACTCTAGCTTTTGAAGGGAAAGTGCAAGGTGGGTCAAAGTTGGTGTGTTGATAGAACATATGAAGATCTCGGCTGTGATTGTTTTCGGTGAAGGTCAAAGGTCATCTGAGGTCACCATCAGGCAGAATGTGTACAAACTATGTTTGCAGTATCTCAGAAACGACAAGTTGCATCATTTTCAAACTTGGGTGGTATGTACTGCCCTGTAAGTAAGTGAGATTGTGAGGATATTCTTGTAGGTCAAAGGTCATCTGGGGTCATCAGAAGTCATAATGTGAAAAGCTTGTGAACACTCTATCTTTTGAAGGGAATGTGCAGGAGAGTCCAAAGTCAGTGTGTGGGGAGGACATTTAATGATCTTGACTGGGATTGATTTTGGTGGATGCCAAAGGTCACCAGAGGTCATCTGCAGACAGACTATAGACAAAACATGTTTGCAGTACCTCATGAACTGCACATTGCACAAACTTTGACCTTCGAGGGTATGTAGGACTTTCTAAGTAAATAAGGTGAAGGTGTGTCTTGTGATCAGAGGTCATGTGGGGTCATCAAAGGTCGTAACATGAAAAAAACTTGTAAACACACTATTTACAAAGGAGGAGATAATTTCAGTATTTACATAGGGGAGACAATTTCACACTTTAAAGTTGTTCTTTTTAGATGGAGTATATAAATATGATTACTGGTTTAAGTTTTGATGTGGGTCAAAGGTCATCTGAGGTCCTTGAGTACAAAGTGTTAAGACCTTTGCTGATGTTTCTCTCCTTCTGTCTTTTCCTATGGGTGGAAGGTATTTGAGCTCCCTTCCAAGCAAAGACTAGTAGCAATGCTTGCACACTTAGGAAGTTCCAATTTGAAAACTTTTACCTGTCAGTTAGGTAATAAAGTGTAGTTGCTGTACTAATTTCACAAGTCTTTGACATATAATGATGAAACTACATCTATGGATCTTCAGCTGGCATCATGCTGGTTTCTGATAAAATACTGTATGTCTGAAAGCATCTGTAAAGTATATAAAAGCCCAATTTGGTTAATTAAGTTCAGCAGGTACAATACACCTTTGAGTTTCTATTTAGTCCCCAATTCAGCTGTACAGTATTTGGTATCATGCTTCTTTTATTTATTACTCTTGTTTTGACAGTTAAAAGTGCTCACTTAGTTTTCAAAGCCATAATTGGCTTTTAATTCCATCTGAGACATTTGTTTGGTCTGAAAATGGTGATTGACCAATGACCTCTGTGGAAAATGGGAGAAAGGTTGACCGTTATCTTTCCCAGAGGAATCATCGTCTGAGATACAGCGCTCCTTCTGTCATCAAACAATGTAGAAAAGATTTGTTTTCTGAAGTGGAGACAGTTGCATATGGAAGATTTCTGTTAGGGAAAAGTCTTATTGTGTAATAGAGATAAATAAGTTATTACTTGGTCATATGATGGGGTAGATTGAGGAGTTTATGTAGTTTATATAATTGGCAGTCATTTCAACTGTCATATGAGTATATCTCTTGTTCCTGGGAAATTTGTACTGTACCTAGGCTACCACTGTGCAGACTGGAGAATTCTTGGCCACCAGTGTTATCTTACTGTGCATTACATGCATACAGCAGGTATTGGAAAATGGTGTGCAGTATTAATGGCGTCATCTGGTATATCCTGTGGTTACTACAGTAAACTGCAACTTGAAAAAAAATTGCTGGAAGTGCATGTATTAGTGGCAAGGAATCACTAAGCCTCTTGGCTTTCTTGTTTCATCAGCAGAGAGTTCTCTGATTGGCAGAATCTCACCAAACTTTTCATTACTTCTCTTCACAAACTTGAGATCAATTTCAGTCGGGGTGCTGCTGCATGCATTATAATAGGTCGGAATCGAAAGGAGCAGTCGCTTTACCTTGGCCTCTACAACTTCAACATCTTCATCTCTTAGAAATCGTGACGTGTCTAATTCCTTTTCAAGCTTATCAGCTTTGCCTAAAACATTTTCACATTTCGTATCTGCTGTGAATTGTCCTCATAAACTTGCACCTCTTCTCCGATAAAGCTGCCTTCTTGCGTATTTCACTGAGGAGCCTGGCTGCAGTTCTGTCAACTCGACTGTGTTCCTGAGAGCGATACTGTTTTACTGCGTTCTCCAAGGTGGTTCGTTCCATTGCTAGACGGGTTTCTGCATTGTCAATAGTATCCTTGATGCGTTGGAGTACTCCCTCTAGTTCGATGAAATCTTCTTTCAGAAGCTGGATGTTTACCCTTTGTACACTAGTCTAGCAATATCGTCTATGCTAACAATATTATGCTTTCCAAACTTATGACGGGCAAGCATACACTTAGCACAGACAGTTTCTTTACACACTATGCAGTATAATTCCACAAGTGACTTGTGCTGAGGGCATAACCTTCCTTGTTTCGACTCTTCGACAACACCATTGCTAGAATCTTGTGTTTGTTCAATCAGGCTCATCAGTTCAAAATTAGTTGGAAGGTCTTCTACCCCACCCGACTTTGGAAGCAAGATCTTTCTGCGACATTTTGGGCAATTTAGTTCGCCCCTACCCTTGGTGATTGTTTCAATACATTCTGAACAAAAGGTATGACCACAAGACAGGACTTTTGGTACTTTGTACTCTTCAAAACACACAGAGCATGTGTGGATAAAGTTTACTCCACCTTCTGCCATTTCGGCTTTTTCTGTCAAAAAACAAAGGAAGAAAAAAAATCTCATTTGTGAAGATTTTCAAGATGGTGTGTAGAGAAGGAGAAGGGGCTGTACATTTCCAAGGATATTGCACAAGGACAATGCAGGCAATAACATTCCCTTTACACCAGGGTTTCCCCTTGGTTTTTCGGAGTATGAGGGGGTGAGGGCGAATTACTTAACGCCTCCATGAATTTTGGGTTCGAATCCTTACTTAGGTTCTTCAAGAATGGGAGATTCTAGAAATTTGACCATGATACAAACATGTGAGGCAGTAATTACAGCATTTTTTGGCAAGGCAGTCTTAAAAAGTCATGAGGCGGCCGCCTCCGCAAATAAGTACCAAGGGAAACCCTGCTTTACACTGAAAAGGGGGAGTGTTATTACGTGCATTGTCCTTGTAGTTTTCAGATCTATTACATATATTGGAAATCTTTTTGGACTGGAAGGCCACGGTTTTGTTTTACCAAGTTGTATCCACCATGATTTCAATTACTTGTGAAGTGACACCAGAACTGTCATTCTTCAGGGATAAGAAATCTGGAGTCACTATTATAGTACAGGGCTGCAATATGACCTCTAATTGACACATCTCCAAGTGTGACTGGAGCAATTTCTATAACAAAGTTACCACAGTCAAACCCAACATATTTAAAGACAAAAACTCATCACCCCAGACAGTTTCAGTTCTCCCAACCTCTTAACTCTGCTCTGTCCCACAGTCTATCCAAAATTCCTCCACTTGCTATGTCAAAGAGTAAAAGAGTCGCAATTTGCTATCCAGAAGCCAAAAATATAGCTCGGGTGATGAGTTACTACCTTTTACCATATGCAGAGTGATGTAGCCATACTACTGAGTAAGATCACATTACTGTGACCAAACATACACCTTTATGACACCATTCACCCCTCCACAACAATGATCCACATGCTACATAAAAGTAAACATAATGCACCAGTTTATCAATTGTGAGATCAACATGTTGGCTAAAAGCAGATGCATGAATGTCCAGCACTACTGTACATGTGTGTAAAACCTCACTCACATCTGCTGATGCTCCCCTGCAGCTTGCTATGACCCCCCCCCCCCCCACACTTTGCAAGAGAGTAGCAGCTCTCACTGAACTGTATTGACAACAGTGAGGCTTATTATACTGAAGATCAAGCCTTTTGTTTTAACACTAAGTTAGGACGGCTAATGCCTATGCCTAACATAGCCCTTCTTTATAGCAACAAATAACCATCCCACATTACAACGTGTCATTCAGCACAGCCCTCTAACAGGGCTGTGCGTTATGTTACATGGCCTAAGCTCATTTAACTCCACAGCCCATGCGCCGCTATCAGTATCACAAAGTTTTAGCCCATTAGCCAACACTCACCAGGGTTCTTACAGATAGCTGTCACGTTCACAATCACATTTATGTTTTCTTACCAAACTTCACACAAACAATCTCTCCATCTTTTGGCATAAGCTTTTACCAAAATCATATGGGAAAAATGAATGAATTTTGACTCGACAAGCTGAACGTAACACTAAGTGAGTGTGCAGCTGTACGTCCTACATCGTAAGCCATCAAGTAAATGAATGATGCTGAATTTCCATATGCTTCAAATTGTCACCAAGAACAGTTCTATGGATAATCTTATAGCCTAGTTGAGATGTACTTCCGTATCCCTTAATTAGCGAAAGTAGACTACTACATGAATCGTTTTTGCCGCATTTGGGAGCATTTAGTAGCCAAACTTAATTGGGTTAAAAGTTTGTTTGCACTGCAAGGGCTGTAACTGAGTGTGATTGTGAGGGGGACAAAATGCCCAGCCCAGTTCCCAGTCTGCATTTCATGCACTCAGAACTGAAGATCTTCGGCGTGGAATTGGCATTTTCCTTATGTTTTCTATTGTTTTTTTGGAAAAACTTCGGCGTGGTCCTGACATGGAATGCACTTTGGCCCAGTTCAAGGGCTACATTCAGCTCCGTTACGGTGCAAGCAACAGCAAAGAGGAGAGGGAAAAAACAACATTTAGACTGATAGCATAAGTGATAGTAGACTAGCCTGGGCTTAACTGGTTACACTGAAGTAAGCCGAACCCCAGCCACTTTGTTCTAACCCCAAGTGATAGTAATAACAACACTTAACGTTAAGCCTAAGCCAGTATGCGATATGTGTCATTGTGTGGCTCGTAACTGCCTCGGTTCTCAACTGACATGTGACTTGTGATCATCATTTCATAGGAACCACATTGTGCTAGCAATGCACGTACCAATTAATAAAACTCTGAACAACCCGAAAACTTGTTTATTCTTATGCAATGGTGTCTGACATCAAACGGAAGGGTTTCAATTGTAGAAATGCCAACTTATTCAAGCGGTGAATGCTGGTGCTGCGTCGGTTTCCACCTGCAGGCTGCACTGATCGTATCTCGCTACTAGTGCACAGTGCTAGTGCATGCAGGTTGATGCATGGGTTGATGAGATAAGGAGTTCCCCTGCCCTTTCTGTTATTTTTGCGCTACGGAAGTCCAAAACCCAGTCGTTAGGCACCATAATTTTTTAATCAATAATTACAGATTATTTCTTTTATTACAGATTATTTAAACTGATTATTTTTTTTCTACAGATTCAGCTGTAGTTCTGTGGTTTCAAATTAATTTTGTGGCACTGTTCGGCTTTCGCAATGTGTGAATCACATCTGAAAGCTGATACGGCCGGCCATGGCGGGATATATCAGAAACTTTTGCAGAGCGCGCCTAGCCTGAGGAGCGCTCAGGTTCTCGAAAACGCTGGCGCTCTGTATCTATGAACGATAGGGCTCGTATAGGAACCCCAATGACCAATGTGATTTATTGACAATCTCTGCCCCGAGACAAGTCGGTCCAGGGACAACTCGGCCCTAGGGCATCTAGGCTAAGTTAATTGAAATAGTCGTAGGTATAAGGAGACAAGTTTAACTATAGGTATTCACAACCATTAATTGAAAAGTCTGGTATGGATTTTTAAAGAATTCATAGCCTTTATTTATATATTTATAATTTAGGCTGCATAACATTTAGATTATATATCAAAGTTTGCAAAATATCACCTAGCTAGTTATAGCACCACAATGCCGACCTGAAATTTTAATTCAGTACAACCTTCCATTACCCCCACCATTAGCAGAACTTATACCAAATGAATTCGTCTAACCAGCCATTTTGAAAACACTCATACCTTCCATCATGTAGGATATTCAGCTGACAGCAAACCATTAGGCGAACTTTTTCCATCGTTTTAGGTGTTCTACTAAAACTATCCCTGTGCAGTCTAGGCTACATTCAAACACCCTCGAAGTAGGCCTACTCCATTTTTTTTTTCTACTACAGCCCAAGTGATAACCAAGAAATTCATTGTCAGTATCTCATTTTATAGCTCATTACATACTTCTTTATGTAACTACATTCTTATTTTTTTGCCATTACGAATCTCTTTCAAGTTGGGCGGAGATGTCCTTGGGGCCAAGTTGTCCGGACACCAGTAATGCACACACGCTTAAACTGTTACACTTTGTTACCGGTACCAATATCACAAGATAGGAATCATAGTAACTTTAAATGCTTACCTTGTGAATGCATACGAAATCCCATTAGTGCCATCTATATAAATATTTTCAATCTGTTACAACAGATTAATAAACTGTAAATACAGATTATTAGTTTGTAATAACAGATTATTAATCTGCAATTACAGATTACTAATCTGTAATAACAGATTGTAAATCTGTACTTACAGATTATTAATCTGTAATTACAGATCTGTAATTACAGATCTGTATTTACAGATTACTAATCTGCTATTACAGATTAATAATCTGTTAGTACAGATTATTAATATGTAACTACAGATATAAAAATATTTATATAGATGGTATTAACACACTTTTGTAAGTCATCTGTATTTACAGGTTAACAATCTGTAAAAACAGATTGACTTTAGCATGCTTCTGTAAGTAATCTGTAAACAGAGATTAATAATCTGTAAAAACTATGATTATTCTGTATTTACAGAGTACTAATCTGTCATTACAGACCATTAATCTGTAATTACAGATCAATGATCTCTTATTACAGATTAATAATCTGTTATTACAGATTATTAATCTGTTGTTACAGAATATTAATCTGTAAGCAACAGAACAGATTATCTGATATCAGATATAACAGATAATCTGTTATTACAGATTATTAGTGTGTTGTTACAGATTAAAAATATCTATATAGATGGCACTAACAGGCTTTTGTAAACACATTATTAATTTCGATGGAAGAGAAACTTCTGGGATCGTGATTGCGTGTGTATGTCTGTGTGTGTTTGTGACTCTTAGCCTTTGTGCTTGATATCTCAAGAACAGAAAACTGCACGAATCCAAAACATGGTATGTTCTATACTCCATATTGAATTCAAGAACCGTATTGTTTTTGGTGGAGATCAAAGATCATTTGAGGTCACCAGAGGTCAGACACTGAAAACCTTGTATATGCAATATTTCAATAAAGTAAATGTTGATGGACATCAAACGTGGCGTGCTGATACCCCATATTGAGTAGAAAAAGCCTACTTTTTTTTTAAGTGGCAAGCTGTTCTTTTGATGTCACAAAAGGTCAAACACTGAAAACTTGTGTATGTGTTATATCTTTAGAAAAGAAAGTGAGATGGACATCAAACTTGGCATACATATTGAGTCCAAGAACCCTAATGATGTTGATGGTCAAAGATCATTTGAGGTCACAAAAGGTTAAAACACTGAAAACATTGTGCACACAGTATCTCAAGAAAGGAAACTGCGATGGACATGAAACTTAGCATGCAGATCCCCATATTAAAAACAAGAACCCTATAGTTTTTGGCTGAGGTCAAAGATTTGGGGTCACAAAGGTCAAACACTGAAAAACCTGTGCGCATGATATCTCAAGAAAGGACACTGTGATGGTCATCAAACTTGGCATGCTGATATCCCAATTAAGTACAAGGAATCTGTTGTTGTTGGTGGAGGTCAAAGGTCATTTGGGGTCACTAAGGGTCAAACACTGAAAACTTGCGCATGTGATACTTCAAGGAAGGAAAGTGTGATTGACATCAAACTTTCCATACAGGTACCCCTTATTAAGTACAAGGAGCCCTTTGGTTTTGGTGGAAGTCAAAGGTCATTTGGGGGTCAACGAAGGTCAAACATTGCAAACCTTATGTACATAATACCTCAAGAAAGAAACGGTGATGGACATCAAACTTGGCATGCAGGTACCCCATACTGAGTACAAAAACCGTATTGCTTTTAGTGGTGGTCAAAAGTAATTTGAGGTCACCAAAGGTCAAATTCTGAAAGAGTTGTGCACTTGATATCTTAAGAAAGGAAAATGTGATGGAATCTAACTTGGCATTCATGTACCCTTTATTAAGTACAAGGTTTCCAGTGTTTTTTCAAGTGTTTCACTCAGGTGAAGATGTCAAATCTTTGTGCCAAAAGTAATCCCTTGATTCTTGGCTTTAAAGTTATATCTGAGGAACAAGCTTATTACAGAAACTGCACTGAATACATCAAAACTACAATGCATCTTTGCATTGTATTTCATTGCATCAAGTAGAGGAATATTCATGTTTCTTGAGGTCAAAGGTCGTCTGAGGTCACCAGATGTCAAACATGGAAAACTTGGTGAAACATAATATCTCAAGTCAGAAATCAATGGAACTTGATACTTAAAATGTAAATGTTTTATATCCAGTAGCAGAATCAAAATGTTTTTGGTGTGGGTCAAAGCTTGAACCGATCTGATTCTACGTGTGCAACATTTAGTAGAAGAATGCTGTTGTTTTTGTGGAGATCAAAGATTATTCGTGGTCAACATTGGTCAAATGGTGAAAATATTGTAAACATGATATCTCAAGAAGGGTAAGCTTGGACAGACATTACAAGTAGCATCTACAGTAGGTGTACCACAGTGAGTAAAAGAACCATGTTGTCTTTCGGAGGCCAAAGATTATTAGAGGTTAACAGAGGTCAAACTGAAAATTTGTAGACATGATATCTCAACACAGGGATCTAGGACAGATCTCATATTTGCTTTGTAGGTGCACTAAATTAAGAACAAGAAGTGTTTTTGGTGGAGTGAAAGGTCATCTGGGGGGTCACCATGGGTCAAATACTGAAAATATTGTTAACACATTATCTCAAGGTAGGAAGCATTGATAAATTTCACACCTTGTATGTAGATGCATTGTGATGAGAGGATGAAAGTTATTATTTTTGGTGGGGTCAAAGGTTATCTGGAGTCACCAGGGGTCAAACTCCAAAAAAGTCATTAGCTCTATATGTCAAGATAGGAAGCTGTGATAAATTTCATGCTTAATGTGAAGATGTGTTTTGTGGAGAGGTAAAAAGACCTTATTGTTTTTGGTGGGATCAAAGGTCATCTGAGGTCACCCAGGGTAAAACTCAAGAAACCATGTAACAAGATATCTCACGATAGAAAGCTTTGGTAAATTTCATGTACATAGTATGTAAATACATGTTGATGAGAGCAAGAGCCCCATTATTTATGGTGGGGGTCAAATGTTACATGCATGTTGATAAGAGGAAGAATCCTATTGTCTTTGGTGAAGGTCAAAAATCATTTTGGGTAGACATTTTAGTGAAAACGTTGTAAACATACAGTATCTCACAGAAGGGAAACTTGGAAAGGAAACTAGGTGCATGACGTTGAGTGGAAAGCGATTTGTATATGAAGGTCACAGGTCATTTTGGGACAACAGGGGTCAAGTTGTGAAAATTTAGTAGATGATGCAGTATTTCAACATACTAAGCTGACCCTGATCTCATATTTGTTATAATGTACAGTAGTTGTATTGGCATACCGTATTGTCCTCAAGAAAAACCTTAAAATTATAATTGGTGGAGATGATGTTTAGCAAACAGGGTCAATTTGTGTAAACCTCATTAGCACATTACATCTTAAGACAGGAACCATGGACATATCTCTTATTTAGTATGCAGGTAATGTTGAGTCATGATGGCTGTCAGTTATCAGTTCAAAGGTCAAAAGATGTCACTAGTGTGTAAAGCGGTCAATACTGTCGTGGCTGTACATCTCAGTAGTTGATATGATGAATTACTGTAATATTACCCAAAAAAATAAGCATGACACATCCTCACCTTATTCAGTATATCAGATTCATGAACAGATATTCTCACAAGGAAGTCATCCAAACAACCATACTGTACATTTGCGCATTTTGGTGCTCATTGAGTTTTATGAGTGTAGTTGTTAATAACCCTGTCCTGCTTCCCACACACACAGACACTTTTCTTGGCCTTTACACAGCTGTAACTCACTTGGTCAAAACAGTCACTTTACGTTTGCTAGATATATGGTGTTTTTGCTGGCTGTAAAGTAGTAGCTGCTTCTTAGTCACAATCAGACCTCACCATGGTGATATCCCATCTCATTGCTGTGTCCAGTCTCTAATCTTTAGCCTCTCATTTTGCACTTGGCTCAGTTCATGCTGAGTCGCATGTTGCCATGGCAACCCACAGCTAAACCCACCATGTATAGCATTACCACCTCAAATAATAGGTGTTTATCTCAGTTACTACTAATCATAGCAGGGGTGCTCTGCCTACC
Source organism: Stichopus chloronotus (assembly GCA_021234535.1). NCBI lineage: Eukaryota > Metazoa > Echinodermata > Holothuroidea > Aspidochirotida > Stichopodidae > Stichopus > Stichopus chloronotus. The sequence goes on along the minus strand of SFZH01000008.1, from coordinate 25,786,657 downwards.
TGTGACATGTAACATGATCTTGTTGCGTTGGTTAAGCCTAGAGCTGTCTGCTGAGTAAGGAGGGTAGAAGTAAAGTACCTTCTCAAGATTTCATTGTGTAATACAGCTGTAGGTCAAAGTCAAACAGATTGCATTTTGACTCCCAAATGTGAAGTCACAACAGGACTATTGTTGTCTCCTGGATTATTTTCTGATTATTTTCTTGCCATTGGATCAATGCTTGTTTGTAAAGGTGGAATTTAGTCATGATACCACATCAGACTTTTCTCTAGCAATATTTTATGTCGCTTAATGGTAAGTCAGTCTACAGTACAGTTAAGAGTAGAGTGCCGTAAGCGACAATGTAGTTTAATTTGTTGACTTGTCAATTCATGTGCAGCACATAGGCCCAAGCACCTGAAACTAGAGGGAATTCCCATTTAGCTAGTACTTCCCTGACCTGCCAGTGGCAGGTGGGAAGAAAGATTTCTGTTCCAGTGCACTTGATTAGTTTGACATCTCTCTAGCTGGCCATGGTCATTTCCTGTGCATACACAGAGATCAGGTAAGAGGCACACATCTCAATAGTGCTGGATGGTATCATACACTTGGATGGGTCTTAACGATAGAGTTGTTACAGCATAACTTCTTAGTCCACAGGACCTTGTGGTTGACCATTTATTTATCCATGGATAAACTTGGCTGCAGTTCTTTAAAAAAAGGAGCTTGTGGAAAATTCCTCTCATGGATATAATTTGCAGATACACCATTTGAAGTCAGTACCTTATAGTACAGTGTAGGCCAATATGTAGAGCAGCTGAGTTTCAATAATACCTGTACCTGGAGTGCAAGTTCAGCATAGTATTCATTCCATGTTCAGAGCTTTAGAACCTACGATGTACAATTCCATACTTCTTTCAAGTTCAGTGCAATGCATATGCAGTACCTTTATGAAAGTAAAATGAGGATCATGCATATTCAGCTATTTACTTTAAGAAAACACTTTATGTTTGTAGAGGGATTCAATCTTTCATCTGTTTCCTTGAAGTTCATTGTGTGCAGAGTTTACAAATTGACTTAAATGTGTATTGATCCCATTGTTTTCAAATGTCATGTACCTCCTTATCACAGAAGGAATTTAGTCAATTTACATATACTGTAACATGTACTGCAGCTGTACAATGGTATCAAAACTACTGTATGTAGTATTTACACCCACTACAGTGAATAATTTGTTGTACCTACAGTATGCACATTTTTTCCAGTTCAGTAATGTGGAGTTTCAAAGTATATACAGTATGTTGCTTGAAATATTTACAAAAATGCCACATGGATGTTGTGCCAGATTTGATAATTTCAGAAGTAGCAAGTGTTGCTGCACTCTGCTTCGTCACTCCTTTTATTGGGCTTTGTCCTTGGTTATTTTATACTTTAAAGTTTTGACACCTCCTGAGAAACTTAAAGGTGACAGCTTGTGTGCATGTATCCTTCGTTTCATTTCCAACTTCGTCATCATTTGTTTCTATTGATGTTGATTTACAGGAATCGTTTCAGGTTTCTCAAAGTCCGAAACAAACCAACCTTCTCTACAACTCCTTCAAAGAAAAGACTGGGGTCTCATCACCATTTCTAGCGTATTCTCCACGTAAGATTGATGAAGCTGCCGCCAGTGACTCACAGTGGTTAGAGTCACTAGGTGAGTTACATTATCATGGTGTCACCTGTGTCATGTGACAGACCCAGAGACTTTTAACCGATAGATTATACAGCATTTGAGATGTACTGTGTGGGTCACATTTACGTTGTAACACATCTACAGTAGTGACAGGAATGGAAATGTCCACAAAGACACAATAAGACAGTTATGTTTCCATGTAGATGACCATTCAAAACCTGCACATTTAGTGTAAAATTTCAATCTGAGAATTGCACATTTTGCAGGTTTTTCTGTAAAGCTGCAGTACTACGGTGCATATATACAAACAGTCCTGTCAATATTTAAAGGTACAAGTGGAGGTAGCTTTCGCACAATCTGACTTGCCTTAATATATTTAGGATGCTCTATATACATTGCTGACTGGTGATAATTACTTTGTGACCATAGTTTGATTCCCTGAGTTTTAAATGTATGGTAAGGATCTTCCCAGATGTTCTTGTGTATCAAATAAAATGCTTCCTAAAGCAGGATAGGGAGTTGTAAAATACATCTTACATAACTTTTTGCACCTTCTTCCTCCAAATTAAGTGCAAGCATAACCTATTTAAGAGACTTGTGGTAAGTCCAGAGAAAAAAAAAAATAATTTTTTAATTTCTCTTATGATTGTGGCCTGCAAGATTTTATTCATGAGTACTGTATATGTTTTATGCCTCTTTCAATCTTTCGGAACTGGAATGGTTTTGGTTGAAGGTCATCAATGTCTGCCTGCAGAGTCCAGGTAAACATTGATAACCTTTGACCAAACAACATTCCATGTTCAAGCTAGGAGGAGGCATAAAACATACTCATGAATAATATCTTGCCGGCCACAACATAAGAAAAATAGAAAAATATAAAAAATTAATGCTTCCCTCTGCTGGGACGCTCTCTAACAAAGTATGTCACTGGCAGATCATTTTTTACGACAAATCTGTTAAATAGATGCTTCCACTTGATTTGGCAGAGAGAAAGTTGTAAAAAAAGTACTTTACAAGTCCCTATCCTCCTTAATATGATAAAGTGATAGTCAGTGTCTTTGGTGGACAAAATAAATAAAACCACAAGTTTGTTAACTTGAAATGATGTACTGTATATATCCATTAGCGTAAGTGTCCATATTGGTACTTGAAACTCAATAACAGTATGTTGTATAGCACATTGTTTGTGTAAGAGGATCCGGCCATATATACAGCAGTGTATCAGCTATGTTTTCTTACATTGTAGAAGCTTGGAGAGTTACATGTATTTTGTTGAGACTGTTTCTTCAGAGTTTGGTTAAAAGCAGTGTGTCAGATGCATGGCTGAGTAGCTACATAAAGAACAGAAAATAATACATACATGTTTACAACCAGACTGCTGCATGAAAGCCAAGGAAAAGTGCATACAAATAAAGCAAAATGTGTAATCATTCTATCCATTTGGATTTTCTATTTAATTTTGTTCTGTCAAAGCTGCAGTTGTTTAAATGTATCATTTTTCATTTGTATTTGTTTTCCTCTCAGAACCAGAAGATAGCATTAGCAAGTACCCTGATGAAGGGAATGTCAGCAGACTATCATGGGACAGTCTGTCATTGCTCTCAAGAGAAGATGCCTCCATGATCCAGCCACAGTCAAGGTACAAACCAAAAGGACAGATTATCAGAGGCAGTGACATCACAGAAATTAGAGCAAGGATCACCAGTGAGACCAGATCTTACACAAGAAAGCAAAAACATGAATTCATTCCTGGTAACAGTAGTAGAAGCTTTGGTGGAGATGTAGAAGAAGTAATTCCACCGTAGAAGCTCATCCAAGAGATCAGGAGAGGCAAGCTCATCCCTTCATTTGTCAGAACTTTATTCTTATTTTCCTTTAAAATCTAAAAGAAGTAGCATTGCTTCCCCATCCTGGTATTCCCAAGGAGAAATACCCAAGATTAGTGATCAGTCCCATCATCTCGAGAAAAAATCATCCAAGACAGCTGCCAGATCGACAAAACATCACCAGAAAATGACGAAAGCTTCATCACAAATCCTCGGTAGAGCTAACCACAGCAATAGAGTCGTTCCTGACATATGTAGTGATACTCTAGGACCTCTGAACAGGTCCGATGTGTACCAACATTCCACAAGAGACAACCTTTGTGAGGTGAAGTCCAAATATGAAGGTTAATTCTAGAGGTGGAACTCTGTTACCCTCAAGCTGCCATATTCCTGACAGTATCGATGGCCTCTCTCCTTGTATGTCTCCTGATGCCAGAGATGTCGATCTCGAAAACGAAGCAGGCGGAGACGGAGACGGAGATTCTCTTGATCATCTTGATCCTGAGAGATTCTTAAGATCTTATGATTCTCTTCCTCTCGAGAGTAAGATTACCCCTGATCAGTCCTCTGTGACGGATTTCCTGCCTCCCATCTCTGATGATGTCAGAGATTTGCTTTCACAGTTCGAAGTCTTTACACCTGGAGGGAAAACTCCACCATCAAATTCTTCACAATTACCTCCTCCTGGTAAATTCTCAAGGAATAGTTTTGCAGATGTTTCGTATTCGAGAGACGTTTTCACGAACACACTCGATGCGGACGTTTTATCATCAATTCCAGAAGAAATCGAAATCTACCATGATTTGTCAGATACGTCATGTTCAACACAGAAACTGATTAATTCTGATCATTATTCTGTTAATGTGGTGCAGCAATCATTGAAGGCAGCTAGAGTAAATAATGGAAAGGCACCCCATGAAATGGACTATTCTGACACAAAAGCTGACCAATTTGTCGAAGACAGTGTGACAGAGATGCTCTCCATTGACATGATGTCCACATTTGATCACCTCCTGAAGAATGGAGGAAGCTCCTCAGAGAGACTTGATGGGTGGCCATATTATCACCATTCTCCTGATGATGTGGAACATGATGGACCACTTGGAATATTGAAAAAAGAACCACTTGATGGTATCTCCTTCACCCTTGGGCAAAGACATTCCAGAAAGTTTGGAAAGAAGTGATTTTGTTCCAGCCAGCTACACTTCAGAGTTGTGTGATTACTTAGACATTGCTTCCTTGTCTCCACGATTGAATCTCCAGGTCAAAGAATCAGAAATGATATCGGACTGTTCATCTGTAGAAGGACATCGCCAACGGACAGTAAAAGACAAAGGAATTTTGGAGGAGACGACAGTAAAGGGAGAGAATGTACAGCATCAAGGGCTCCTTGCAAAGAGACCATCAGTTATGGATCCACCAGGGGTAATAGATATATCAAATTATCAAGTATCAGATATTGATCACACATCAGATTTATGTGATGTAACAGATGTACAGACTCAAGGAAAACAAGCATTGCATGCAGATCTTCCGGTGTGGTTGAGACTTCAACTTCCCTCCAATGATTTGTCCAATGATGTGACTGAAAAGCAACTTATGCAAAGCACGAATCTTGTCTTCCATGAAGAACAGATGTCTTCCAGCCAGGGTTTTCAGTTTTCCTCATCAGAAGGAGCACTTTGTACAGATAGTAGAGGACAAGCTCCATCCTCCATCAATGGCTTCAGAAAGATTGAACAGTGCGATAAGCTTGATACGTTATATATGCTTGAAGATCCCCAATGGATGTTAGCAAAGGAAAGGACCAATGACGCATGGAGAAGCGACCAAACCGAGACCGTTTTGCAATCATCGAAACTGCCGAATGTGAATCTGTATTCAGAGTTTGAGCAACATTCCTTACCTCATAATGTTCAAGAGCAGCTGAAACAATTTAGGAAATTAGACCATAGTGCAATATCCGAATCTGATAACCGAGTAGACAAATCTGACTCATTCAGTAAGACATCAGGTGAAAATCTGATGGAAGAGAACTTTGAACCCAAAACACTTGAGAGGAAAAAGTTGAATGACACTGAAAGAGACGCATCCACTGCATCATTAACAAACACTGATGATGTTCTTACGGAGCAAGGATGGCAAACATTGGGTGAACGCAGCAAACAGGATGTATCCTGGGATGAGGTAAAGAGACCATTATGGTATCAGTCAGCTGATGCAAATGAAGTTGAACAGCTCACAGATCACAGTTTGGGAAGCGCCTGTTCTCTTCACTTATCAGAATTGGAAGGTGAAGATATCTGGAAGAGGGTAGCGTTTGAACGAGATGCTGGGATGTTGTCCTCACTGGATGGAAGCCAGAGTGGAAAATCGGAGAAAGCAGTTACTCAAGTTGAAAGTAGCGGCCACAGTGAAATGGTCAAGGAAGAGTCAGAAGCTGTGGTTAATGATACGACCATGATAATCAGTGATCTTGATGGACATGTTGCCTGTACTCATAAATATGCATATTCATTACCATCCGATATGCAAGCAGAAAGAAAAGAAATCTCACACAAGAGGAAAAGAAATGAGGGAAGAATTCCACTGAAATCTAAATCAGTGAGTTTAAGAAGAGACGATTCCGAGTTCAAGAAGGAGATGGAGAAAGAAAAGATGTCTTATTCACTGACTTTACAGAGAGTCCATTCTTCCCCTAAGAAGAGGTAAGATGAACCTGTCATTGCCTGAAATCATTCATTTTCTACTATCAAAAGTCCCTCCATAATGGAGTGTTAAAAGAACCAGAGAAATTAACAGCATTCAGTTGTGTATTTATTACCATGTAAAGTAAACCTAACTCAGTGAAGAAGCTTTCATTTGGCTATGGCTGATGTTTATGTTGAACAGAGAGGGAAGACCTGAGGGGGGGGAGGGGAACTAGTACAGATGAGACTAAGATGGATGAGACTGGATACCAATTGTTCGGGTTTCAATCTTCTTCAATGTGTACTGTTACAGTCAGTATACCAGATTCTTTCCATTGATAGCATCATAATGTAGGAATTAGCTGATATCATGATCATGGTTATAAATATTACTGGAACTCTCCTTTATTGTCACCTTGCTTTCCTTTGCAGTATTCTTCAAAATGTTTCCCTTTTGTCTGGTGTTGGATGGACAGTCAGGGTACGGAATGTCCTCTGTCAAAACCCCCGAAAGAACTGGTCTGACCTTGTTGCTAAGGTAAGGCAGATATCCCTCCTAACTTCGTACTGGGTTCAGATAAAATACTCTTTTAATTTCCATTATTATTTTGAGTCATTTTTTGGATATTGATGTTAATTTACACATTCAAGTTTCTCATTTTCTAAAGATCTTCATATCCACTAGGACTCTGAAGAAGGTATTGTTAATATTGAAATGGGTAATTGTTATAAACCACCATAAATGTTACGAAATTTCCCTCTGCCTTAGTTTAATATGTTAAGCACCATCAAAGAAATTTGCTGTAGCCAGTCTAGCCGATAACAAAATATGAAGATTTTTAGGTTGTCTAAGCTCCTCCCCTTTGCATTTTGTTATAAGTGTGCTAGGATTTGCTTATCCATGTGGGCTGGATAGCTCAGTTGACTAAGCACAGAACTGGCACTACTGAGTTTACTTGTAGAAAGTGCAATCTTGTCACCAATAGTTTTGCCAGCCTCTTATTGCTGCTATGGCAATGTGACTGTGCCATGTCTGTTTCCATGTCTTTTTGTCATGACTGTCCACATTTTTTCATTGTGTAATGTGTAGGCTTACTGGATGAAGAGATGGAGAACAGGGACCAGAGTTCAGAAAATGATTAAGCTGGAGGAGAAGACACAAATGCAGAGGTCTGTTGAATATGCATAAGAGAGGTTGAATAATTAACCATGGTTTATAGTTTCACAAGAGTTTTATAGTTGTAGAACCGTACAAGAGAGCAAATTAAAATGAAAAGTTCTTGAAAGGCATGTTTGATAACACAAACATTGTCGAAGTTTCCATCTTCTTCATCAGTACTGACAGATGTTAAGTGTACCTTAACTTTGATATCAAAGTATCTTTTTTGTCTTTTTGGGGGGTCTGTGGTTTATAGTTATTGCTGCTATTGTGTGGTAATCATAATTAGCAGATGAAATAGGGAAAATGGACTATGCATGTGTTTCAATTGTGTCTTGCTTTTCATTCTTATTTCTTGCTAACAGTGCTGTATTATTCCATGAAGTATCACTGCTTCATAAATATCTTACAAAGTGGAGACAAATCCCTAAAGATAAATTGCATCAAGCCTGTGATCTCCACCGAAGACACTTACTATCTCAGGGACTTTATGCGATGAAGAGAGCAGTTGAGGAAAGGAAAACAAAAACAAAATGGCTGCAGGAAAGACTACAACAGCATCAACTTAGGTCATCTTTTTACAAGGTACAGTTTACCATGATTCTTTTTATTAAAAGTTCATTTAACCACTTGAAAAAGGAACAAAATTGAAGCATTTAGAATGCATCATCAAAACCTTAAATTTATTTTCCTGTTTTGGGCGGCCTCTGTTTAGGTTAGATACATCGCATAGAGGATTGTGTCCAGACATCGTCCCCTAAAAATGGAAAAATGTTTTAATAGTTGATTTTTTTTCAGAGGACACATATTTCTCAGTTAATAAGTGCTTTATTAAAAGTTATGTTGGTGAAGTTATTGCAATGAAATGTCTGATATATTGCTAATCAAGATCACCAGTATTTTACTGTAGGTGTTTACATATGCATACAGTATAGTGTATATCATACCCAGGTAATAAAGGTACAAACTAACTATCATGGTCTGGTTAATTGCAGTCAGATTTTGTATTTTGAGAATGCCTGCTTATAAATTTGAGTTGATTCATTTTACAACTTGCTGTGGAGCCTCAAAGAAACATGGCTGAAAAATTTTCTACTTTCTCAGTGCAAAGGATCTGAAAACAAGGAATAGCTTGTATTGAGTATGTCAGTTTAACAGTAATATCTTGAAGCAAGTTGATGGAACGTACGTCGTGTCATTTTCTTATTTTAAAGTGGCTGAGATGTTCCAGATTGCACCAACATCAAGAACAAGTTGCCCTGAAGTACCTCGAAGAGAAGAGACTGGTACCCAGTTTTCAAAGATGGAAAGCTGTTTATGACTGTCATAAGAAAGATAGGGTAGCAATCCTTCATTACAAGTAAGCCTTTCACGATGAATGTTTAAAAAACTTCAAGGAATTCATGTTCATAGTTTGAATCATTAGCATGTAAATAAAAAAAATCATTTAAGGAATGCCATACGTTTATGATGCTGTTGCATTACTCATCAGTGAAGTAAGTTTGCTACACATACTGTATTGCATTATGCTGTGTAGAATCTAATTAAAAAGATCAAAAATATGATGTGTAGCCATTTGTGGGTACATGAGTACTCTCTCTTTTTTTTTTCATCTGTTGTGGTAACATTTTTGAAAGTTTATGATGTCCATTCATTTCATCATTACCACTGATGTGTTACAATCCAAAATGATGACTTGGTTTGATCATAGATGACATGATGCCAAGGGCATCAATTCAATATCCTTACCATCTACTCCTCAAACTACTGTCTTCCAATAATTATAATTCTTTCAGATCAGATTGCCATTTCATCTTCTTTTGTCAAAACTTAACTCACTAACCCAAATGTGGACTGACCCTGTGATCATTAACACCGTGCATAGCACAAACAGCTAGAATCTACTTTTATTCCAACTTATTCCTACTATTATTACTATTCCTCTATTCCAAAATAGTTTAGTTTATGTGATGTTTAACTGACTGTCAGTATTCCCTGTTTATTATTGGACGTCCTCCTCTATCTTATCTTTTCTCTGGTGTTTTATTTCTTTTCGCTGATGTTTTATTTCTTTCATGCAGGTTGTGTCTGTTGGCGACATTTTTCTTAAAGTGGAAAGTATTTGTATCAGATCAAAGAGTCAAGTATGAACAAGCTGAGTTGGCCAGAGTCTACCACCAAGAAATGCTACTCAAGGCATCATGGGATGCATTCAGAGATACCTATCGAAAGAAACTGGCAGCAAAACGACAAGACAGGTGAGATGGAAGGTCTGTCAGTCCAATTGATATTGAGATGCATTGATGATGTTTAGTGGTAGTAGTCATGGTAATGCCTGAAATCTCTAATGGACAACCACAATTAGTTGTGGTCTTAACCAAATGTAGATTATGTCTGAAATATCCTCATCAATTTGATGATGAATTCTAACTGTACAATATTCAGTTTAATTCATTGCATTTATGATGTACTGTAAACTTTGATAGGCTTAAATTGTGACTCACCGTTGAAGGACAGAGCCCCAAGCAGGGGGTGGGGTGGGGGGACAGGTTAGCTTTTCTCTGGAATAGTATTCAATGTTCCAATTTTCAAACAGGTTGTGATCTATTAATTATTTTGAGCAACAATCAGTGATATCAGGTGAATAAAACATAACTTTATGACTCATTTTATTTTTCAATTGATGTCTGAACAGTGCATGTTAATCCTTGATTTCATAAATGATAATAACCTAATGTATTACAATTTTGGGGAGGGGGTTAGTATGAACAATTATGTGACATACTGTCTAGAAAGGTTGAAAGATTTTGTAAACTTTTTACCGAAATTTGGTAAGCTCTATTTTATTTTGTGTAAACTGAAGTAATGATCTGCATCCTTGTTATAGCCATCTTCAAACACAAACCAGACCTCTGGTTTTGAAGAAGTTTTCTGTTATCAATTATTATTGTACAGCATAACAAATTCATGATTGCAGTATTGTTTTGTCATCTGACTTGTTCAGGTGAAAGGTCACAAATGTACAACGTTGTTTCTTTATCCTAAGTAACTTTTCTTTCATCAGACTATTCACTTTGATGAAAGTCATCAGGGCCTGGAGACATGGAGCTCAGCTCTGTCGACTGGAAACGATCCAGCTTCATCAAATGGCACAGGAGTTTAGACGGGTCCACACACTTAGGGCCCACCTTCTATCATGGCAAGAAGAGGTGACTGTGTGCAGGGCCCGTCAGAGAATAGATACGGTGAAACTCAGGTAAGGAAATTAATCAGTTGTTATTTGTAATAGTCAGTGAATATTAAGGAAGGAGTTGCATCTGATTGGATATTCGTCTCTTTTGGTATGACACTAGTAGCATGCTGTTGTTGGAAGTGCCAATCTAATAAATGGCAAAGCCCACATAATTGCTTTGCATAAAGAAGGATGGGCAGTTGAGACATACATTTTACGTAACTTTTTGCGTGTTCTTCTTCCATTCGGGTGTAATCATATCTCCTTAACAGATTTGTGTCAAAAAATGCTCACCTTGACTCTGCAGGTAGACACTGATGACCTTCTGCCAACAACATTCCATTCACAAAGCTAGGGACAGGTATAAAACACATACTCATGAATATTATCTATTGGACATGAAGATAAGGAAAATTAAAAAGTAAATGCTTCCTTCTATACTGGTGCCTTTGCTGACAGAATTTGCCCTGTGTAGATAATTTTTTATCACAAATTTGTGAAGGAGGTATGCTTATACCCGATTTCGAGAGAGAACACACAAAAAGTTGCATAAATGTATGTCACAACTGTCTATCCTCCTTGAAGACATTCATTGCCATGAGATTAATAATGACCCTCTCTATGTCATAGTTCTACTTTTGACAAACAGTTAAATTACTTGCATGCACCTAGATTTTCAATATTACATAAATGTCGAAAATCGTGAAAAGAAGGTGGACAAACTTCGAAATATACGCAGTCAGTATCAGCATGGTCTCATCTCCGTGACTGCTCTAATATTTGTTCTATTACAGGATACTAAGGAGATTTGACATTCAACCTGGCATTGAAATAAACCGATAGAGTTCACCACTTGATAGTTTTGTCTTGTCAAAGTCCAAAAAGACCTAAGTCCCCTGTACTGAATGTAATTACCACTTAGATCTGATTTGGGATATGTGAATCTTGAATTATAATTCTATGTAGTTACTATGAAATTCTGCTGCATTTGTCTCCCTTCATTGTTGCATTCTGGTTTCCTTTGTCATATTCCCAATCAGCTTCACTTTTCATCTGTGGAAACTAAAACTTGAAAGGAAAAGATTGGTCAGGAGGATAATTGAATCAAAAATGAAGAGAGCTACAAAAATGAGGATCATGACCGCTTGGAGGGAACAGACCATCAGAGATAGGGAACGACGACAACGAGGATTAGATGCTCTTCAAAATTACCAAAAGAGGAGAGCTTTTGAGGCATGGAGGGAGCTATTGTCTCAGAAAAATGAGAGAAGGCAAGTTGATGGTGTAAAAGTCATTGTTTATTTCATTGTCTCACAAGTTGCAATAGATCTGTATTGATGTAAAACCTTATTTAGCTATCTGAAACTGAATGAGTGATCCATTGGCCTTCCATTAAGAGGGAGACCTACTTGAGGGGACCTAATTGATGCCAGTAAAAAGGACTGGCTTGGTGATATGCCAACCAGTGCTACGCTGATTCACCCTGGCCTTGATTTTAATAATGGCAGAGTTTACACAGAAGAGGAATATGAAGATGATTTTAGTTATTAATATCATATTAGCACAGAGCTGTTGGTCCTCCACCACTGAACCCTTTCACTACATATTTCATTGTGTTTTTTCATTTCATATTCTTTTATTTCTATATCATGCAATATGCACAGAAAGTTGACAAAATAATGTTATAATTTACATTTCATTTTTGAATGTAATAATTGGTAATGACTGTGATTAATTGACAGTAGATAAGGAGAGAAAAGGAAGTTGTTAGCTTATACTTTTAAACTTTCCTCAAAATTTAGTTCTGTATGAAATTTCAAAGAAGGCAACAGGACAGTAACGTAATACGTGATGTTATTTGATAAAAGTTGTGACAAGAAGCACTTTGAATGATCCAGAGTCCTCAATTTTATGTTTCATTGAATGTCCTGCTGTTAATATCAACATAAGAAGATGAGGACTAAGTTTGAAACAAGGTTGCAACATGGTTTAACTTCATATCAATCTCTTCACCCATTTATAAACTACAAGCCATGCGCTATGTAATACAGCAGTAAGTAAGAGGGGATCATAAAATGACTAAATGCAAGTATAGAATGGAGTCTAGTGAAAGTAAACAGAGTGTACATATTTCCTCAGGGTAAAACTGTCTGCGCTTAATGCTCTACCATTTCCATTCTGAGTTTGGTGGTTTTTTTTTTTTGTTTATTTTGCAGGACAAGACTTAAGAATCACATTACAGAAGCCAGCAAGGTGTTGATGAAAAGTTTCTTCAGACTCTGGAAGGTGAGCTTCAGTCAGGAAGAGAAATCTAAAGTTGGAAGAAGAGGCTAGAAAGAGACAACTCGTGGAGAAATTCACCAGGAGATGGAGAGAAGCTGTGAAGAGGAGACAGAATGAGATGAAGATTATATTGTTTCAAGAGAGGAGAACAATGTGGTGTATGAAAGGTGTGTAAATAACAAATAGTAATTAACATGATAATTAATAGGCCATTTTGGTTTAATTAACTGCATGAAAGGTGTGTAAACAAGTAGTTTACATAATTAAGAGCCCATTTTGTTATAATTACCTGTAGAGATGAACTATAGTCAGTCATATATGTGCAGTCATATAAGTGATACAAATATCACATATATGACTGCACATGGCAGTATGCTTCTTTTGAGTAATGTTTGTCGTGATAAAGAAAGACATTTCGTGAACTGGTTTTGATGTCTCTTTTGGTAAGTACTAGTATGTATGTTGATTGTAGTATGGGCGGTTTGACAGAGATAACCTTTATTAGTCCTTGTACCATTTCCTTGAGTTATTCAAGCTATATGTCTCTTCTGTATGTGTTGACTCATTCATTATTATCTGCTGAATATTCATCATTGCTTTGGTCATAAACTCATTTTTTTAATGTAGCTGCATTCAGTGCTTGGACTGATGCCTTTAGTGAAGCTATGGATGACAAGCATTTGTTGATGGAAGCCCGGGCAGCTATCGACCAAAACAGACTTCATCGTCTGTTCTGGTCCTGGAGGTTGACAGCCAGAGAAGGTGCTGTGATTCGTCCGTTGTTGGAGAAGAGGAGGAAGAAGAGATTGCAAAGGTAGCAAATTATTCCTGAACACCATATTCGTAGAATTGTTCAGATATCTTGAATTAAAAATGCAACATTCAGGCAGCGCTTCTCTGCAGACTATTTTTTCCATACAAACGTGATAAATGTAAGAAATTATATACCAACCTTAGTTTACATCATGGAATGCTACAAACTTCTTCCTTAGACTCACTGATACATTATTTTTGAAGATCAAAGGTACATATTCATATATGAGAAAAGAAGCTTCTCTACTCTTTTTTAACTCTCTACTTTTTTAAATCTCCAATATTTTGCTGGATAACTTTTTTTTGCCCCATCATCAAAGCATGTCTGCACCATACCAATCAATCCAGTATTCTCTTGAAAATATTTTGATGTTTTATCTTTGCTTCTCTTTACTCTAAATTACAGAATATTTTCATCCTGGCATCTCCTCATTCAAAGGAAGAGGATAGTGGAGTTGATGAAGGAGGAGCGTAACAAGAGGAGAGTTACATTGTCGTTCTTTGGATGGAGGTAAACTTACATCAGATACATTTTATACCTTCATAGACCTGAATTGAATCGCAGCATCCTCGTCTTTGTCTGCTGCTCTCATTTTCTTCCTTCATCTTCTTTCCATCTCTTGTCATCTTCTCTCATCTCTTTTTTTTTTTTATTTTCCATTTTTGTTTTCCCATTAATCATATTCTCATTGTAATATGAGCGTGTCTGAATGAATTATCAGGTATGTTCCAATACAACCTGTTTGATCCCAAACATTTTGATAATCACTTGACGGTACACTGGAACCCTTCGTATGTCATTCTCTCTTTACTTACTGTTTTTAATGTGCCTATCATTCTATGATGTCATTATAGGGTGTACATCAATATGCTTGGGAATGTCATTGCTTTCTGCTTATTTTGGAAACTTGGACTGATGAATGTGGTATGCTCATTACAAAACATTAAACTGGCAGTGGTATGCTGAACTGAATTAGGTTTAAGTTCCTGCTAGGATCAAAATGGCTGGACCAACTTATCATTGCTTTCTTCTCTACACAGACTTTTTTATTATAAGCAGGGGCTAGCAGTTTTGTTCTCTTTAAAGTGTGTTCCACTCTGAAATAAAAAAGTGCTCGCCAATTTGTCTTGGATTTGATTATTCATCTCAACATGTTATATGAGACGATTGACTATATTTAAAAAAAAAATTTCTTTAAAGTAGACATTTAGTAGCCATTTTTTTTTTCTCCAGGCAAAAATATCTTTCGGTCCTGCAACTGAAACTGGCAAAAGAAACACTTGAGCAAAATCATCTGTCAAGGCTCTTTAAAGCTTGGTATCTTGTCAGGAGGAACCGGAGACAGGCTGAGAATTTAGCTCAGCAAAGAGAATTGAAGATTATCAGACAATCCTTTGATGTTTGGAAATCAAAGCTGGAAGAAGCAGAACTCACAAGAGAACGGTCCAGAGGTCTGCAGGTAAGTCAGTATTATTAAAGACATATTTCAATGACAATTCTTTCCTAAGTGAAAGAAAACGTTTTTCACTGTAGACATTTCAAACCCCATGCCAATATCTCGTTCCTACGTCAAGACCATGCGTTATCCTGCAGATAGTGCATGGTTGGTTAAAGCATAAGATTACTGGTGGACGAATGCAATAGAGACGTAGATCGACAGTGTTTTGTAATCTGTTATCCCACACAAAACAACAGTGATAACTTTGTCTATCACACACAAACGTTGTTGACATGTTGTGAATCTTTCTTACTTTTCTAAGGGTTTGTTTTCAATAAAAATGTGGTTATTTACAAACCCAAATTTTGTTTTGCCTTTGCCTTTTTGTCAAAATCTTGTTTTGTATGTATGAAAAATTTGAATCAACTTTGAACCTGTGCATTAATTGTAGGAGAATGCACTCTTGAGGGTAATAATGCTATCGCTAGATGCTCTCGGGCTGTGCCCTTGTGAATTGTTGCATTGACCCCTGACCATGTATTATCCCGGAGTTAAATCATGGGCCAGCATTGATTAACCTTTCATTAACAGTAAACACCAATAAAACACTAATAGTAACCCTAATGAACCATTGATTGGACACAATATAAATTCCAGTTTTGTAGTGTTTGAATGGACCATAACATGTCTCTGGTAGAGTTTCTTGCTCTGTTTTTAAATAAACAAATTTCAGTAGTAATGTCCTTACTGACCAGTTCATCACAAATATGTTTGAAGTAATGTGCGGACAGGACTTATTACTTCTCTATATCTCTTCTTGATTAAACATCAAAAGATGGAGGTTGTAGTATGTCATCATCATCATCATCATCATCATCATCATCATCAATAGTATAAAAACATGATATTAAAGTAGTACTTGTATAAATGACTCTGCAGTCAAATCTCCAATATTCTAGCAATTTGAGAATTTGCCAATTGAAATTACTTTCTTAGTCATTCTTACAGTGGTCATTGTTCTTGTTTTTTCCACATGGTATGTGTTACTTGGTCTTGAACACGCTCTTACCCAAATGTACTGTAAGATGATAGCCGAACAGCAACGGTCAGGGATGAGTGTATTTTTTTCATTTTATAGATGAGGGCTGTTCTCCTCAGGAGAAGTTACTTGAGACGTTGGATTCAGAGACACCGAACAAATCGACATGCAGAAGATGAAATCTGTATCCTGTTGGAAGAACAAAGAAGGAAGACTACCTTACATCTTGCACTCCACAAATGGAGACAGTCATATCAAAATGAAGTCATAGCAAGGTACAGGCTCTTAATTTAACTTTGTTCTGGAATACTAGTTTGGGTTTATTGCATGAATACTGAAAAGTACGGACTAAAATAGTTTAAGCAGGCTTGTCCCATCCCATTAACACTGTTGCATGTTTGATTGTATTAATGTCCTGAAATTCCTAATGATGCTAAAAAGTTGAAGTTTATTATTTATGTAATCATATTGCAATCTTGGTGGATATTTTTTTTTTCTTTTGCTCTCATTTTGAGTAGAGATCATCACGAAGCAGCCAGTTCTCGCATTCTTCGGGTCATTCTCATCCGTTGGCACCAATACGCCAAGCATTCATTCCAATTCTCCTTGGAGATGTTTTCTAGATCTGTTGGTCTCTCTTCATCTGCCATCAAACTCCTTACTCCATCAAACTCATCAAGGATAGCACAAGCCTCTGATGGAAGTCACAGCTCTGCCACACTTCATCAGTCTGTTGTTGATAGTGGTTACCATGGCAATAACGCATGTCACGGCAGCCTATCCACAATCAAGTTACACCTTACCTCACCGTCTGATGGTGTAACGGTGTTTTCTGACCAATCTGACCTTGATGTTGCTAGTTTTCAGAAATTTCCATTGTTTTCAGATAAGGCATATCATTCATTGAAAGAAGAAAATGAAACAGTCCAGTCATGTGATCTGTCTGTTGCATATTCATCAGTTGATTCATCTCCTGATTTTAAGATTTCTCAGGATAGGCTAGACTCACTCACACACCCTTCAATGGAAATGGATGACTCCAGCTGTCAAACATCGGTGAGATGCAGATCTGCTTTATTCTCAGAGAGAGAAGGTGATGTAACATCAGAAGCAAGTGACATGGATGAAACATATTTATATGCTGGAGAGACCGGAATATCCATCCCAGTATGGACGAGGCATACCTCATATGGTGAATCCATTACCTCACAGGAGAAGCCATCACTGGCGGCATCTTGTGATGACAACAGCTCAGTTTCTTCATGTCAAGTGATAACGGTAGAGATGACTTCAACAAGAATGAATGTTTTGAGAGAAGTGTGGATGGGAGAGGTTGCAGGGCTGACCCAGGGAGGAGATGACGATTCTCTGGGAGTAATGTCTCTGCAAGAGTTAGCTGATGAGGATATCGGTGATCTGGATAGGTACAATGATGGCGAGATGAGACCGTCATTGCTCCAAGACGGTGGTGATGTTGAGAACTGTGAAACAAGAAAACATCACTCTAGAGTGGTGAGTGATTGACTATGCAATAATGAGGGGGTTGACTCATTGACTCCATATAATAATGAGGGGTTGACTGGTGAGGGACATCTGACATTGAACAAAGGTTGACTCAGAGCTTACTCTATCCTGTGGTTAAATGTTCCATTATGTTATTATTATGGTATATTGCACCTCTTGTGAAGAATTGTCAGAGGGATGGTAACATTAGCAAAGTGGCATGGTTTGCATTGAGGCCTCCATTCATATAGTGTTACAGGCCTCTGTTCAAGCCCTTTTTCAGCCACAGTTTGCTTGAACTACACCACTGGAAATTGAAACTGATAACTTCTTCACACCACCACCCCCCCCCCCACCCCCCATCAGATGTCTTTAAATTTGTCTGTCATTGTCTTGCCCATGCAACATTTGTAATTTCTGTGAAGTGTTTCCGTCACTTGTTGGCAATGAGTATTTATCAGACAGAAGGTTAGATGGAGACTGAAAATCACAGAAATCAATCAATGTCCCATGACAGAGAATAATAGAGGTATAGGAGGCTTTTTACGTAGACCATAATCATGAATGCTTCTAACATGCACTTGAATTGTTTTCATTTTTTTTTCCCCTTCTTTTATTGCCATGGTGTTTTGTGAATTGTCGTTCTTTTCCTCTGTTACTATCAGGTTCTGTTGACCTACATGATCAACTTCTGGAGACTTTGGCCCGCCAGTGCTGCATTCCTCCAGTGGCTCAATCTCACGAAGCGGAAGAATCACCTCAGACGGCAGCAAGATAACTTCAAAGTTCATTTGATGAATGATAGACTGAGATATTACACCAATGAATGGAGGAAACAATTAATGATGGTACAGAAAGCAGATCAATGTCGGGTTGGTATTAAACACCGCACCGCTGGTGCACCATCTGCATTGAACTGTGGACTTACTTTCAAACAGGGTTGTCCTCCGTTGAAATAAATAATAAATGTACATTCTAAGTAACACTAAAGGATGTTGCTGTTAAAGTCAGTTGAATCATAGCCATATGTTTTGGTGGCAGGATTACCACGGTGATGGTTTAGTCCATGGTGTGTGTAGTGAGTGCTGTTATATTTGAATGCCTTCAGTGACTAACTCTGCAAGGAAAGTACCTCTTTTGTCTTGAAGAATCTTCCATTAATTATGCAAAATTCATGGAACAATATATAAACAGCACATCTGAATCACTAAATGTTGGTTGACAATCTCTTGTTAAATGTTTGTATTTCTTGCAGTTCAAGCTTTTGGTGTTTTTTTTCTTAAGTTAAAGCTATTTTTTTTCCTTAGATAAAAAATCTGTCCTGGATCTTGGTTGCAGAGGTGTATTTCCTCTTTATTTTTCTTTGATCACACCAATTCACAAATATTTTAAGTAATTCCAGTTGCCTTCTGTCTAGGCAGCATGACATTACTTTGATTTTATCCTTTGTTTTAATCATAGCAGAGATCAGCGCTGATTGAAAAATGTTTTGAGGCTTTCAAGAGATATCAAAGAATGAAGAAAGCATCACGATTAAATCAAGAGCTCGCTGAAAATTGGAGGAGGAATAAATCTCTGTTTGGATCATTTCAGAAGTGGAAATATGAGGTATGAGGTTGAAAACTAATGAAAGACAAAAGTTGATTACATGTTATTGAAAACAATCCATTGAGTAAGCATCATTGAAATCAAAGTAAGCCAAATAGATTGTATGTTCATGGAGGCAATGTTAACTTCTGTATCCCCTCACTGTGTGGAAACAAAATATCCAGTATCAGTTACTAACAGCTGCCAGTTTCTACAGCTACAAATCAAAGTAACAAAAGTCTGAGCTGAGAGTGTGACATTCCTTTGTGATGAGGGTTACTTTTCCTCAGTAAAACTGATAAAGTATTAGCTCTATTTAGTTTTCCTGTGCTGTTGTGATAATGATAGCATTCTTATTTGTTTGTTATATTTTCACATTGTTATTCAACTTATTGTCTCATTTCGGTGTTATGCACTATTGTTCATTGGCTAGTACTATACAACTGATGCATGTTATTGACAAGAAGAGAAATAATGTAAGACACCTTCACTCTGCATTATGACTTATTTTTCATTCTGATGTGTTTTATTACTTTGATGATATTCATTACTATTTTTGCTTGGTATTGATTTTGTATTGTTTACCATTATGAATATTCATATTATTAGCTGTATCCTTCACTGTTTTATTTTTTCTACAGTGATCATTATATTGAAGCATCTCATCATCATAATTCAAAAGAGTAAATATGCATAATTCATCATTGTTTACTCTATGAATATTCATATTCACTGTGACTTAGTGATTTGTTCCTTGAATGTTCATTGTTTACTCGAATGTCACTCACCCTTTATTTCCCTATGACTTTCCCTTACAGCTAGTGAAGGCTCACACCATCCAGGTAGATCCACCATCTTGGAAGTCTTTTGCAATTAAAAAACAAACACTAGAGATTCACTCAAATTCCTTGAGGAGCAAAATCAAGAGAGATAACATTAAAGAATGTTTCATGTTTTGGAAGATAAGAGCTTGGCAGAAAGATCAAGTTGAAAGACAATATGAAAAGACTGTGATACACAGGTAGGTAGCGGACTTTGTATATACAAGAGCATACATAAATACATGAGATAACACCCAGTAATAAAAATCTTTGAATATGCAGCAGCATATTTAAGATGGAAAGAATAAGTTCTTTGACCTGAACTAGACAGTCATGAATGCATGTAATGGCAAGGTACAACAGATCTTTGTTTATATTTGCATGACAATGATAACCCTGAGTACCCTAACTATATTGGTTTAATATGTGTTCTACACTATTGGTGGGTTGAAAGATTGTGGATGCATGGGGAATGGTCATGTGACTGTATCATCCAATAGGCTGGTCATATTATAAGTAAAACAAAATAATAAAAGATAAATATATTGAAAAGTAATAATTAAATTTGATTTTGAAAACTACAAATAGCAGTACATGTACTGTATGAGTGACTTTATAATATCTCTTGAAATGCCAAACAGCGGCAATTATGTCATCTTATTCAACTCATATGTCAGCGAGCATACTGCAGATCCTATCAATGTTTCTTCTGAAGTACTCTTTTCTCTCTTTTCTCTCTCTCTCTCTTTCTTCTTTCTTTTTAGATGTTTCAAATCTTGGCTTCAGTGGATCAGAATAAAGAGGGAGAGAAAACATCAAATGGAATTATTCCTCCATAAAAGACAGAAACAAGAGGTAAATAGGATTCATAATTTGTTAATGTAATGTGATGTTTTTTCCTCTGCCCACCCTCACTCTCCCTCTCCTCTGTTCATTGTACCCAGCAAACAATTACATCACAGCTGAAAACAAAGAAAGCAGGGCCAGTAAACACTGCAAATTATGCTGAATGTATGTCTATATGCAGGTTGTTTTGCAGTTTCACAGCTTCCATTTACTGATAATAGATTCCTGTTGTAGTTAAGTCCATAGACAGGAATATGATTACTAATCTCCAGCCATACTTCATTTTCAGGTGTCCCATTTTTAAATATATTCATAACATTCTTTTCAAAATACTGTCTGAAGTATATCAAAACATAATTAATACTTTCTCACCTAGTCAGTATCATTAATTATGACATATGTTGTAAAGTTGCTAAATGTTTGGACAGATCTGCAAAGTTGCATGAATTTTGGCCACTTCACAAACCTCCTCACCCAGCAGCTTTCCATGCAGTATCCAAGGTTGAAGTTGTTGATGGATAAAGTAAAGAATAGTCCCTTTTGATGAACAGTCCTTTTGGAGGAAAGCTGCAAATGAAAAGCTGTTGGTCATGAGCCTTGTCACCGAGTTCATGACTGTGTATTTTTTATTGAATTTATCAGTTTGAAAGTTGAAATTCTAACATCAATTGCTTTTACAAATGCTGTCAGCATCTTTGTTATTCTTCAGGCTTATTGTCTTTGGAGAGAAGCGTTTTCACATCAATCCAAGGTGCAGCAGATGAGGTCAAAGGTCAACTCCAACCATCTCAGGGAAGTTCTTCATCTATGGCACAAACACTCACAGAAGAGCAGAGAAAAGAGGGAGCACTTTGAAATTGCACAAAACGTGGTAGCTAGGACAACTCTTCACCACTTTTGGAATGTTTGGAATTGCGAATTTAAGAAGTATGAGGCTGCAGGAAATCACAGTGAACATTTCCTGAAAAGAAAGTAAGTTTGTTGATTCATACTTTTGGTTTATTTCTTATGATGTGTTTTTGTGCTGTTCTATCTCTTTTGCAATTAGGACTCTGAATGGCAGCTGCTGTATTTTGACAGTGTAGTTTGAACATTATCCATCCAAAAGGGGTGTAAGGAGAGGGGTGCTTCCTTCAGTTTTTTTTTTTTTGAAGATATATAGACTATACTGAGATGGCACATGGCACAATCTTTTTTTGTATCATTGAACCAAATGTTTCAATGCACATGTATATCGATGAATTTTCAGACATTTTTGGTGAAAGTTTCACTGAATTTTGTGCTGAAGGGAAGTCTGGTGAATGCCAGTGCTCTTAATGTTGCCAGCTACATTCAGTCGTTGCCAGCTGGCAGGCGGGAACCGTGTTGACAATATTCTGAGATCATTTCTGAAGGGACTTTTATCAGCCTCAGACCCTTCCTAATCCTCTTTCTCATCCACCCACTTTGTGACATTTTGTAAGCCAAGATAGCAGATATCTTCTCTTATTTCCATGCCGTCGGGCCTTTACCGTATATGTATTTATTTTGTCAAAGTTAACTCATTGGTATCAGAATACTGTACATGTACAGTGTTTGAAACTTGTAAAACTTGATCAATGGTAAGTTACCCTTAACTTCCTCTGTATGTTTAATGGAAAATGTTGTGTTGTAGCTGCAGCAACGTGGCCTACAAAGATAGAAGCTGTAATCGTTGTTAAACCGTTCTGACTCATCGATTAACATCAACGATATTTTCGTCTCCTGAAAGCGTTATGCATGCTATGAGTCACTGAAGATACATCGTTTGAATTTTTGAAAGTTTGGCTGAACAAATTATCGTTGAATGAGAAATAGCTGAATTTTCTATCTTCCAGAAACTGACTTTTTGAACAAGCAACCAATCTGCTTTATTTTTGAATAATCTATCATTCTGTTCCCATTAATATTGGCTTTAAATACAAAAATATGACTTTCCGTGAATCAAACACAGTTCTCCCTTTGAGTTTCATCAGAAATATTTTCCTTCCCTCCCTCAGATGTTTCCATCTGTGGGTGATGTTCAGACATCAACAGATACAGCTTGACTCATCAGCCCTTCACATCAAGAGAGTAGCTGACGAGAGACAGTTGAGAGAAACTTTTCACATCTGGAGAAAGAGGCTGAAAGTAAAGAAGAGGTTGACAGCACTGATCAAAGTCAAAGAACAAAGAATGCTTAAAGTCTTCTTTGAGAACTGGAGGAAGTGTGTTAGCCTAGAAAGAGAAGAACTGCAAAAACAACATGACTTGATGGGAAAGGTATTTCACACACCAGTGATGAATCTGTCACACGTTCTGCATTCTGTATTCTAGTTCTATGTGTGACACAGTGGTGGATGTATGTGCCACTGAGGAGTGAATGTAGGTGTCACCTGTCAGTTTATCTATATCCCTTTTAACATATCAAACTTCTCTGGATGCATGAGTCTCATCGTTCTGAGAATGTGTCACAACTTGAATGTGTCACGCACGGAAACAGGTGACACGTGTGATGTCTTAGTTGATGTGTGTCTCACATTATTGGATGTCTATGACACACAATTCACAACTTCTTAAGTAGTGAGTAAACACCACAAAACTTTGGCTAGTGATCAAACCAACAAGACAAAATCACATTCCTCTGTGTGGAGGATACAAAACATTACCAATAATTATTTTTCGTTGATATTCTGACCAGGTTATTACCCACTGGCTGATGGTCTATCATCAACAACGGTGTCAGAGGTCGATAGCCAAGACGGCCGTAGCTCAATGGACACAATTTGTCTTGAAGATGAGAAAATTGACAAAGTTACAGGAAGACTACACCAGCTTGAAAGATCAGAGCCGAGTAGAAAGATGTTGGAAAATGTGGAAAGAGACTGCTCTTAAAAATGTTGCTGCAGAGAGATTTTATGCAAACAATCTTTGTAAAAGGTATCTGTAGCAAAATGTTGATATTAGTCAATTTGAAAATCTGTCTTTGATTTCGCTGTTTGAAAGTAATGGAATTTTAGCTGGATGTCATACAATTACTCACATTGCTTCAATTAGAGACAGGGTTTGGTTTTAACTTTTTATTAATAACAAAAATCACTGTTTTTTCCATATTTCAGTTTAAACACTGAAAATGTTGAGATCACTTAAACATCGATAAGAATCATTTACCCAGGAACATGATTGAAATTCTCTCAATTTTTTGCTGTGGAGGTTATTAAACTGATTTGATTCGGTTGAGTTACTTTTCCAAAAACTAAATGTAGATAAAAACACCCGATGCCAAAGGTGTATTTGTTACACTTGATTGAAAAATCAAGATAATGGGTAATTTCACAAAAATTTGTTGTGGAGGCAAGAAGATATTTCTTTTTTTTGATTCTGTCAAAAGTGGCTGAAATTGCATGAAAGATGAATTTTAATGTCCTCACTTTTAATTTGCATACCACTAATATTACATTATTGTCTGTAGTAACTGTGTGTATTGGTTACTTTGCCATTATCTGTTACTAATTTACATTTGGCGTGTAACTAACTAAAATCATCTATATTTTAATGTTTTTCCTCCATTTCCTGTTTCACTTGTCTCTCTGTCTTGATGTATTTGTCCAGGTTCCTCCATGAGTGGTTTCATTGCACTAGGGAGAAGAAGAAGAGGTTGTCAGATGAGAAGTCCTTGTGTTATCAGAGACAGCAGCGACTGGTATGAGATTGATCGTGATATTACAGATAATTTAAGAATGTCTTCATATGATTTATCAACCAGAAGTAGACTCACAATTTGTTTACATTTTGAGAGTCAGTCATCAGATCACTTTATGCCAATTTTCTTCTTTCTTAGTATCCATCATCTTTATTGTTAGTAGGTGTAAATTATAAACTAACAATACCAACTGTAAGTATTCTCAATGTCATACATTAACATCACTCTCTCATTGTAGGGCTGTTTACAGAACGTTGGATGTATGTTGAGTGATGTATATATATGTTTGTATTTATATGTGTATGTATATATATCTATATCTATTTTTTGTGTTTACATGTATGGATCTTCATATGTGTGTTTATATGTATGTGTGTGTTTATATGTAAGGGTGTTCATATGTATGTTTATATGTATGTTTGTGTATATATAAGTATACGAGTCCATATGTGTGTTTATATGTGTGTTTGTGTTTATATGTATGTCTGCATAATATTGTGCTGTAGATTCCGTACTCTCATTTTATCCAATCTTTTTTTCTTTTTTTAGGTGTTACATTGCTTCTATCGCTGGAAGGACGCCGCCTCGGAAGTTCGACTAAAGCATCAAATGGCAGCAGACTTTGACCAGCAAAGATCCTTGAGGCTTGTGGCTGTCTGTTTTCAGTCATGGTTGAGAAGAACAATGGTCAAAAGAGCAGAAACCTACCACAGAAGAAGAGTAGAGAAACAGGTCTGTGTAATATTGAGAAGTACTTTATTTATTCTGACATTTGCTATGCTTGCTCTAACAAAAAGGCATGAAATGTATTTTTAATCTTTGACATGGTGATTAGATGCACTGGAAACTGTACCCATTAATCCTGTAGTTATATCTTGCCTCTAATGCATCCATGTTGAGAGACACAACAAATTAAAAACAGGGAAAAATTTTCCAGAGAAATTCCTTTCAATCTTGTCAGATTGCTGGACAGCAATCATCAACCAAGTTACAATATAAAAAAAGGGGTTGATGATAAGGTAGTACTGATGCTTAAAAATGTAAATTAAGTAATGCATATTCATGTGTGTTTGACTGTAGGTTTTGAATACATGGAAAGCTGCCTTCATGAATATTCAGATAGGGAAACAGTCTCAAGAAACTTCAGAGAGGAATTCCTTGCAGGTATCTTTCACTGCTTTTCGGATGTGGTGTGTTGGTAAGTTAACATTTGAGCTTATGTTCATCATGTTATGCATTGACAATAGCTATCATCTATGGAATACACCTTTGTTTAGTTCACTAGTGGAAACAAATTATGCTGAATTTATATTGTAACTAAGTTTGTCCTTTGCAGTGAATCACCTGCCAGTGCCTCTGGCATTTTCTTTGCGGTTGAAGGATTGTTTCTCATGGTGTATCAGCATGTGTAAATATGTAGATTACAACATGAAAGGTTTCAAACAGAATTTGATTACTTATTAATTTCAGTCAAGATTCAAGATTGTGGGAATTCACAAATTGAGGTAATAAACATCTTAATGCACAGATTTTTCACAAAGGTTCTACCCTTGTTTTAGATGTTCTTATAATGATAACAGCAGAGCTGTATACTTTACCTGTAGATGTGTTCATACTTTTATCTCTTGGAAGCGATAATTAATTCTCTGCAACTTGAGTAATAGCTCATAATGAGTAAAATATTTGAAATTTTGAGTTATTAAAACAAACAGCAATGGCTTGAAAATCCTGGAAATGTTTTAAATGTTTTGAATTTGTGTTTCATTTCTTTCTCTTTGGTGTATTTTATCCAGGAAAGAAAAGCAGGAGACATTCTCTTCAAAGTTTTAAAGAGAAACAAGAAAGAAACAAAGTCAGCAATGCCTTCAGGAGATGGAAAGGACAAACGAAAGATTTGACCAATGCTGACAAATTCCATCAGAACTCTCTACTCAGAAGGTAAATCATTTGCTTTATAAGTGTCTGCAATTGTGTGGTAGCTGGAATAAGTTCCATCTTGCAATATGCATATAAGTACAAACATTTGAATAAATTAAGCGGTTAACATGTCATATCATGGAACGATGATTTGGTAATGTATCACTATACTTCCTTGACAGAATTCTTTGTGAGTAGTTTGCATGTTTTTTTTTAGCTGGAAACAATTTAATTTAACTAAGATTGTAAAGTTGCTTTGGTCTTATCAGTCCTCTGTGTCAAATGTATGATGTGAAGATTCCTCAGTGGCCCGTTACAGTACTTAACACATTTAAACAATTCTTGCCATTCATATGCAGCAGGTTGATAGCAATACCTTCATTGTGTTTTGGCAGGTTAAGTCTGTTTTCTGATTGTTGCAAGATGGTAGTATGTACAGATGTTACAATCATACGTACTATCACTTTTGTATGACACTGACAGTCACTTGATGCGTATTTATCGGGGGTTATGTTGTTGGGTAAAGTGTCTGTCTTGGAATCTTTAGGTCCCTGGATTAAATTTGATGGTACCACTTGGACATTTCCTGAGCACTTAAATTTGACATGTTCAGTAAAGATGTTTTCCGTGGTCCTCAAGAGGTTGTTTGGGTTCCTGTTGTTTGATTTAAGTCTTGTCCACTTCAGGTTACTGAGTACAGCTGATTGGCTGCTGTGCTGGTAAGTCGTCCACCCTTCCCAGCCTTTGGAAAAAGAGCTAAAGGGCTACTCTCTACCTGTTAGATGGAGATGTTTAATGGCATCCTGGGAACATGTTTTTGTTCCCCTTGTGATTGTCTAGTTCTCCCCTTGTTCGCCCTGTTAGCCTCCGTAGACGTATCAAAAAGAGTATGCGACTCTTGCAGGTGTTCATCCACAATCAATATGGTAAAGGGTCCTTGATGTGCCCATATGGACTTCCTGACCTTCAAACTTTCAAATTCAAATGTTGTTACCTTTTGTTTAAATTAAGCTTCACTTTTTTGAAAGAAGCAACCAGTTGAGGGCTAACTTTTAGTAAATTAACATTTCATGTCACAAACATTTTGTGTCACGTAAATTTCATGTAACAAACATTTCATTACAGACATCTTAACTGCTAATTGCACTGAAGGTATGTTATATCTTTCCCCAATATTTTTCATTTGCTCATTTTTAGACACTTCATTGCCTGGCTGTCTGAAGCCAGACGGAAGAAACATTTGCGGCTGGTCAGTGCAAAGGCTCATGACCTGTTCACATCTCGAAGAATCAGACTCTCCTTCGTCGATAGTTCAGGAGAATATCTCGAGGTATCCCCTCCCACAGACAGCAATCACTCCTCATCAAATGAACTCACCAGAGTTTGCTTCAACAGATGGAAGGAGAGAACTTCTCAAAGAGAGAATCACAGACTGGAGGTAGTTGCTCTGGCCCAAAGAGCAGCAGCTCACTGGAGGTGGTTTGTAGAACAGAGAAAGTATGAGAGGCAGCTGGTGCTACTGAAGGAGGAAACGGCTGATCAGTTCCACAGACAGTATTTATGGTAAGATGGACAGAGGGGCTACTACTTTTCCATCCTGTATGTTATGTCTGTGTACAATTTATTCCTGATGGAGGAAATCAAATAACCTTTTTGTAGTCCATGCAAAATAATTCAGCATTCTTTCTCCTGTGCCATATTGAATGAAGGATGGGGTGTATTATCTCTATTGTAACATGAGGTACCTCAAACATGCCTCTCTTAGCAGCTGCCTCTTGCAGTCCTTGCTGTTTTCATCACACATTGGTATGTGCGGCTTGTTAGGTCTTTCAGAAGTTCAAATTCAGTCATAATTTCATTCACTTTTAATTTATTAGTGTAATGTGACTGGTAATTTGCAGGTTTCTTCATGTGTACAGTTCAGTGGCTGACAGTAATCTGGAGACTTCATAGCATGCTGAGGATAAGTTTAATGACCCTCACGTGAAACAATGAAAGTATGCTTTTTGTAACTACCAGTTTCAGATGACAGTAAACCCCTACCCTATGATTCTTGTTAGCATGAGCATCAACAGCAACATTGTAATAAGAAAGAGGAGAAAGAACTTTGGGGGAAGAGGGAAGGTACATTGGAATGTACAGTTCATCATCCTCTGAAAAATGATAAGGATGGAGAGCTGAATACATAAATGTTATACAGTAACTTAGAATGAATGTTCTTTTCTTCTACAGACGTCATGCACGTGACGTCATCCCATTGTAAAACCACGCTGTACCTCGTAATCAATGGACCGCAAGATTCTCATTGCGGTCATACATACACTACAGAGAATGATTTTCATGTCTCGGTTACTCAATAAGAATGAGCTTTTTACTTATGCTGCTATCATAATATGTGTCTTGAAGAAGTTTCCTCGCTGATGAAAAGCTTTGAACGGATATGGTGATGAAATGAATGATTGGGAATTAAAAACAAAAGCCCTAATGTAAGCCTTGTGCGAGAGTCTGCCGTTCAACATGGCGTACGTTGTGACGTCAGTGCACGACCTCTATACTTTCATATTTTGATTTTATAGGAATAAACTTAGTAGGAAATAAAGCAAACATAAAATAATTAGACATGTTACATTTTTATCCATCAGTTTGTCAGCTTTCAGATGTTGGAAGAAACAAACACAAAGACAGAAAGAGCAGCAGATGAAGAGGGATTGGCTGTTATTAAAATATGGAAGAAAATGGATGAATATTACAGTTCAGAGGATTGTTGCTGAACAGATGGTAAGTTGCCATGGTGATCCCGTTATCTTTTTTGTACCTTTAGCATCCAAAATGTCTCATTTTAGGACCCCAGATACAATTCTTTTTCCACGTGTGATTGAATCATTCGAAGAGATTCATTTCATCTCCAACCGGTGTGCGGAATATTCACTCTGGTGAAATTAAAATCTGTGAAATAATTTAATTTTGCTCTAGCTGTAGAAACAGGTTTCAAAGAATTCCAAAAAATATTGTAGCAGCTTCTGTGAAAATGTTTACACTGTGTCATTTTTCAGGTCGTAGTTCTTTGAATCCTTGTTGAGTGTTGTTTACTTTGTTTCAAAACTCCTGTAGCTTTGAACAAGATAAACCAAACTGATTCCTTGTTTGGTTTGCTTAATGTTTAAGTTTTGCTCGATGACAGATATCTTGTAGTCACTTTTTAAAAATTGAGAATTATGCCAATGTCATCCATGTTAAATTGACATTAAATACAGGTAACAAATTAAGTCAACTTAATTTAAGAAAGCTGTTTTCGTT
Source organism: Stichopus chloronotus (assembly GCA_021234535.1). Lineage (NCBI taxonomy): Eukaryota > Metazoa > Echinodermata > Holothuroidea > Aspidochirotida > Stichopodidae > Stichopus > Stichopus chloronotus. Next base: position 25,756,851 of record SFZH01000008.1, on the reverse strand, counting down.
ATTTTGGTGCAGGGATTTTGTACTGACCATTGTAGTGCTGTAGTATTTGTTGTTCATGAGAGGTTTTAAACAGAAACCGGCACTCGACATAAGAAGTACCCAATTTCGGAGTAATTATCTGTGAGATATTTTCACTTATCAAAGTAGTTATCCTTCTTGTAATGTTTTATTCTCTTTTTAAGGATCACTACTGGAGGATGAGGAGGACTTGGAATTACTTGAGGAGTTCCATGGTCCGGTCTCTGGTGGTGAAGAAATTTATCAAAGCAGAAGAGAGAAGGCTATGTGCCAAGGTAATATATTTAAAAATTATGAGGCTGTGTGGCAAATCTTTAGAAACTCAACAAACTTGAGAAGGCTATGTGCCAAGATAGTGTATCTGAAATGTTGAGGCTGTGTGGCAAATCTTTAGAAATTTAACAAATTTGTGACAAATGTTAGTTAACAGTATTTTTTTACAAATGTGTTGCATGGCACTTTATCTCTGGAGACCTGTAACAGCTATATTAACTGTCTGTGTTTGATGTGTCCTTTGTCAGTTGAAACCTAAACAATTATGTAACTGCTTCAATTGTGGGAAATTTTTTTTTACCTCACTATATGAAACTGCTTCAACTTCCATTTCCCTATTCTTGTTTAACTTCCTATAAATTAAATTATGTTATTATGTCTCCTTCCTGAGTCCCTTTCTATGAGTTTGTCTAAAAAAATGCCTGAAGTCAGAGATTTCCAAAATATATGTCGCAAAGCTTAAAATATGAATTCAGATCTTTCAACTCTCATCTTCGCAGGACATTCCTGAACGGAGATATAAAAATGTGAAATTCATTCTCTGAAGTGAAAATGGTAGATTGCACAATAATTTGTTATGTCATTCTTGCAATACTCAAATTACTTTCTTTGTTTTTCTTTTATTTTTTCGAAAGCCATCGCACCATGTCACAAAATGTGATCACTATCTTGCTGTTATGGGTGACTTGGCTACACAAGTCATCTCCATTCAACATCCTTTGTAGGAAAGCAGTAAATTTTTCAAGGTTATAGAAACTTTTCAATGTTAAAAGGAAGCAAAAGCAGGTGACATGAGTTGCACAAGAAGGTTGTCCCAAAGTATTGTGCAACTGTCAATTTACATCTCAAATTATGTAAATATCTTTCAACAATTTATATCTCAGTAATGGAACAAGCTAGGCAGATGAGAGTTGCAGAAGAGAAATTATTTTCCAACATCCAGAATGTATTTTCACTTAATGCTAGACTTCAGATATACTTTAAATATTGTAACTTAATTGATTTCTTCTTCGCTTCAGGTGTTTGATGCTTGGAAACTGTCGGTGAAATACAAAGATGGCCCCAGGAGAAGTAGTCTGAACGCCTTCTACAGCACTTGGAAGGACTAGCAATAATAAATAATAATACAAGAGGAATTTGAACTTGTAATTCAGGGTTTTATCTTAGGCTTTATTGCATTAGTTCTTTTTACAAAGACTTCTATTTTGGTCAACTGTATGATCAGGTTGTGCTTGCATATAACCTTTTTCAGCACAACATATTGACTCTAATAAGAAAGGACCTTGAGCTATGTATTATCCCTTTACAGCACTGCCTTTTGTAATGACAAAGAATCTTTACCGAAACTCTCTTTGTTATTTTATGAACCAACAAAGTCTACATTTTCGAAAAATGAATTTTTGAAATGAATGTTGGTGATCAGTTCGGTTTTTTTCAATTCTTACAAGCATTAATGTTCTGGAATGAACAGGTATGGCTGATTGCCACTTCTTCTTCCCATTGAGGTATTGTTCCTCAGGTTTAAGCAGCCCCAAGGAAAGGGATGTCGATATTGTCAAAACCTAAGAGGCTTTTTATTTGCAACTAAAGGTCACTTAATCTACCTCACGTGACCAATCACATGAACATACGAATGACCCCAAGGTACAACCTCCATATCACTTACATCCTATTGTTACCTCCGTTTCTGGAGCTGAAGATCGGGGGCGGCGGTCTTCCTTTCATCAGTAATCTGTTTCCATTAGTAGTTACATATTTCTGTATGATTTCCATTACTTGACATGAGAAAGGTATTCATACATATTCAGAATTGTTCCATAAGCTTATACAAACCTTGTTTCTTTGTTTCATTTATGATATATCAATGTTCATTTATATGTTTGTATATAAGAGAATATCATATTGATGTGCTGCATAGTATCTATACTCATGTGTAAAATAATGTTAATACTTATTGTATGGTGCTGCTGCAGTGTAGTTGAAACAGCTTCCACAACAAACGTTATGCACAATTTTATTGAAGGGTACATTTAGTTTTGTAATGTCATCTGATGTATTAAAAGGTCTAAACATTTATCCCATCTTTTTATGAGAAACTTACATTTTATCCCACCTATTATTACTATTATTCATGTTATGGTTGGTAGTGGTTAATTGCCAAATCTTTTCCAGTAGAAATTTATATGAAAATTTTTATAACCTTTTGTAAGATAATTCAATGCATTATGATAATGATAGCATAGTGTTGGAATATAGTTGAGATTCAGAAGAAGAAAAAACTAGTGAGTTCACTCATATTTATTTGACTTGGTTTGATTTGTTCTCATCATTGACATGAAGAATACTCTCAAATTAAATGTTGTTGATATTTTAAAGAATTCAATAGTTTGAGACCTTAATAGCAGCAGTTGCCTTAAAGCATCCCTTTTAGAGAAAAGAATGGTCACAGATTCTATTGGGTTGAATAAGATATCACCAACAATGAAATAAGATGTTCAACTCAATGAAGATGAAGACGGTTAGATCTAACGGTCATTCCAAATCTTCTGAAATTAATTTGGAAAACACTGAGTTTGTTGCCAGTAATTGATTCACAGTCAAACTCAATAATTATTTGGTTCTTATAAAAAGCATATTGAGTTTGTATCCATAAATTGGTGACGATCTTGAAGGGTGCAATTCAATTCCAATGCGTATAGTAACTTAAGGCAATCAAGTTCATGAGCTATGAAAACTGTCATTATATTTAACTTTTTTACCCTGTACTAGCTGTGTGCAAATGCATAAGTGTGATGTGAAGATATGTCTGGTCAAGAATCTTCAAAAACCAAATTGATTGTTAGCTCATATTAGCATGCTGGTGTGAGCTTTTGTGATTGCGCAGCATCGCTCTATCTATCTATCTATCTGTCCACAATTTGTTCAAAATGCTTTTATTCCGTCATGCTTTCATGGATTTGCCTGAAACTTAGGCACAATGTGTGTCTGGTGCCGGACCATTTAGGGTGTTCAGGAATTTTTGGTCCAAGGTCCCATGTGGGCTCTTTGGCCCATTTTATGAAATTCTACAAAATGTATCTTCTCCTACAGATTATATTGTACAATGTTGATGGTTTGTCACAATGATGCTCAGTTATTGGTCCCTTCAGGGTGTTCAGGAATTTTTGGTCCAAGGTCCAATGTGGGCCCAATGACCCATTATGTGAAATTCTGTTTGAAATGTTGTTTCTCACACATGCATCCATGGATTTATATTTAACGTGGACACAATAATCCCTGGGTGGTGCCCCATCTGGGGTGTCCAAAAATGTTTCAGTCTAAGGTCCCATGTGAACCCAATGATGCTCAGTTATTGGTCCCTTCAGGGTGTTCAGGAATTGGTAGTCCAAGACCCCTATGTGGGCCCAATGGCCCATTTTATGGAATTCTGCAAAATACCTCTTTTTCTACTGTTTAAGTGCCCCTTTAAACTGTCATACACATCTCAAATATCCCTATCGTGCATGAATGATAATTGGTAATTGGACAGTGTCAGTTGCTTTGCTAACTGAATCTCTTTATTGCCTTCAGGTATGTTGACCAGTATTTGGACTTAAAGGGGCACTTTGAATTGTTTCATGAACTTCAGGGAGTCTATAAGATCAAACTTCTGCAATGTTGGGGCTCTAGTTTATGAAATTCTGAAAATTGTGCAGTCCTAAAGATTTTCTTGTACAGTGTTGATGATTTGGTATAATGATACTCAGTGATACCTATAATTTGACATAGTGATACATAAATGGTACCTTCAGGATGTTGAGGTATGAGCTTCTGCACCAATTGGTGCTCTAGTTAATTATCTACTCATGAATGTTCCTTATGTGTGACACATTGGGATTGTCTTAGGTTGACCATTGACCATTGTTGTTACTCAATCAACCGTATCATGACAGATTTGGAAAAAAAAATTAGTGGATTTGACAGAACAACTCATAGTGTCCCTTGAAATGCAAATTACTATTGACAGAGGCTTCACACGCATACATCAAGTTAGTATATTCAATGCCGTTCTCGTATCCATTCTGTTCACATTTGTTCAGGTCATAAGTATTTTATACTTGAGGAAAGATTTCACAGCTTCACTGATCTGCTCATAGCAATCACTGGGTCAAGACTTAAATAATGACTTAGAAAGATGAGATGTCTCTAGTGTTGGCCAAGGATAAAAGACAATGTTGTTATCTTCCATCTTTGTTGAATCATTGCTATCAGTGCTTCATGTGTGATCTTTGAATCACTTGCCAGACTATCGAACATAGGTCACACATGGGCGTCAACAGGTGGGGGACATGTCCCCCACTTTCAAAAGTGGAGGGGATATCATATCATTTGACCCACCCACTTTTCAGAGTAGGTATTAGAAAAGTCACATGTATACGCGCGATTTTCTATCACAATTGCGATGGACGCTGTGTAATTCGTCTCCCTTGGTGTCAGAGCAGCATCTTTCTACCAGTACTTTCTGTCAGAATTTAGTTTTGGGAGACAAAACTCACGGATCTGGTGCTGATATAACTAAAAACGACTCAGGAAGGCCGTCTCCTGCGATCTAGGGGGGTCTTATGTACCCAAAATTTTCTGGTAGCTACGCGCCAACCAATGGTGGCGCTCTGCTTAGATAGCATAGTGTCCCCCTCACTTTCTGAAACCTGCTGACGCCTATGAGGTCACCTGTTACATGAGAGCAAATATAAACCATCCTTGTTCCTCTTACCTCATGAAGATGTTGGAAGGTAATGATGGAATCGCTTTCTGCATACCCATAACCCATGGAAGAAACCCAAAGGCAGGCAGGGATGCTTCTTGGTGTTGTTGCTAGTTCTCAAATGTTAAAGAGGAAACTTATCACTTGAAAATTTTCAAGTTCTTCATTAAAGTTACCAAATAAGGACAAATCTTTATGGCAGGGGGATGAACATAGCCTACCTTCAGCACCTGCACCTTTTTCATTTGGAACTGAGCCCCCAATTCCCAACAACTACTTCTACATCAAGTAAACATTTAAAGAAGTAATTTACTTGTGAACACAATACAAATATTTCTGATTTCTAATTTTTTTTTAATATATTAACTCTGAAAATTCTAGATGGATCTAAATTTACCCCTCTTGGATCTACAACTTGGAAATATCTTTGTCAAGACAATGGCACACACAAATTCATAATGCTAAGTAAGTGCAAACAATACCTGCTTACTGCAGGCTAGCAGATCACTTCCCTCCACAACTCTCACTGTTTCAGAGCCCTGAAGGGGGATTTCCCTAATTCTTGTTTCGGTGCGATTTTGAATACCCTGGATGTGGTAATCCCTGGCATCCGCCTCTTCCGGTTTTATTGTTGTCAACTCGACCGTACGACAAGACTCTGACATCAAACACAAAGAGCGCACCCACAGAGTCAACGATACCATTACCAGCATGTTTCTTGTTCGTCACGGCCTACGCCATACGGGCCCTGTTTCGCGATATAAATTTCTTGAACAATTCCGGCCTTCCATCGCAGTATCAGTAACCGTCACGATGTCACAATTTCCTGCTGTCGAAATTGCCCCACCTTTGGCATTGAAAAATCCTATAAATGTTCCACAGAAGCTACTTCTTGGCGCTGGTCCAGCAGTATCCTCAGAAAGGGTTCTGAAAGCTGGGGCCTACCCATTGTTGGGGATTTTGCACTCTGAATCGTTTCAGGTACAGGAGTTTGTGTTTAACAGTCCCGCAAGAGGCGTAACGTTAGGCTGCAGCCTAACTTGAGTGTTGCCTATGTCCATAATAATAGCCTTAGGCCTAGGTCATTCTATGCTACTTGTACTGGTAAGGAGACGTTCAGCACAACTGTGACTGTGAGGGACTGTTTGGGGTTACTAAAATACTACATACTAGTAGTTTAGTGACTAATCTAGCCTGGTCTAGGTCAGGTTAGTTTGTGTACCATTTACATTTAAACTAGTCATTCTGACTCAAGATTAGACTCTGTAGAGTCTACTTGGGCTGGAAAGTTTCTGTTCCTAATCTTGGTTCCACCACCTTTGAAGAAACATTCCGTTTATTTACTGTACTGCTCTTTCGGAAGAGTGTTTACTCCCCTCATTGATTGCTGCCCTGGCAGACTCTGGACACTCATTTTAATTATGCACACAACTTTTAACTAAAACCATTGTTTTTCGCTACCAAATTCGGTAGAAGCCAATCACTGCCATCGTGAGAAATGATGGGAGTGATGATGAAGAAATGACCTGCGACTGATTAGCTACGTAGATATCATGGTAATGATAATATGTTACTCTCCTTCAACTGTTTTAGGTCTCTGAGAAAGGTTTGAGAAAGACTTTGCAAAGTCTAACTCAAGATTGGTAGTCCAGGCCTTAGCATGATGGCTGCATCTTCTAGTGTGAGAAGTGCAGGTGAGGCTAGCAGGTGCAGTAGCCTATCATAATGTTACACAGCTCATCTGGGCTCAGAGAAAAAAAAATTAAAAAAGGCATGGCAAATTTTTAATCCTGGAAAAGAGTACAGATTAGTGAGACATAAAGTACTATAGATGGATTTTCACGTGCATGCATTAATGCAAATTGTAAAGGTATTGTCCTTCAAAAAGATGCAAAGCTAACCACACGGACTTAACAAAGGGAGAAAGAGTTTTATTCCTAAGAAGAGTTGCTACCTTCCATATGGGGCCACTTTGAAGTAGACAATCTGGACACTGATTGATTCATGTAAGTGTGGTACTTTACAGCTCATTCCTTCAGTCTTCTTTTTCTTCCCGTAGGTGATGGATGAAATCAAACTTGGTCTTCAGTATGTTTTCCAGACCAAAAACAAATTGACCCTAGCCATCAGCGGCACCGGACATGCAGGCATGGAGGCAGCTGCAGTTAACATACTGGAGCCTGGCGATGTAATCCTGGTCTGTAAGAAAGGAATCTGGGGTGAAAGAATGGCTGACATGGCAGAGAGGTTAGGTAAGGACATAATTGATGAGGCAGCTGTTGTCACGGTGACGGTTACTCTGAAGACCTCAGACGCAGATTCATGTAGAGGCTCTAAGGGCCCAAGGTCCCATTGTGTGCCTGCATCCAGGAAATCTGCCGTATCAGAAATTCTTTATTCTAGATTGTACTGCAGGGGAAGACATTTCAGAACCCAATCCTTGCGACACCTTTAATGAAGACTTTCCCGTGTACTCTTAAACACTGAAAACCCCTGCCATAAATCTCACCCCTATTATTCCATCACCCCCCCTGCCCCTCCATCTTATGCAGTTTTTTCTCTAAATAGTTGATCTAGTAATTTTAACATATGATGCTTGTGAAAGATGCAAATGTGACATTTCTACTGAAAATTAAGGAAGATAAACCATTGTTCACAAAACACTGAGTGAGACTGGCCAACAAGTGATTTCTAATTACTTGATTTTTTTTTCAGGGGCAGATGTAAGGATAGCTGAAAAGACTCCAGGAGATGCTTTCACTTCCAGTGAAATCGAAGAGGTAGCATTAATGTTTGTTAACATTAGGAATGTCAGATAGTATAATATGAGTATAATATGATAGTATAATATGAGTAAAATACTCATAAACAACATGCAGTAGACCTCATACATGTTGCTGTGGTAGCAGGAAATTTCATGGCTACTAGTTGATTTGTAGTGGCATCTGTAGCAGTTACACAATTACACTGTTTGCTAGTGTCACAGCTGTACATGTACATATTAAACTTGTTTGTTTGTTTGTTTGTTTGTTTGTTTGTTTGTTTGGTTGTTTGTTTGTTTGTTTGTTTGTTTGTTTGTTTACCAGTTTTGTGCAGATTCCAGTTTTGCAAAGTTTCTTAATTGCATGACACTCTTCATTTTACTGACCAGATCTATGTTAATAACGTAATATGTTTTTTTTTTCATTCCATCTTAAGGAACTCAAGAAACATAAGCCATGTGTAATGTTCATCACACAAGGAGAATCTTCAACTGGAGTAGGACAACCAGTGGAGGACCTTGGTGACCTCTGCCACAAGTAATTAGCTGAAGTATATTTATTATTTAATCCTAAAAGCCTCTTTCCCTTAGACGCATTTTGTCTCATCTGTTTGCATTATACCTTTCCTTAATACAGTTTGAGTCAAGGTGGATATTTGTTTTTAATTCTGACTTTGTTCTGTCGGATATATTTTACTGATGAACATTTGAATATTCAGTTGTAATCATGTTCAGTTTATTGCATATTCATCATCAATTTTCTCATCTCCACAGACATGATTGCCTTCTCATCGTTGATACTGTAGCATCTTTAGGAGCAATGCCCTTGTTTACTGATAAGTGGGGTAAGTCTCTCAATATTGGAACTGCTCAGAGATTTTAATTCATTTTTTAAGATCAAATTGGCTTCTGTCAATTTTGCTTTGTTTATAAGTCCGAAGAATCTGTCAATACTCTTACTTCTATGCCATGTTTTTTAGTCACTGTTTTTGTTCCAAGAGGTGTGGGGGAGGGGGGGTCAGGAATAAGTCTCCAGAAAGCAGGAGAGGTTCTAAGTATGCTATGTTGTTTGGTATAGGTACTGTAAATCTGTGTTCGATTGTTGAGGGTATCCTACAGTCCCAGATTGTGTGGGTCAGATATTGTCTACACTGTTTTTTTTTTTATGTTGAATGTTGAAGTTAAGCTTTTATCATCCCTCACTGCCAATAAGGTTCTTGTTATCCCTTCGCAAAGGTATCGATATCTGCTACTCGGGAACACAAAAGGTGTTGAATGCACCACCAAGTTTAGCACCAATCACCTTTAGCCAAAGAGCACAGTAAGTACTTCTCAGTAAAAGAACTAATAGTTTGAGACCTGAAGAGATCTTGTTAAATGTTTCCCTTTCTAGTTACAATCTTTTTTAGTCTCCGTGGTTAGAGTGCTGACTTCGCAACATCAATAGTCTGACTTACAATGTAAGGAGATCATCCCTCCACACTTTTTTTTTGGTGTGAGTAACTTTTTTGTGGAAAAGTTCTCTTTATAGATATTCCAATCTTATGGCTCAGCATTTGGTCTTTTTTTCATTTGCTTTACTAGTATTTCTAACAAGAATATGAGGTAGCTATTATGCCAACATTATAAATGGTGTCATATAGTGACCTTGTCATGTTAGGTATGCATTGATGAGAGGATTAAGATTAACAATATTTTTATTGATCTCTGTTTTATGAACAATGCCCTGAAATAGGGATTTTGAGAAAAACAGGGCTAGGGTTGAAGTGGGAGACTTGCAGTTGAAAAGCTGGGGAGCTGTGTTTCTACACAGAATTTTCGAATCGCTTTTTATTCAAAGTTGCTTTTGTGTCTTACTTCTAGTTAATGTCGCTGGTTTTGTTGTTCCTTCCATCCAGGGACAAAATGGCAGTAAGGAAGACCAAGATCCAATCTTTCTACTTTGATATGAATCTTCTCGGTAACTACTGGGGATGTGATGAAGATCCCAGGAAGTAAGTATCCATCCTGCTAGATAGGTGAATCTATTAGATGTATGATTTGTGAAAGAACATCGATTAAACCGGCCGAGAAGCATCGATGGGTCATTTTCTGCACTACTCTGTGGTCTTGGAAAGTAAATACTAGAATTAAACGTTTTGCAATGACTTTCTGTGGTCGTGTAATCTGTTTAGATTGAAGTTCAATATTGAACCAAAAGAAGACTATATCCCTTATTTTTTTTTGTTTTCTATTGACTGCAAAGACATGGATGTCACAAGCAGTTATCACAATGTGAAATGAATATATTACCAATTTTCATTTGTTTCATTATTTTGATCCTGCTTTTAAAATCTGAGTGTTTTTAGAGTCCATATCTATTTTATTACAATGAGTAGCAGTAGTATGACCTCCCATTCCATCCAGTTATTCCCATCACTGCCTGCCTGTTGGCAGACTGATGCTTCTAGTTCCTGTTACTATCCTCAGCCCTCACCACCCAGTCTCATCCCCTTCATAGTTCTGTTTGTCTCCACAGGCAGTTTGTCTATCATGATCCATCTGATGGTAGTATCTTCTTCACGTCCATCGATTAATCTAATCACGTCTGCAGCCCTCCATTCACTCGTGTGATAACAAAGCTGCTCTGCTGTGAATTCGCTGGTGTCTTTTCCTTTGTTTTCACATGAAGTCTCTATATGATGTGTTCAATAGAAATCTTGCTTCTTATTCCAGCTGTTTCTGACACTCACATGATAGTGTTCTTGCTTTCTTTGTGTGATTATTACAGTTCAGATGATTCTTTATCTAAAGTTTTATTTTAATGTTGTTCAATATATTAATAGTACATTATTGATGATTATGATTGTAATGATGATGTTGGTAATGGTTACAGTTGTGGTTGTGGTAGGGATATTGTTTACTGTTATTATGGTGCAGTTCAGATTATTCTTTGTCTAAAGTTTTATTTCAATGTTTTTCATTGTATTAATAGTACAGTGTTAATGATTATGATTCTAATGATGATGGTGGTGATGATTACAGTTGTGGTTGGTTGTATTGTTTACTATTATTATGGTCACAATAATGTGACACTTACACCAGCAAGGAAGATGATGTTAATTTAACATCATCACTGTGGATATTTTTTCCAGGTACCACCACACCGGTCCTATAAGCAGTTATTACCAATTTAGAGAAGCTCTGGCAGAGATGGCTGAAGAGGTATAGTAAATCTGATTCTTTCTACGTGACTTCAAAAAGAAGATTAATGTATGAGATATACATATGAGTGCTGCTGATGTATATGTATACATATTCCTGCTGCATTCAGGATGGTGTGTAACTTTTCAACAACTTTAAAACTTATCATCTACCATAATGAATTATTATTCAGGATTTGAGTAAAACAGGCAGAAGTGAATAATATAAAATAACCATAAGTTTTCTGATAAATGTTTAACATAGTCAGTAGCCTCTTTCATCCCTAGTATGGAATCAGTCACTGACATTTAGTATCAACTTGGTTAGACTGCAACTAAGGCCCAAACAAATTCCGTACCAAACAAGGCGGATTGGGAGGGGGGGTTGGGGTGGGAATGTCTTAGGTCAAACCTGTAAACAAATTCTTTGTTTTTTTGTAAATGGAGATAAGGGCAGTGGAGTTAACAATCATTCTTTTCTGTCTAATGTGATTAAAATATAACATACAACAACAATAAACATATAAAAAATACATATTTTACATTTTGCTACATTTGGTCTTTTAATATCGTGATAGTTATGTAGTGTAAAAGTAAATGTCATTGGTTATAGCAGAAGTGGGTTTTCTGGTGGTGGTACTGTACCTTCTTTACTTGTGTATACTACAGTGTTTTCCTATAAATGAAGCACTGGGCTGCTTGTTCTGAGCAAATGTTACTGTGTGCCGCAGGTCGACCTTTACACTGGTTAAGCTAATACCAAGCATGTATATAAAACACCCAAACATTTGACGTTTTTGGAATATTTACATCATGTATAGTCCAAAACAAAACCACTTTTAACTTTTCTTTTGAGTGAATGATATCTCAATGCATACTGTAATTACAGTCAACATCTTCAGACAATTTGATCAGTCTGGTTTTAATTCATGTTCCAGTCATCAATTGTTATCTAATTAAAGTATTGTCTTATTCATTAAGCTTATTTTATTTGTCCATTTTCTCTAGGGCTTAGAGAACAGTTGGCAGAAGCACAAGGACATAATTTCTCAATTCCACGATGGTCTTCAAAAGTTGGGCTGTGAGCTCTTCGTTAAGAATGAGGTTAGTAATTTATACCTAGGCTATTTCCACTGCATGTAGCAATTATGTATATATAGTGCTCTTAAAATTGTCAATTTTTGATTGACTTTACCCTAAAAAGACTGTACCTTTCTGAAACATTTAACATAAAAACGCAAAAATGTAATCCAGATTACATCATTCTCAGTTCTTTGTTTATCTTACAACTTTCTTATGATAAATCAATAGGACTTGCTTATTTGTTGGGATATTAGTCCCTCATTAAAAAATGGAAGGGTACTCAGAGGTATCTCCGTTTAGAATATTGCATTGACGATAATATCTTTAGAACAATAGAAACAAAAATAAACGTTCCTATTGATGTGTGAAGTATCTGGTGAAAATACCAATCCCTGAAAATAATTTTAATGAAAATTTAGTTTTACTTGAGGTACTGGAATTTCTGATCAGATAGGGAATGCTTGAAGATGCTTCAAAAGTTTTTTCCAGAATGCAAAACATTATCCGGTCTGTTTTCGTATTCTTTGAATCTCTGTGTGCCAAACCGTAGCTGTGCTTTTATTCTCCATTATGAGGATGTTCAACCCCCCCCAACTAAGGATGTTGCGGTTTTCATTAAGTAATAATTAGTTGCTATTTTTCCTTTCCATAGAAATATCGTCTTCCAACAATTACCTCTGTAGTCTTACCTTCTGATGTACATTGGAAAGACGTTACCACCCATGTGATGCAAAAGTAAGTTTTTCATCTCTTTATCAGCAGCATGGAAAGAAACAAATGTAAATCCATGCTTTTCTTTTTCAAGGTGAAAACTGAACCAAACAGGGTGAAAGCATCACAGCTGTCGATCGCCTCGTTTAAACTTTTTCGATAGACTTTGCCGTGAGTTGTTTTGACTTTCCACTTTGCTGGTGTGCAGCCATGGCTGAACAATTACCGGGACACCATAATCTCTACTTACCAACTCCCTCTTCTGCAAACAAATATTGTCCTACTTTCTGGCAAGAGTTACAAAAAAGTCATAGTTTTTTAGCTCACACACCAAGTGTGTGAGGTATTAGAATGAGACTGATGTCGTCAAGTTTTTTTAAAAGCCTTCTCTTTCTTCATTTTTTGAGATATTTGTCTGAAATTTTTTCAGTGTGTTTTTTTTGGGGGGATAGACATTTTTTTCCACCTAATTACGTTTCAACTGACTTAATTTATAGGTGATCTGTAATTTTTGGAGGAAAATAGGGTTTTTGGTTGCTTTTTTGCACACGGCACTCTAACTGAACCGGTTTAGCTGGAGAGCTGTTCTGTGGTCACTCTAGTAAACAATAATCAAATTTTACACTTGGGCTGGCCAGCCTATCTGCCCTGTGGGTCATCAAGTCCAACTGAATTATCACCTATCGATATCACATTCCAGTACTAGTAAATTGACACGTAAATTAAGTTAGTGAAGCATGTGGCTGAGTGATCATTGTAACCTACAAATCATGTACATTCTAATTTTACAACCAGCGCAAAAATCTAGTCCAGCGCACATTTAAATTTAGATCCAGCCAAAGCCAGCTCTGACAGCAGCTAAACATTATCCATCGCATCCTTACATATCACACAGCCTAAAGGAGGTTTAACCTTCTCTACAGACCATAGCTGGTATACCTATAGACTCTGTAGAGTCTGCTCGGGCTGGAAAGTGTCTGTTCCAAATCTTGGTTCCGCCACCTCTAAAGGAACATCCACATGTTTACAATACTGCTCATCCGGAAGAGTGTTTACTCCCCTCATTGATCGCTGCCCTTGCAGACTCTGGACACTCGTCTTAATTATGCACACAACTTTGAACTAAAACCATTGTTTTTCGCTACCAAATTCGGTAGAAGCTAATCACAGTCATCGTGAGAAATGATGGGAGTGATGATGCAGAAAGGACGTACAACTGATTAGTTACTTAAATATCATGGTAATATGTTACTTTCCTTCAACTGTTTTAGGTCTCTCTTAGCGATATCCTATTTCTGCCGTAGGCAAATCTTGTGATTGAGTGAAAGTTAGCCCAGGTACCATTATTTTCTCCCATCGTTCGATCGCTGCTATTGGCTCATTTCATGAGACCAACTCGAAGTATTTTAATATGTATTAACCGTAATGTCAAATGTGACTATTAATTTGTAAACAATTAAGTAGGCTGCAGCTCAAATTGTGAGGAATGTATCAAAGGAGGAGAATTCATTTGCTGAGAAAGACTTTGCAAAGTCTAGTACACCTAATGCCATTTTTCAACATCACATGTCAAAATTAATATACTACACTGGCATATGATAATGTCATAGGCTTAATAGTGTGTCAACTAGATACTTTTTGCTTGTAACATTTTGTCACCTTCCAAGTACTGTACTTTCATTTTACAATGCTACAAACAAAGATTACCTCTGCTTAGTTCAATGACTGCCCTAAGTTTCAACACCCCTATGTTCTGACACACTTATATTTCGACATGTCAGTACACTTAAATTCCGACAGTAGCGGCTGATCAATGCGTCATTACTACGCAGAGCATCATAGCTGGGACCCAGAATGGTGCGTGATGTAATGAATGTGTTGTAACATATAGTGTCAGAACATGGGGTGTGGGAACAAAAGTGTGTCAGAACATAGGGCTGAAACCCTCAGTTCAATTGTGTGAGCTACAATGGCATTGCTGCACTAGTCCCTTTACAGACAAAAACTCATCATCCCAGACAGTTTCAATTCTCCCAACCATCTACCTCTAGTCCCTCCCTCAGCCTGTCTTAAATTTCTCCACATGTGTAATCAAAAAAATGGATCCCTGTGTACGCTGTGTAATACAAGCTACTCTGCATCTTTCGAATTTGCTGTCAATTCAAGATTACTGTAACTTAGAACCAGTTGAGAATTTTGCTTTCCGGTAGGTAAAAATATAGCTTAGGGTGATGCAGTACAGCCTTTAAGCTGTCAGTAATATCTTTTGTGTTTTAGTAGCAACAATCAAGAGGTAATGAACTGATGTTTTCAATAAAATGTTGCAAATACCCGAGATATTTGTCTGGTGAAGCCATCTGACTTGTGGAAAGTGACTCATTGCAAAATACTTTTAATCTGTGTACTGCTACTCAGTAGATCTTGAGCAGGTTACAGCCACTGCTTTATGTTGTGATTGATCAATTCACATATACTTTTGTTTCTCTTCAGACACAAAATTGAATTTGCAGGAGGCCTTGGTCCGACTGCCGGGAAGATCATTAGAATTGGACTGATGGGGCACAACGCCTGCCCCGAGGTCCTCTCCAGGGGTCTCTCAGCATTGGAGGATGCCATCAACACAGCCAGGAAAAATAAACCTGCCAAGATGTAAAAAGTTTAGTGATTATGGTATTTTAAAGTCATAAATATATTTTTGAATTCTTAATATTTCCAAGCAGCATCTGCCAAATTTACCATTTCCATTTGAAGTTACAAAAATGTTTCTTATGTCAATGGTAAAGGGGGCTTGTGGTTACTCTTGCCTTTTTCAAGTGATGTCTCCATTGCAAAGGGTAATCAACTATTTAAAAGAGGCAGATAAAGAAAAGTAAGAGAACAGAATATTGTTGTCTTCTCAAAATAAAACTGTCATTATTCCTCTGACATTATCTCTCAGTTTGATTGTTGTTTGGTCAACATGCTGAGATCAATTGTGTGTGACTTTTCGTAAGTGTTTTTTTTTTCAGCCTTTAAAAGGCACTTTATTGTAGACTTTTCAAGCTTTATAAAACCTCACCAGTGAATCTAGAAGCTAGTAGATTTATTGAAAAGGGTTTCAAATAATTCATGAAAGCACAATTTGTGTTTTGCCCTTAATTCGTGATCATTCTATTCAGGCAAATTCAAAAGGTGTTTTGCACAAAGGAGGTATGTAACTGATTAGACGTACATGGTATTCCCAAAGGTAGGCCATTCAAAGTGGGTCATTCAAAGTGAATTATTTAAACTGATGCATTTACATTTAAAGACAGATCATTAGGAAAAGCAAAATGAGAAACTTGAATCTTTTTGGAGGCAGCAAGAATATTTCTAGGCTGTAGAGATTTATTAAAGTAAGCTAATATATAAGTTAAATGATGGCTTATGTAGTGTGTGGCAAGGTTTGCCTCCATCATGTTGGACCTATGAGATCCCCTACATGTTTTCTGTTCTTACCAAACCGTTCCCTTTAATGTTTGTGCCCATAGTAGGGCTTGTGTCTGTCTGTGTCATGGTGAAAACATTTTAAAATGGTCTCATTTTTATGTGTCTATAATTTGAGATTTTGAGTTTGGGTTTTTTTTTGTTGGTGAGGAAATCAGAAAACACTCTACCTAAGTTACATCTTTTTGACAAACTGCATCAGTTATGAACTTAGAAATCATTTGTCATCTTATTTATGATTTATAAAATCATCTGAGAGATTATGTTAATAAATTTAGAGCTTTAATAAAGAGAAGAAAATTATACATTTCTCAATTTCTTCATCTTTTTATTGAGATCTTTTGTATGGAAGTATAATGAAGTTTTGGTTCAATGTTTACAACAAATAACAGTAATGACAGTAATACACAGAAAATTGAAAAGCAATGTGCAAAAATTAAATAAGGCTGTTTGACAGAGAGATAGACTACTTTTATTCAATTTCCAAATACAGCTTTAGTTTTTAACAATGAAATGTATGACACAAAGATCTTTGAAGAAGAGAAACAACTGAAAGAATGTGTACATGTAACATTGATACATGAAAAGTAGAAGGGTCATGGGTACTGAAAAATAAATGAGCCAATAACACCTTGAACAAAAACCACAAGAAAAAGAGAGATATGTCAAATAGCATCAGAAAGGCAGATAGCAAGACCGTAAAGTGATGTATGACGAAGAATAATATGTAATTTAGGATTGTTTATCATTTTATATTGACCTTATTTTCTACAGTGTTACTGTCAAAAAAGGCTTGGCATATTTGCCAAGAAATTTTTTACCTCGTATCGTGTTAAAATCGTTTCTCTGTGTAAAGGCAAGAGCAAGTTGTTTTTTTCTTCACACATTCGGTCCTGCAGGCTGTCTGCTAGCTCTGTCTTGTAAGTTGTGTAAATGACTGAGAATAGGATTGCATGTGAGCACCTGTTTGCACTGAGAGAAGTTGTTGCTACTCAATAAATATAAAAATTTCTGTAAAAACTTTTGCACAAACCTGTCACTCTTGGAGCTCTTGAGTTTGAAATTGTGTTCCAAATTATTTTGGTGACCGCAGCATGTTGTTTGCATGGTACCAGATGGTATTTATTATCAGACTTTGAAAGGAAACATACTGTTAATGTTTACCACATGAAATAGCAACATTCCAAATTATTCAGATCCCTTAAATTTCCACCTGAGCTTGAATACTCAGAGACATATCTCACCTTTAGTTGTCTGAGCCGCCTTTCACTGTTTCTTCAAGCCGTCACTTTTGGCAGCATATGTAGTCTTAATAATTGGCACATTTTCAAAGGGAATGATATGGTCCCAGAAAGCCTTATAGTCCAATAAGTTTGGAAATAAACTGACTCGAAAAACTGATAGCCTACTGTTAAATAAGTGAAGACACCTTTACTTTATTCTGTACCATTTGTATTTACCACTTTTCACGAGTCAGTGGCGACACCGAAGGGAGGGGGAAACGTCAGGATATTGCTGTCACATGAGAACATTTACTCCCCACTCAGCTCTTGGGTAGTGGGCAAATGGACACCACCATCTAAATTATGAATCAAAACTACCCTGAGACTGATTTTTTTAACTCAAGATCGAGATACGCAAAGCTTTAGAGCAGCGGCGGGTTTTGCCCCCATCATTGCTTCCCCTGGACCCCACACTCAAGGCACCACTCACCTAAGTTGGACTAAAATACACCTTACTATCGCTGAAACTATCTATAGATCAGTCACGATATTGACTGGAGAGTGGCAAAAATGAACACCAAATTTCTAAAAATGGGCAAAAACGTTACTCTGTTTGTCGCCCTCCTCATTAGGTTTAGGCTTCACTCTCATCATAAGGAGGCACTATACAGTAGGGTCTCTATACAGTAGGTGACACTGATCATTATATCACTAATCTGTGTAAGGTGGTCACTGGAGTTTTAGCGCTATCAAGTGCCGATTCAACACACACAGTGAAGAAAATAAAATTCATCTTTCTTTTTCAAAATGGGCAAAAACTTTACTGTTACGCCCATGCTCGGTTCGTTCGAGCTTTTCTCTCCAACGGAGTTTGTTTATAACCTGTTGCCCGTACAACACACACTGAAGAAAAATAAAAATTCACCTTCTTTTCTCAACATGGGCAAAAACGTTACTCTCTTTGTCGCCTTCACTCGGTTTGTTTAACCTTTTCTCTCCAATGGAGTTTGTGTATAATCTATTGCCTATACAACACACACTGAAGAAAAATAAAATTCATCTTCTTTTCTCAAAATGGGCAAAAACGTTACTCGCTTTGTCTCCCTCACTCGGTTTGTTTGACCTTTTCTCTCCAATGGAGTTTGTGTATAACATATTGCCCATACAACACACACTGAAGGAAAATAAAATTCATCTTCTTTTCTCAAAATGGGCAAAAACGTTCCTCTCTTTGTCGCCCTCACTCGGTTTGTTTGACCTTTTCTCTCTAATGGAGTTTGTTTATAACGTATTGCCTACACAACACACACAAAGGAAAAATAAAATTCATCTTCTTTTCTCAAAATGGGAAAAAAGGTTACTCTATTTGTCTCCCTCACTCGGTTTGTTTGACCTTTTCTCTCTAATGGAGTTTGTTTACAACGTATTGCCTATACAACACACACAAAGGAAAAATAAAATTCATCTTCTTTTCTCAAAATGGGAAAAAAGGTTACTCTGTTTGTCTCCCTCACTCGGTTTGTTTGACCTTTTCTCTCTAATGGAGTTTGTTTATAACGTATTGCCTATACCACACACACAAAAGAAAAATAAAATTCATCTTCTTTTCTCAAAATGGGAAAAACGGTTACTCTCTTTGTCGCCCTCACTCGGTTTGTTTGACCGTTTCTCTCCAATAGAGTTTGTGTATAACATATTGCCCATACAACACACACTGAAGAAAATAAAATTCACCTTCTTTTCTCAAAATGGGCAAAAACGTTACTCTGTTTGTCGCCCTCACTCGCTTCAGATGCTAATAAATCTGCGACATTTCCTCATAAATAAGCTTATCCGAAAGGTATTACAACTAAATGAAAAAAAAAACGGATATGGTATATTAGAATATGAAACAATCAAAGTACCACCCTTTAAAACTCACAGTGTTCCTATATGAGTTGTAAACCTATTGCATTTTTTGCAATTCCGCTAATAATTAATGCAGTATAACAAAAACATAAAACAATGCCGTTGGATTGTATTTCCAAGATTTTGAAGGAGGAGCAGAGGGGAGTGGAGAAGATGATTTTGTAAGCTCTAGTTATCAATTCTACATCAGTCTCACTTTGGCGAGGGTCAGCTCCCTCATGAAAAACTATCCTTTACGCATTAGAGATATTGAAGCACAGCTCGCCAAGTTCCGACCTGCGGCACGGCAATGTTCCACATAGTGCACACTATAACGCATAGAGGGTCCTATATGCCTATAATTTCCTGCAACTCTATCTGTACTTGTGAATTTTCTAAGCTCAAGTATTGCCTAAACTTAATTTCACATACGTATTTTCAGACTGTCAAACTATCAAATCAAAGCTACTGCAGTACCTATTTTTTAAATCACATTTCAATACCTCAGAAAGCTAATTTAGTGGCATGCAATGAGCGTGACCTTCCGTTTTTTCACAGCAGTGCAGTATACTAAGATTTATTAAAGTTGGGAAGGAAAGCATGTCGCAGGTGTTGTTAATTAATAAATGTGTAAGGATACAATATTAGGACACGAAAGAGGGACGTTGGGGTATAAAGCAAAACCAAGAATGTAATTCTTTCTTCAATGCTATAGTTTATTGCTACATATGCTTGAACATTCTATTAAAATGTAAAGCAACATTTTTTGTGAGATGATTCAATGACTTTTGCTGCCATAGTTGATATTCACTCGTGTGTTACTTATCAAGACACTGAAGACGCCAAAATAAATTTACAAACTGTGAATTCAATAGAAATTAATTATCGGTTACTGCAGATGTATGCAACTATGCAAGTGGCATAGGCCTACTTGTCACCAAGTTATCCTTAGGAGGCACATTTATGTGTATCTCAACGACATTAGTAGAACAGTGTCCTATATTAAGTTTATGGCACAGTATTGTATCATTAAAAGCATGAACATTCGCAGTAACTTTACAAAAAAATACAAAAAAAAGAATAACCAATAAGTACCATTTTATGTCCCCTGTAAGTATTCATTGTTTATTTGTGTTATTTCATGTAATGAAGAGTCGGGGTTTACTTATGGTAACTCTGAATTTTGCACATAAAATGCCAAAGTCAATGAGATCAGTGATTTATTTTGATTACATAGGTGTATGTGCATCAGTTAGATCATCTCTACACCTCCTGTACCCCCTCCTAAAAATGTTGCTCATGATGGCATGGGATTCATATTTCATAAACGATTCTCCGAAAATTGTGATGAAGTCATTATGAAAGTACATTGGACTTTAAATGACATCCTATGGAAAGGTCAAATGGGAGCTGCGAACATCACCCTATTCCTTTTATATTGTTCTCCTAAGTGATAAAATGATAATACCAAATTTAAAACTTTCTAAAGTTAAAGCCAACCCCCAAAGCATGCGTCTATGTACTTCCTACAAGTTGAGGCTACCTAAGGTCCCATATTTTCTTACCCTATACTTTCTAACCCCTACATGCAATAGAAAATCACGTCACTTCGTAGCTTAATTTTTCTGTCTATCAATAAATTAAACCAATCAAACAAGTACTGAAATTGAACTAAGATGGGCAGACAGATCATGTACAACGTAATTAAATTCTTGTGAAGAGAGCCAAAGTGGGTTTACCGTATTGCGCAAGGTTAGTTGAAATTCCCAGTTAACAATATCACTCGCTGCTCTGCCACTGCAGGGGGTGATGTAGTGTGAACATATCTGATAAGCAGTTTTGCAAATTAATGCCTGAATAGGTTTACCAGTCGACTCATTTTTGTAAACAAATGTTAAATACATTGGCGGGTGTGAATAAGTTGAACGCCTAACTCATTCAAATACGTACCACCAACATTGTGGCTTCGAATCAATTCCAAGAGAGAATTTCAACTTTTTATTGTACCAACAATAAAAATCCATTCGCAGTTATTGCGAAGCAACCATGAAATTTAGTTGCAAGGCCATCAAGAGTTTCAAATTGTGGTGAGCTAAAAAGTTTTTCCAGTAGGACAATTGGCTTCCAGAAAAGTCCCAATACGTGTCACTTTCCCTTTGTATCCCATTGGGACCTTATAAAATTACAACACCAGCTGGGAGTGAGGAGCAAGGAATGGATCTCAAATGTCTTCCTTCATCCATTTGCCTTTCTTGTTGGCTTTTAAGGGGAAAAGAGTCCCTCCGAAACTTCCTCCTACTAATATAATTATCGACTTTGACAGTCTCCAATATTTTTGCCCATATGGCTGTCTATTGGCAGAGGTCCCTGCCTAAAATCAGACTGTTTTTTCGTGGTCTTCATCTGATATGTAAATTGCTATCAGTAAATAAACGTAATCATTTTACCAGTTCATGCTTTGGTAAATTCCAAACACAAGACCTCAATATATATTGTTCATATACTGTTATTTTTGTGTAGGCAGTACTGTCTCTGCCGGCAATTTGGAGACATTTTCGCATAAATTTGTAGCGAGGTTTTGTGTCAGTAATTGGTGATTGGATAGTGGTATGGCTCTCTTTTATGTAAATCAACCTCGTTAGAAGGACATCAGAGAACGGATATCAATGCACGGCTACTTGTCTTTTTAAAGTAAAGAAGATTTGGTTGAATCCCCAAAGACCCGAGATATAACACACTCTTTTCCGTAAGTATAGGTTCATTCTGCTCAGGTGAACTCTCGCTGAACTGTTGAACAAGAGTGGCATCTATAGAGACTTTCATAGCGATGCTATTTGTAAAAACAAGTGACAACTCACCTTACTGGTAAATATGCTGATTGATCATTGCGGTTTTCTTATATTTTTTTGTTTTTCATTATATTTCTTGTCATTCTTACTTTTTATTTGGTCTTTTCGTATGGGCCATAACTTTGTTGATCTTACCAGTTCATTCCTGTTTTTACTTTGTTACATCACTGACTGTATGTTTATTTGTATAGATGACCATCACACGACCTACGACATGGCTTAAGATTACCAGCTTTGTTCAACTTTAAAGTCTTACATTTTACATATGAAAACATAAATCTTTAGCAACTTTCATTCAATCCTACACAGAATAAGGCAATGCAGTTTTCACACGTATAGAAAAACACTTGGAAAATAATCAATAATTGTCGGTGAGATATATTACTTGCAGATGTTACCCTAAAAAGATGCAGCACATTTCCGGAATGAGCTGGATATAGTTTTCATTAGATAGTTAAGTAAGTAAGCGTTTTTTAAAGGTTTAACAACCTTGTCCGGTTTAAATGAATTACAGAATTTTAGATGAGATGTACCGTATATGCCCACCTTCGTGACGGTGCGAAGGGAAAGTTTAACATTTTTGTTTTTGTGTACTACCGTTTTTGAGATATGACTTTTTAAATTACCTTATACATTGGTAAGTGGTATCGATACTTTTGATGAAGAAAGTACCCTCTGGGCACATAAAATTCTTAAATGACCTTAATAAAGGTTGTTGTAAATAAACAAAGGAGCAACATACGAAATCATAGGAGTCCGTCTCTTGACGTCATAAATTTGCATACTTAGCCAATGTTTATACATGATGAAGCTTTGAGACGGTAATTTGTCTATAAACATTGATGGATTTTGATGGAACCTGTGACTATTTTAACATTTTCAGTAATCAATGCACCCAGTGCTCCAAAATGATTTTGATGTTACGATCCTCTAAATTCTTATCATATAGGCCTATATATTGCTTTTACCACATTTATATGTTGGGAACCATTTATTAATAAACCATATTATAATGGTATTCATCGTGTAGCTTAGGTAAGACTTAAGCTAGTTTAGAGCGCATGAAGGTACGCATGCTCTTTGGCATTTTACGCAGTGTTTTTACATTAGCCACAGCGCAGCACACAGTCATCGTCCACAACTCCATTTTTTGTGTCCTGCAAATGGACAAATTGGACAATGGGTACTTAACCTCAGAGAATCATCTCAAATGACGAATTTCATTTACTTTCACCACTAGTTTCTGTTGTTCCATGTCTGCCCATAATACACAGTGATAGCCTATGGATGTCTTTTCCGTAACGACTGAACGAAACCGTTTCTTGGATTCCTTGGGATTATCTGTTTTTCGATTAAAAACATAAAATTATTACAGATTTTGGTGAGGCTTTCGTTTCCCATAGCGCAGCCAAATTAAACTACAATTGTTTATTAAAATAACAATTCCTTTCATAGATGAGTTTAATTAGTTTGGGCAAAGAACTGGGAGAAATTTTATTGATTTAACATAGGCTTTCTTCTGCATGCAGACACTCCCCGATATCAAACCGTTTCAATGACGACAGAGTGGTCATTTTTGTACAGTAGACATAAGGTGGCATGGGAGATGTAAAGTTATTGTGTTAGGATAACTTATTTTCTCTAGACAAAATTGTCAAATTGTCAAGATACTGTGTCACAATTAACTTGGTTTCTATACAAATTAACGAATTGTCCAGATGCCGACTTAAGCTTACTCGACATCTCGGAAAACAACGCCAATTGTCAGTGCTGAAGGACTCGAGTCCCGGGACTCGGACTCGAGCTTTTGTGTGGTATGGGCAGTATTAGCGGGTAAGTGCCATGTTGATGGTATAATTCAGCATGTTTATTATGGTCACTTGTTATGCAAAACGCCGGATCATTTTGAACATGATTATCTAAACAATGGGAAAAAAATAATTTCAGATCACCCCGCTGACCTACCTAACTGACATGACCAACACTTGTATACTACATTTCAACTCATGGTGCTGGGGGAGCCCCTCCCCCCCCCCAAAAAAAAAAAGTATTATGGGCTGGTTCCCAGTGCTTACGTCTTTCCACCGCCTATGTTTTTTCCATGATGACTGAGTGTTCCATCACATATTGAAACCAGTAACCTGGCCCCAAAGGGAGGGGAGGGGTGGATATTCGGGAAATCTGATTTTTTTCATAGGCTCATTCTGGCAGAGCTATGGTATAAAAAATATGCCAACGATAGCTCCAGATTGTGTCTAAGGATACCAGTTAATTGAAAAATTTCTCAGTCAATAAATCTGAAACATTTGAATTTTTCATATTACAATCTAGGAGCGATGGTGGCTTTCACTTAGATGCTTGCGAAGTGCATGCGAAAAGGGCTATATACACCCTCAGATCAGACCTTCACCGTGCTGAAAAACCCTGGATAGGCGCCTCATATGTCACATCAATGACGTATGTCCCCATTATTACTGGCTAAAAGTTTACTTATATAGTCGATATTGTTATTGGTAGATTTCAAATTCATTCTGAAAGTGACGTCATTGATATCTTTGTCACACAAAAGAGAACCCCCGTGTAGATATCAGTGCCACTTTTAAGTTCATTGTTCCCTAAAAAACTATGAAGACAAAAACGAGATTTGATAAGGCATTTGGAAGTAATACAAGCAAACAATTTTCTTTTTAGTTTTCCCTTTGTAAGTTATAGTCCACCTGACTACGAACCTTCAACACGCTCACGAATGCCATACCAGTGACACGTGTGATAACAGAGCGAGGGCAAATTAAACTGTTTTTAGAAGCCTTTAGTTTCAGAAGATGTTCATTTTATGTACCTACACTACTAGATTAGCTTTCGTGCCGCATCGTCAAGAAGGCTGCCACATATTTCTTTTTTCTTAAGATTTTTCAATTTTGAAGGAACAGCATCACTTCAATCAAACGAAACAAAGTTGTTTAATCTTTTAAATCGCTATTGAACTTTAATCGAAAACCTCCCAGCTCATTCCGACAATGTGATGTTTTTTGCGGAAGATCGGAGAGCGATTTGTGAAAAAATGACACAACACATATTTAAGATGAAGATGGGGATTTGCCAGTAACACAGACTGTGATTGGCTGAGCATCATGAACGGCACACACAAACAGCTGTTCAGCATTGTAGTTGATAGCTATGTACAACTTAATTTGTTGTGTTCTGTTCAATCGTAATGCGGAATGGATGATGAGCAGCTGAAAAATGGTATTGAAAAAAAAAAAAAGATCATATCTCAGTCGTCCGTGCACTGATTTACATGACTTTTGTTTGCTTGGTTGTTTTATGCCGCATGTGACTGTGCTATACTTAAATAAGAGTTATATGTCCCCCTTTATCGTGTGGACTATATTTACCTATCTGGGACATCTCAATGTGGTAAGACTAATAGTATTCTTAGTTCTTACATGTATACACAATTTTTTCGAACTCTCCTTAAAGTCGATTTATGTTTGCAGACAAGAGGTCCATAGTTTAGTAATGTATGAATGAATCCCCGACCCAAACTCACAGGACACTACGTACAAAACAACTGCATGTCAACTTGTAGAAAGGAGGTTGAGAGTTTGCAACAACTTATCTAGTTAGACCCTAGCAGCCGGTGCCCTGGTAATTTTTGTTTACATTCTATTCACATTCACGTTTGTCACGTTTGTTTTCAAGTTGTTCTTGTCTAAATTTCACGGAGGATTTCCAACCACTCCCCGTTTCACTGGAAATTCCCTCTCATGTATTACCATTTATCATATTTTTTTTTTTCAAATTGCGCACATGATATCCCTATTTTAAAGACAGCCTGGAACACTCGAAACACACCGTTTCCGGCTATTTGGGGAGTTTGAAAAAAACTCAAAATTTTCTTGTACGCTACCTGCCAACTTATTCGAGCCCCCCCCCCCCCAAAAAAAAACTCTGCCTCACCTCATTTCTGTGTTTTGAGTCCACCTAACTGTGTTTTTAGTCTCCCGAGATATTTACCAAGTACCAAAGAAAAATGAAAAGGGAATATGCATAATTCATCATAATTATTGTCATCCAAACACACCAGATATATACTACCATTTTCATAGATTGAATTTTCATTTTCACATGAATTGATGAGTTACAGACATATCCCTATTTCAAGGATGGGCACAGCCAGCCACTAAAAATACACACAGGAAGTTTCTAGACGCCTGGTTATCAAAATGGTGGCGCTATGCATAGTTAGTTCTTTTACTAGTCCCCAACTCCATTTTTCTTTTGTTCCATCGAGTCCGATAGTGCCCTTTTTGCGAAAAACCGCACCCCCTCCGTTATCAGTAAAATTCTGGATCCCCTTAGTATATTCCTAGTATCCGAAACTATTGCGGTGGCGGCGGCGGCTGCATCGTCGTTCACTTGCAAAAAAAAATCAACAAGTCGGAATTTGGATCATTCACACCACCTCCCCCTCCTTAACATATGAGCCTAGCTACGTCCATCACCGGCCCAATACCTGTTCAGAGAACATTCCTGCCATTTGTTTGTGGGGTTTTACGAACGTGAACGTTAGTGGCAAAATTTCAGGAGAGATGAACCACAACAAAATATGCCTGATTATGTCCTACGTGTACCACTAAAGCGTTACCCAAAGTCGCTACTGCTTGTAGGATATCTTTCTTTCTCCCTCTCTTTTGTTGTCATCCATAAAGAGAGAAGTCAGTGAGACTCTTAAGTGAACTATAACCAGGTAAAGTACCAATGTGTCAACAACAGTTGCGCACTGGAGAATCAAGATTGAAAAAGTGCGGTAGCTAAAAAAAGTGAACTAGAATTTTATTTGATTTACGGTCATTGAACCCCCCCCCCCCCCCCTTTTTTTTTTCTCAAAATCCTGGATCTGCGCCGCCTTTTACCAAACATATTAATTGTGATTCTGTTTTTACTACAGGCTACCCTTCTGTTTCATGTTAATGGGAAAGGTCATATGGGTCTTGAAATGTGCACAGCTGGTTACAGGCTTGTATATACATATAATGTGTGCAGGCACATATTACATGTACTCTCTCATAATATTCCAATCCTTCCACAAACTGAACTTCAAAGAGAATGGAGAACCTAAACATTACACCTCGATAAATAAGGGTGACAGTTAACCAGTTAATATTTAAACTTTGACCTCTGATGATATAACATACTAATCTGAAATTACATAATTATGAAAGTTTACATATTCACTGACAAAAAAACCTATGAGTACATGAAAACTTGTATTCCATGCTAATGTTATGTGACATTTGCAATACCGTACATAAGCTAACTAGACACACAACACTAGAGTATCACACAACCATACCCACATCGGCCCCCTGAAGCTGAATCTCAGTACCTCTGGTTGTTCAATGTTCCTTTGTATGGATGTGCTGAGTATGTTAGAAACAGTTCAAATTGTGATTGAAGAGATTGACAAATAGCAATCAGATAATTTGGAATGTGGTCCATCTGGTGTTAACAAAATATTACACTTTGCCACTTAGTTCATTTGTATGCCGTCCATTGTTTACAATGTAACAAAGTAAATGTATTCATTTATGCCAATTAAACAGTTGTTGAGTTTTGACTGCCTCTTCTGAAAATGTGAGTGACTAAACCTCTAGAAGTATTGTTCTGAGCGAACTAATTGTATAAGGAATAGTTGACTAAATGACGTTGCTAGGTGAATGCTATTGAACAGGAATGGCGTAATAGAATCAATGTAATACCTTTCCCCTAATTGAACCCCTCATTGTCGCTCAAGTTGGTGGGTCTTAAAGTATTACACATTTGTCTTTTGTAATTCTTCTTTCAGGACATTCTTGCCATCATTCTTCTTTTGAATTTGAAAATACAAACAATTGAGTTGAAAATCTCGATACTACTGATCTTTTACTATTACACACTTCGATCACAGCAGTTTGAAGGAGGAGCTTAAACAACTACTGCCGATGCAAATAAAGGATCAAAACATCTACAATTTATTCAAGTACCGTGTTGAAATGTATGGGAGAAGATTAAGTGTACATTTTCCAGCTTTTTGGTCAATAATTTGCAAAAAAGGACTTATTATATGTATTTTCTTCACACCTTGACTTGTAACTTCTTTTGCTGAAATGCATAGAAACATGATGGAGAAGTTTGATACACAATGACAATGGATTGAGACCCTGACGCCATTTTAAAAAGAGAACATCAGAATGTCAGCTAGCCTGACAATGTCTCTATACAACAATGCACTTAACGTCTGTTCACATCAACATTCTACTGTATACTTATTCTACAATATGTTACTCCTCATTTCTTTGACTGACATGCACATGTTAGAAGCAAGTAACCACTCTCTGTACACATTCAGGCTTTTGGTGTGTTGGTCTCAGTAAATATAACCTTAGCGATATCTTTTGGCAGTGTCTACATGAAAAGTGCTGGCATCCAACCAATCAAGAAAGTTTCTACCAAAAATTTTGAGCAATTTGTCAGCCTCATTATCCCACTTCTTTGGTCAAGTTTCTTCACCAATGTCCTCAGAGCAAAATATCTTGATTTCTGGAATATCCTCTGCTCTCTTCTGCAAGTTCCATCATCATCATCCTTGTCTGTAACACTGAAATATTGCAGAGTGAAACCTCAAGTGCACTAACTCTTTATTCCTGAATGTGAAGGAGCAGTTTTTCATCCTTCTATTGTTCTGAAACTGCAACAGGCAACCTGCCATATTGTAAGAGTCATTCAGCTTACAAGTCTCTCCTTACTTCTCTTCTTAGTAATATGGTAATGCACGCAGTTACTTGTCCTTTGGGCAGATGATGCACACTGTTGATAAACCGCTTCCTTCTTACTGATGACCTGAAAGTTCTGCATGATCGCACTGGACCTAGAAGATACACACTGTGGCTCTGAAACTAAAGAAAACATGATTTAATATCAACCATAAAAAAATGATACAACATTCAACATTAAAGTTCATGAAAATAGCAATCTGCAGTAACAAACAGGATAATGTGCTACAAGAACTAAATAATGTATCTTTCAAGTAAAGCAAAGCAGTGATTAAAACTACCAAATGGACATCTATCCTGATTACAAAAACATGGATTTTATACTCATGTGCTTAAACCAGAAAATATCAACACTGTCCAAGTTTCTATTCTTTAGTGTCATGAGCAAATAGTAATTTCTGAGATTTCTTTAAAGTTTGTGTGACATGAAAGTGACATTTCGGAATATTGGCCGTACAAGTCATTAAATATGTTGAAAATAGCTACAAATTCCATCAAAATTCATTGAATATTGACAACTTTACAGGCCAATTCTGGCTTGCATCATCAATAAGCATTAGCTAAGTATGTAAATTTATGGTGCCAAGAGATGGACTCACTTGTTTACTTAAGACATTTGAGACTTTCACATGCCGAGATGCTTTGTTTTGAAGCATGAATTTTCTTCTTCACAAATAGAATACTGGTATCACAAATGTGAAATCCAGAAATTAAGCAATATGCATAGGCTTAACAAAAGAAATACTGGCACTGTGCAAACTCTGTGGCATCATATTTCCATTTTCATCATTGAATTGTCACATATGGCAATAGATAGACACACAGTTCCAACTTCCAACAGATTTTCATTCAGGGTTTCACTTTGAAGCTTTTGAATAAAGCCAGTTTTTTCTAGCTGCATGTCACACAACCTCTAAATTCCATACAGTTATCGTAATGCAATGGAGAACTCTGTAGACAAACCTGAGAATTTACTGCGTCCACAAATGGAGAAATTAATTGGAACTTTTTTATTTTAGCAATGTGTCTTTTTCTTATTTCCTTTACAAAGAACTTTCCTGTTTTCCTCGTGTTCTACTTTTGTCACCAAAGAATTGGTCGGGCAGGTAGGTTTCATAAAATTATTGCATTGTACCAATGAACTACTGTACTGTATGTGACATATAAGGCATAAATTTATCTGGCTGTAACCACAGGCCATCCTTAAAGTGAAGTGTACGAGGCTAAACACAGCTTTAACTAGAAAAGGCACTGTAAGACAGATCACGACAGATCACCGCACAGCTATTTCGAGCAACTGCTCAAGATTTCTTGTCTTATTAATTTGATTAACTTAACCTCTTTTTTATTATCAAAGGGTAGTGACGTCACATTACGTATAGGTGTGAGCCCCTTGCACTTTCAACGAAATTATCCAATGAGGAAAGCATTAGAGAGTGGGAGCTGCCTTTACGTATTGTGACATCACTACATCAGTAAGTGAGATGCTTTGAGAGGATTTTCCACTTTTTTGACAGAATTACCTGTGACACACTTTGACAGTCACGCGTGCATGTGTGGAGACTTCTACATACAAATGTACATAACTGAAACAGTACAAGCAAACAGTACTGTGGCACATGGATAACTTTGACTTACATAGCTTTTTCCCATTCAAATTGCATTTCTTTGGATTACTGTAGCACTTCACCTTGCACCAATTCCTCGAGTCCACTGAGCCGCGTCTTTGAACTTTCCAGTACAAAATTCCTTGAAAATCGGGACTCAGGACAAATTGGAACATTGTAAATTTGCAGTAAATCTAGAGACCTATATACTGTAGTTCAACAAAAACAACTGTCCAACAGACATGGTAACTGAATGGCAGTAGATGGTCTACGGTCAGGCAAACTCAGTAGTTTAGTGCCTCAAACGGTACAACTGCATACAGGACAATGTCCTAAACGCTCTCCATAGTGGAATGTATGGAGACTTACTGTATACTAACCATGACACTGCGACCGTGCCTCCGCCTTGGATATTTCCTCATATTAACATACTGTACATCCTAGTGGCATACAGGATACAGTACACTCCCACCCTACAGTACCTACAATAATATCATACACAGTGACAATGTCATGGCATTATTCTTAAAATGCCATTTGCGTGTCCAAAAGCTTTCAACTGTGGAACTGGAGGGACAGTTGTGGTTGATCAACATGCAGTATGAACAATTGGCAAAGGAGACTAAGGCTCACTGTGGCACTGCAACCATGCCTCCGCTATTGGCATGATCTATTAATGACAAAATTGTATTCATTTACAGTACTGATACATGACATCATAATCACTTGCCTTCCCTCACCGTGGCATTATGGCCATGCCTCTGTTTGGTACTTGCTCTTCCTCAATAAGCAAAAATGATCAAAGTCCTGTTCATTTACTGTAACATAATGTCAAAATCACATGTCTTTCCTCACAGAGGCACTGCAACCCTGACTCCGCTATGGCCACAGTCTTCCTCATCAAGCTAAAATGATCAAAGTCATATTCGTTTACTGAAACAAGACACCAATGATCATGCAGTAGTCTGTATTGTACTGACTCTGGTTGAGAACACGGGCAGAAATTAGAAAGGTGGCCATAGAACACACTGGCCCGTCGAATGCACCGCTAGCCTAATATTCACAAATCCCAGCTTTTGAAAGGTTAGATTAAGCAGATTGAAAAAGTGGAGAACGCAACCATTTTTTTTTTGTCATGTCCACACTAAATCAACGGAAGGTGCACTCGATGTATAGGCTTACCTTGGAGATAGCTAATTTTGTTTGGGGTTGTCATAAAAAGGCGTAATAATTTCACATTCGGTGACACAACTTTTTGTTTGCAATGTATACATACTGTATATATTGTACAAGACAATACTGGTTCATAATAGATCATT
Organism: Stichopus chloronotus; assembly: GCA_021234535.1. Taxonomy (NCBI): domain Eukaryota; kingdom Metazoa; phylum Echinodermata; class Holothuroidea; order Aspidochirotida; family Stichopodidae; genus Stichopus; species Stichopus chloronotus. Next base: position 25,724,914 of record SFZH01000008.1, on the reverse strand, counting down.
TCGACTTTTGGAGGTGAAACTGTCACAAAATTGTAATGATACATACCCTTAATACGGTGTTCAACAGTCACGCCGTTATACAGTCATGCAAAGCCACATACTGCATAGCAGATCATTGACTGCGACTCTGTAATTTTAAGAATAAGAAAGTGTTCTTTTGAATTTGATCATGCTATTCAGCAGTTACTCCCTCAAACAGTTAACAAAAGACCTTTACCACTTTCTAATCGCCTCTTTTTATAAACCCTTTTATTTTCAGTCATGTAGCTTTTGGTCTTGCCTAGGCCTATATCTATAGTACTAGGCCTACTGAAATATGTGTCCACATGTATCTCTGAGTCTTACTGTTTGTATACAAAATGCTTCCAATCATCGGCCTGTTTTTGAAAGTGGCAGTCTCGCTTGAAACCAGTGTAGACTAGGCATATACCTATACAGTACCAAAGGTCGTCCTAACGTTAAAGTGATTGCGTGCGTAGACAAAGTAAAAACATTGAAATTTCACCTCCAAAGTTTTGGTAAGGCTTTTATTACACCATTCAGACAATCTGGGAAAATAAATAGGTTTTATTTGGTTAATTTTGCCATATGATTTTAAATTCTTCTAACATAACGACAAAAAGTGTAGAATACGATAATGTAGTGGTTGACAGTTTTCATTCAAATCAACGGTGTACTTCTTTGAGCAAGCCAATGGGAAGTATACTAGTATTGAATATTCAGTTACAACTTAGGATCACTGACGTCGCGGGCAAGGTTGTGTTCAGTGCTTAGGTTATTTGTAAATACAGTGTTTCCTTTCACCAAACGCAACAATTCCCGATACCTACCAAGGGGCGACGACTTGAGTAGTATGTTTTTGATACACCAGTGAGACCTGTACTGTTGCATATTCATTACGTAGGCGGTTATAGAAAGAACCGTTAATTTTCAAATATGATTTCTGTTTTTTACTGTTTTTATGCCAATCCCCTTGTTTTTCGAGGTACTTACTGTCATTTTCCTTCATTGAAAGACGTAGTCCGTTCATGTACAACCTCGCGTGTACATTTGAAAATAAAGAAAAAGTTAAGATCAAACATAATCTTATCTTTTTGGTTTTTCAGTACACACGCAATCACTTTAAGTATACACTTTACATTACCTACCCCTATATAATAAGACATATAGTACATACATCAAACTTCACGCACTGCCAAACTTCACGCAACCCTTAAAAAATAAACCATAAAATTCGATGACCTGAGTAGCTGGACAAATTTTTGACTACAATACCTTGAAATGACTGAAAAGAAAGTTGAGAAAGCTGACTAGTTAGTCAACTTACAGTACTGCATTTGCAAAGGTGAGGTAGGCTAGGCCAAGAGCATCCTATTCACAGTTTCTGCCGAATGTTACAAATTTTCAAATCATGATTTTGACTCTTCAATGGAAGCTTACCTGACCACTTTTGTTGCTAGCTTGTTCACTTCGCTTGTTAGGTTTAGGCAAAGGATATGTGTAAAAGGACATTCTTAATGTAATAATTGTCATGCTAACGTTAGCAAGATGCGTGAAGTTCTGCAAGTTTACATCGTATCGTTAACTCATGCAAGTAAATGTTTGTTCAAATAATTAACAGATTTCGAGGTACAATCCATAGCGTATTGGATTAAATTACTAGTATCAGTAGTAAAATTGAATTTTAGACTTGCGAAAACAAGGTGTATGATTTGTAGGGATTTTGATTTTGCAACAGCTAGAAATTCCAAGGTTTTTACGTTAAATGCGCGACGTTTTATTAGGGGTAGGCGATAGATAGTAATAGTGTACTCTAGCAGAATTGCAGGTGCCACCGGCTGGGCTAATGGCCCGCGCACGAGATTAAAAAGGGGAAGGAGGCATATTTCATATCCCAATTCAGACGGTTTTCCAGCTCCGGGCAAAAAAAAAATTGTTCACTGAATGGTGTTCAATTTCGAATTTAACAGATAAATCTAAGGGGAGGGGCATAGTAACAAATGTAGGTCCTCATCCGATTGTATAATTAAAACAGCCACCACTACAACAGGGAAGTGTTCTGGTAATCTTTACAATTTATTAGCAGTATATATTTACATTCTTCACAACTCTCATAACCCGATGCACTGTGTAAAAGTCGAAGTATCTCGTCTATCCCGTGACAAAACTTCTTCCCGGACTTCATTGTGTGCACATAACTATACAAGCTAGCCTTTGAATGCATCATCCTACCCACCCTTCCTTCTCTCAGTTCTTCCTTCTCTCAGTTCTTCCTCCCCTTGACCCACGCCCCTCAACAGTTGTCATCCTCTATTTTTTTTTTTTTTTTTAGTTTCTCGATATCGATCTCACCCAACAAGCTTTCTCGCTCTCCACCTCTCTCCACCCACATCTCCCTCTTTTTCTTTTGTTTTATTTTTTTTTGATCAGTCACCCTTGACATTGAACATTGCTGTGTTTCCAATCTCGTTTCCAATCTCGTTTCCAATTATCCACAGTCCAAAGGACTATTATGCCTGCCATGTAACATGTTATGTACCTACACGGTTACAGTAACATGATATCAACATTGACGTGAATAATTTCTTCACTCGTACATTATATAAATTCACAAATATCATGCAAAGTTGAAGCGCGGGCAACTCCCTGGTGACACCATCCATTACTTCTTGTCAAAATTCACACGAGGTTCCAACTGAAAATGAAGAAGAAATAAGACACGTATTAGTTAAACCTTATGTTTTTAACGTTATTTTCTGCCCCTAAATTTCAGGAGCGGAAAATAAGGTGCGGAAATTACCGGGGGCGGAAACTAACGTAATCCACTGTGATACAGTATATTGTATGACGTTGTAATTGATATATGGAAGGTTAGTGCAGCGTGGAAAGAGTTACGGCATAAATTGGTACTAGCTATGACCAGGCTTATCGTACTGAAAACAATGAAATAAAAAACCACAAGGGGTGCAAAATCCACGAACCTGGCACATTGATTTGATGGGAAAAAATTGTTTCAAGATGTACAGATGGTATTTTTATTTCATTTTTGTAGTTCACGAACAATTTTGATCAACACTTGCAATACTAACGTACGTCTAGTACTGGTCATACAGAAAATACATGGCCTTACATAATCTACTGACACTGTATGGTATGCAGAGTCGAATAGAAAACTCGTTTGGAAAATTTGGAAAATAGTGTTATAAGTGTGAGAAAATGAAGATATTTTGCAATGTAAGATCGTGTCACACATCGTAAGTACAAAAATAATTAGGCCCTACTATGATGACATCCAGGTGTGCTAGCACTGTGCTGAAGAAAGTACAAAATTTGGCTGTATAAGTTACGGTATCGGCTTTGGGTAGGGAGCACCATTGTGTACGTTGGCTTCAAATACAGAATGAAGACATTTAACTGTCAGTGTGCGTCTTAAAATAAATAGACCAAATTCCATATAAAGTAGACTCGATATTCCTGGATGAATTTTCAAACGACTCTGACTAAACGTAATAATTCATTAATGACTCCAACTCGTTGGTTGTAAATAAAAACTGGAGGCAATCACTGTAAGACATTTAACTAACAAATCTCACATACTAAGCTCTGTTCCCTATACCCAAGCGTGCAGAAACTGTTGGCTTCAAATGTGAAGACAATGGTACGTCTCAGCGTAAACCAGGAATATGCCTATAATAAATATATATATATATATATATATATATATATATATATATATATATATATATATATATATATATATATATATATATATATATATATATATATATATATATATATATATATATATATATATTTAATATTTTAGGTTAATTGATCTCTATAGTAACTATCGTAGAATTAAATCAGAACATAAAGACTTTAATTGGCTTACGGTACCTTCAAGAACTTGTTTTTGAGGTACAACACGTCCTTAATAGTAGTAAGCACCATTTTGCATATTGGCTTCAAATATGAAGACAATTAACTGTGCGTCTTAAAATAAATAAGCCAAGTTCCCTAAATGTAATAAGTCATTTATGAGTCCAACTCCTAGGTTGAATTTGAAACTGGAGGCAATCACTGTAAGACATTTAACTAACAAATGTCACATACTAAGCTCTGTTCCCTATACCCAAGTGTGCAGAAACCGTTAGCTTCAAATGTGAGGACAATTGTGCATATCAGCGTAAACAAGGAATAGGCCTATAATAGGCCTACATACACGTTACGTTGATTGATCTCTATAGTAACTATCGTAGAATTTAAGCAGAAAATAAAGACTTTAAATGGCTTAACGTACCTTCAAAAACTTATTTTTAAGGTATAACACGTCCTTAATAGTAGTGAGCACCATTGTGTATATTGGCTTCAAATAGCC